>VZRM01007020.1:227278-551025 GCA_013397955.1 Grantiella picta
GAGCCCCAGCTGGCCGGGCGAGGCAGGGGAGGCACGGATGTTGCCAGGTGGTGCCTGCATGGCCCCCGCCGTGGTGCGGGCCGCGCGTGGCGGGTGTCTAGCAAAGGAAAAGAGAGGCCGCTTGTTGGGAACGGGCGAGAATTCCATCCATATGGATGCGGCTCGCCGGGCAGTCGTAAGGAAGGTGCGGCCTGGTCAGTCGTTCAGCTCATCAGTGAGTCACCGCTGTAACGTGGCCGCGCTTCTTTATGTCCTGAATCACTGCAGATTGTATTGTATCAGGCTAATTACTTTTCCCGGTGTTATTTTTCGTTCCCGTTTCTTTTTTTTTTTTCTTTTTTTTTTTTTAAATTTTGTCATGCTTACTTAACTTCATTTTAAAATAGCTGCAGCTGTTCACTGCAAGGTATAGGTTTATTTGATCTCAGCTGAAGTGCTCTGTCAAGACAGATGAATTCAATAAATCTTGGCAGGTTTTCAAAGAAAATATTTTCTAGGAGAGTTATTTTTGTTTACATTAATTTCACAGTATTACAAATAAACTGGTTTAGCAAACGTTTACTTCTCTGCTAACCTACACTTGCCTGTGTTAGTAAAATGGGTGCCACTCTGTGAGGCAGACTTCACATTCATTTCAAAAGTGTATGCAAAAAACAAGCAAACAAAACAACTGTAGGAAGTACGCTGCGTCAAATATCATTTTGTATTTCCCAGACGCATCTATAGGTAAATACATGTCTCAGTGTTTCCCAAACAGAAGACACTTGTTACTTATTTAAATAAAAACAATAAAAAGAACCAGTTATTTTCAGCAGTAACATTTTTTTTAAGAGCAACATGACATGGCAACAAATCAGGGATTGACTTAATAGGTCACACATTGCTTATATTATAAGAGTAATCGATCACACACTGAGCACTTTTAATAATTAAAAAAACATTTGGATAGAAACCCCTCTCCAATCTTACACTTTTAGCTGGAAGAATAATGTTTTGAAGTCAGCCACCAATATCAATAATTCTATATTATTTATGATTTTACAACCATGAGGTCAAACAGATAAAATTGTTTGAGATCCTGTTCCTCACACTCAAGCTACTAAGCTCATATTGAGTTCAAGAGTAATGTCTCGCCCTTGCCTCAACATTGTGCGATTAGGTACACAGAGAGTTTTTTCCTTTCTAGGTAATATTTCACATTGCTCTCCACCGGAGGTAAAGCATTGGTCTTGAGGCTCTTTCATTCCACCCCAGTACAGTAATCAGTGTGTTTTTACATGTTTACATGTAAATCAGTATATTTTTACATGTTTAAATTTACATGTTTTTACTGCAACAGCACTCCACAGGGAAGTTATTAACTTATGGCAAAGCTAAGCCAGCCATTAACAACCGACAGAGTACAACTAAAAGAGGGAAAAGGGAACAAAGCGAAGAAATACTGTAATGGCATTGTGGATAGTCTGCTGGACTTCTCTATTTGACTGCATCCCCACTTGTTGGATGCCCTATTTGTCCTCATCTACAGGTTTTGCTGTGTCCTGTGGATATAAATCAACTTCTCTTGTATTTTTGATGGATGTCATTCACAGTAAAAAATGAAACAAAAAACCGAAACCTGCATAAAATCTCTTTTTCACCCCTATAGGCAAAATCATAAGGGATAGATGGGCAAACCGAGATATGCCAGGCTTTCCCTGGAATCACATGAGATATAGCCACCAGTTAAAATAAATATCTAAACAAACATGCAGAATAAACAGAAGTCTAAGGAAGAGAAACTGTTTAGCCAAAGACCAGTCCCAAGTGGTGGAATTTTTACTCCATGAGCCACACATGCCCAAGCACCTTCCCACCCAGTGCCTGGGAGTTGCAGAGACAAGCAGGGCACTGAGAGGTTCAAGGGATACTGGCAAGAGTGAGTGGTCATCAGGGAAACGGGACTGTCCTGCATGTTTGTCTCACATTCTATAGCTCTGAAATTCCCATTTCTCCTTGCGTTCACAACAGTTCGGTTAAACTGCAGGCCATGAAATCTTTCAGTGATAATAACCTCAGTGTGGAGAGTAGCAAAAGAGAAGTCAGACCCAGGGAATGCATCTGTAGTAACAGCAACCATGTTGCCATATAGTGCTGATTAAGCAGCAGCAGGGGAAAAATCTTGTAAAAAATGGAAAGCAGATCTAGTAATAATGGGGTGCAGGACAAGAAAATAATGTGTTTTCTTGGTGGTAAGTTTCTCTTGTCACAATACAGCCTTTTCCCATAAAGAAAAAGTCATCCAAATGTAGACTGAAATAAGCAGGCTGGTATTTCTTGGAATGCTCAGCACTAGATCCAGTGACGTCATAACTGGTGGTTTCAAGGCTTCAGTGGCCAACAGGTGACTCTTCAGGTTGTCTCCAAACTGTGCTGTGTAACCAGCTGGCTGCACTGGTTTAAGGAGGTCAGGGCAGGCTGATGCCAGGACCTGTGGGACCCTGCCTTAGACTGATGGTGAGAGAGCCGGGTAGGAGGTCCCACTCTACAAAGAACTTCCATCTGCCCTCAGCATCCATGGAATGGGGCTGCTAGCTGTAGGAAGATTTTTGGAGCACAGTTCTTATGATCAGGAGTTTTGGCCATTTTTTGCACAGCAAAAAATTGTTGCAAAACCTTCAAATAAATTCATTCTGGGGAAAATAATATTTGTGCTGGTTTGGTATTCCCTCAGAGGGAATTCCCACTGGGGGGATGCAGGAATATGATGTTAACCAATGTATGCAGTCATGCTGGATTACTCATTGACAATCAAAGACCACTCCAGGAGGACTTTGCTTTCTGAGTGTCCCAACCTTCTCAATAAAAGTAGGGGTTTTTAGTGGGAAAATTGGAGATGCAAATGTGGACCTGCTGAACAGCCACCAGCTGCTGTATTAGACACAGGGACCAATTATGAATTTATTTCAGCCTACTGGTATCTCAGGGCAGCAAATGAAGACAGTAATAAGTAATTAAGTCTTTCTTGCTTTCAGCTGATCTCTTAAGACCTCAGAGTATTTTCACAAAATGTAGTTAACAATAATTTGATGGTAATAACTTGGAAGTCATTGTAACCTTTTATCTTAGGGTCTTAAATAACTTCATAAATAAATAATTTTTAAAAGTGTCTATGCAAAACATGGAGTATTATGATAAATAAGTTAAAATAGTTAAGTAACTCATAGGCCATAAGGAAATGAGTAAGAAGAGAAAGAACTGAAAAGAATGGATACATTTTTAGCAGTATTTATTATGTAGGGCATACGGATATGGCACTGTGCCGTGACTTTTCTTCGGAGATTTCAACAGCCATGTTCCTTGCCCCACAAGTGTCACAGTGTTTGGAGGAGCTCTAATAAATGCTAAGTGTGAAAAGAGAAAAAAGAAAGCTGAGAGAAGACAGAATTAGTGTTATATACCTACACTAGTAAAGGAGACAGCTTGAGGAAGTTCTCGTGTTCAACAAGCAGCAGCAGAATTTAGGGGAGCTAACACTTCGAAAAGAAACAAATTTACCGAACTATCACTATTGGGATGAAAACACTAGCAGGCAAACTGTAACCAATGCAGAAGAAACAATTTTTTGAAATCTGTGGGGGACAGAAAGGAAGGGCTTTTTATTGTGGTGATGAAAAGACAACAACAGGAATATGAGTTAGTAAGAGAGATGGTAGAGAAAAAAACATATGATACGTAAGTAGTAAGGGAAATTCTTTGCATGAGTGTTGGAAAGAATAACCAGAAAGGGAATAAATTGCAGAAGAGAACATTATGCTGCTGTATTGCTGTTACTGCAGATTTCCTCATTCATTCAAGCTTGGAGGTGTCTGCAGAAGAAGCTGCATGCAAAGAAATTAATAGTCTTTCAGCGATCTTCCCTTATGACTGCCACCAAAAGCATATGGGTAAGGACAAGATTCAACCCTACATTTCTGCAAGTAAAAAGAAAATTCTTAAAAAGGTGTGGCAAGTTCTTCAATTTCCCTGAAGAATGGACTTCATTTTGTGACAGTGGCTGAAACACATGAGACAAGGGTCCTTCATCTTCAGCGGGTGTTTGTTTGTTTCTTTTTTATGTCAACCTTTTTCTCCATGTAGCTCCACCTTTCATGCAATAACACCTTCTTAGTCACCAATTCGAGGATGAGCAGCATCAGGAGGAATGTGGTCCACTGAAACCTTTCTTTAGAGATGCATTTGTGTCCTGTGCAAAGTGGCACTGAGGATGTGGTAGCATCTTTAGTATGGCTCAGCTCCGCTCCCTTCTTTACAAATTAAAAAAATTTGTGGTGCCCAGGGGAGGAATGAGAAAAACCACGCAAGTCTCCGGCTAAACAGGAAAAAATGCTCATATGAAGGCAGATTTGACTTCACAGATTCAAAGACTGAACAAACAGGAGCGAATGTTAGTTTAGCTCTTGATCTCTTGTGTTCAGTGGTATTTTCTTTCAGCTTCATTTGATTTCTTTGTACCAGAATCAACAGATGGCTGTGAAATTTTGGGTTTAAAACAAACCCAACTAAAACTATTACGGCTGCAGCTCTCTTCTGGGTTCGTTGCTTCACCTCTGTAGCACCACCAGAATTTTTTTTTATTTTACTTAACACCTCTGATACCTAGAGCCAGACTACAAGAATACACTCTAGAAGGTTGTTTTTCATAAAAAGACCTATTAAATGCTTTTCTTATTCAAATAAGTTGATTTTTCATTATTGAAAGTATTAAAATTTAAGTTGTCATCAACCCAGCTACCTTGGGCTAAAGCTGATAAATGGAGGTGATAGTGTTAAATGCTTTTCTGTCCCTTATTATAACTCAATACAGAAAAACTATCCTCAGATGCATAGAGTATACATTATATAATTCTGTGCTTATATTTTACAGGCAAAACCACAGCAATAATGTAACAAATCCTTATGAACAGAGTCTTAAAAATCCTAGGCAGTACAAAACCAGTGAATTCTTTTAAGGAAGATTAGTCAAAATTAAAATAGTTTATATTAACTTCTTATATTTTAGTACATCCTGA
Organism: Grantiella picta; assembly: GCA_013397955.1. Classification (NCBI taxonomy): domain Eukaryota; kingdom Metazoa; phylum Chordata; class Aves; order Passeriformes; family Meliphagidae; genus Grantiella; species Grantiella picta. Next base: position 232,330 of record VZRM01007020.1, read on the forward strand.
ATAAAGTAGTTTTCAGAAATTCTTTTTTTTTTTTAAGGAAACCCTAATCTTGACTGTAATTTCCGCATGGAAATGAGGTCAACAAAACCAGCTCAGCAGAATTTTCTAACCAGTTGTTTGGGGATATAAGATTTAACCACTTCTGAGTCAAAGAGAAAACTCATCTTTTCAAAGAGAAAAAGTTTGCTCACTTTTTTCCCCTTCCCCTTAGACCATTGGATGGAAATTGGTACAATTTCATCCACATTTTCAGAACTTATATGAGTCATCTCACATTGAAGTCCCTTCTTCTGTGATATTCATCTGTTCAGAATCAGTAGCACATGGATGAGGAAAAAAATGGATGTTGTGAACAGCAAAAACACCTAGTGACAGTGAGGCAAGCTCTTTGCAAATTCACACAGTTTATGAATTCACACAGTTTATGAATGTTTCTGAGCCAATTTAGTTAGATACACTGACTGGTAAGGTTTACCCAGGAGCAGTAGTAACGGATATTCTGAGAATCTTTTCTCCATGATACATCTAGCAGAGATGGATATTAAAATAAAAATTACCAAGCAAGCTATTTCCATGACTCTTTCAGAAAGGCATTTTCTCTTTCCCAAATTCAAAGCTTAGAGACAAATACATAGCAGCAACAGTCAAAGCAATTAAAAGAAAGTTGCCTTCCAGCACCCCATTCCAGAAAAGGATAGAGTCAAAGTATTGTGAAAGTAGATGTGTTGGATGCTGGCACATCTAATCATGTTACTGTTTGACATATTCTTGCACAACCTCTCACATGCCTTGATTATGCTCAGTACCCTTTAAGCTTGTTCTGTACAAGTGCTTAGAAAATACATTGTGCTTGTTTCAAAGAGCTTACTCCATGAATGTTTTAATTCCTCTCCCTGGATTTTCTATAATCAGTTTGTTCCTTGGTGCTTTCTCACACACAAAGTAAAATTCTTCTTATTTAACTTACCCCCAAAAGAGCATGGGATGTACTGGAGCAGGATTATATCTGTCACAAGCTGCAGAAATGACTGTGTGGTTTTATTCAAATCAAATCCTCCAGGGATTGTCCCAAATACACACAAGTTTCTTTTTTTCTGTATCTGCCTTGGGACCTCAGATCAGCCATTTCACTTTTCCATCTTGTTTTAAAGGTATTGTGTCTGACAGGACCATGTCACTTCACCTTGCATTGTCCTTGCAGAGAGCTGCAGGCACTGCATGGATGCACTTTTCTTCTGCAAGACCAGCATCAGCCCTGCAAGGCTTATTCCTTAACTCCTTCCACTCTGCCCAAATTAACAACCGCTAGACTTCAGGAATTTCTCATTTTTATTATTCCTATGAGAACCACCTTTGCAAGCTGGCATACACCAGCCCTCCAGGAGACCCAGGCCCAGATGACACACGTCCTCTTTCCCTGCTCAGCTCTGAAACTCTCAGCTCTCAGACCAACAGGGTGTGTCACTCCAGACAAATATTTATATACTGAGCTTCATTTCCTTATGCAAGTTCCTAGTGAATGTATAAAAATACGATCACAAGAATTTTAAAACCTAGAATCCTCACATCTATTAATTAAGTATTTAAGGGGAGAGACCAGTTTCTAATAGCACAGCTCAAACTGTTCATTTTCCTATGGGTGCCAATTATTGTTGTTGTTCTCATTGGTGGCATCTCTGCTGTAGGCCATGGGGTAATGAAGACATATGAGTAAATAGTGCATATAAGATATCTGTGAATCATTAACAAAGTCATTAAAACAATTATAGATAATTTTTACTGAAATAAAGTCTAGCACAGAGAATAGTCTTCTTGTGCCCAGGCCATCTGTGATACCAGGAACAGAAAGCTCTGCAGTCAAGTCTTAATCCAACAACCTTTTTGATTAAAAAACCCTTTGAAATTCAGTTTGAAAGCCCTCAGTTGTTTCTTGTGGTCATTCTTATGCAGGATTATTCTGATGCACTGGCTCTTTGCTGTCAAGCAGCTCTGTGTCAGAAAAGATGCCCATGGCCCCCACAGGAGGACTTGGGAAGGCCAATAGAATGGCTGCTCAGGTGGGCAAGCGTTAGACCCTAACTGTAAATATAAAGTTGCAGAGAGGTGTTTATCTTCTTTAAATACACTTGGGCAAAGCATGGCCGTCAACAGCCTTCCTGGGCAGGTGAGTTTTCCATGAGTTGGTTGGTACCAGCAAGCTGCACATGTGCTACCACATACCCTGTAATAAGCTGGCATTGTTTGGATCCTCCCTGTATGCAAACCCATTTAAAACAGGCCTCTGTCAATGTGCAATTAAGCTGTTACAGCCACCACTGCTTGATGGCTTTCTGTAACAGCAGATGGCCCATAGCTGTCACTGGAGATTTCAGTCCATTTTATCTCAAGTGCTCCTGGTTCTGTAGCTTCATCTCCTCATGCCTGAAGAGCAATGCTGGAGTGGTCCTGAGGTGGCATCTGAAATGCAGCCTCACTCCTATTACCACACCTGTCGCAGAAAAGTGAGAAATTTTCTCTCCTTTAATGACTCTACCTTTGGTGAAGGTCACTAATATTTCCTTTTCTCTGAAATGCTCTGGAATGTAATCTTTGAAAAAACAAACCTGCTACGATTATGTACTTCTGTGGTAGAAGAGACAATAAGGTTTCCACAGCAACTATTAGTAGTGACCCAGCATACACCATGAGCATTATGTGACTTCCTTACTTCTAAACCATTCGATGGTCTATATTAAACGACATTAACGGGAATAGATTCAGTTACACTTTTAATACCCTGTTGATGCACTTGATGCAAATAGCTTTACTGCAAGCTATAATTCTTTCAAAAAAAAAACCCGGACCAAACCCTCAAACAGAATACCAAATAAATTGTCAAGCCAATGTTGCTGTAAGACTTTAGCTTTTATATCCAAGGCTCATTTGTTTCACTTGCAGCTATACTGCCTTTTCTTGCAATTTAATCTTACCTCTACTACATGCATAAACATTTTTTAAAATCTCCATATGAAGTACCAAACAATTTTAAAGTACTCTATTCTCGAAGGCATTATCAAGGTTCTTCCCTTGGTGGAAGTGGATATTTTGCCAGTGGAGAAGTGAAGGGGAGTGCAGAGGGATAAGCAGAGAAAATTCAGGACCCTTGTAGCCCCCAGACACAGCTTTATCTGTGAGGTGAGGTGAGGTTCTCTGAACAGCAAATGGTGAGGATAAGGATGAATTCTTGATAAGAAGTGAGACAGAAATACAGAGGGTTTTACCAGCTGCATGAATAATAAAATTCCTCCTGTCTGTTGAGTAGGTGCAGTTCAGGAGCAGGACATTATCACCACCTTTGGTGGTCACCTCTAGGACCTCAATGTTCGTTCCTACTTACTGAGAAAACTATAGATGTGCAGATGCACACACTCTTGGAAGCTGCTATCTCAGGGAAAGGAAGAACAGAAATTATAAACGAACTACAAATCAAGTGCATCGGTGGACTGTGTTCAGTTTTTAATGATGAAATCCATTCTCCTAATCTTCACTGGAGCATTAAATAACTCTAGACCATAGATCCTGCCATTCAGATAAAGAAAGGTCTGTAGATTTCAAGGAATCTGCTAAAACTTTTAAAATCTTTTCACAATGGGTTGTGGCTAATATGACATCTTAACCAAGACAGACCTCATGTATGGATACACTCATGAGTTGTCTTTCAAGACTCATTCAATGTCTCTTTAAAGTCACTACATGAACAGATAAAAATCACATAATCTGCAATTCAATTTTCCCATCTCTGCTTACAATGTGCCTAATCTGCCTAGTACTGTAATAAGTGATGAGAGAGACTACAGTCAGTGATTCCTGTGGGCAGAAAATAAACTCACACCTTTCCCAACTTCCCTTGTGTGACCATGTTGTGATAGAACTTGTGTGTTATTTTGCAGGACTACTAGTCACATATGGGATTACTTAAATTTATTATTTAAAGTAAAAGTTATGTGGAAGGTTGGTTTCAGCAATACAAGAAAAAAGCAACAGTGAAACAGCCCAGGTTCTGGTTGAGACCAGTTCATCCAGCAAAAGCTGAACTCCAGAAAGACAAAATTGTAAAGATGTATGGAAAGAATATAATCCTTAAAAACATTTTCAATAGCTCTCAGCAGCAACAAACTCTCATTTTAAAGGAGTAACACTTCATTTTTGGAGAGGTCATACCATTGTTTTGGACCAAACTTTGACTCCTCCCTGCCATTCCACTCCAAAGTCACAGGATCTCATTTTGACTAAGAGGCTCCATCCCAAAGCAGAGAACAATATTCTGGCCTTGTTATAGAAATTCCAACAACATCAGGACACTGCAATGCAGCTCTGAAGCCTGATGTAGCCCTGGTATTACCATGCTGCACAGGCTGGAGTAGGAAGCTTAGCATCTCATTCTGTTCTTCCATGTCAGCAATGACACAGGGCCAGGATATAAAAGGTCCTCTGAAGCTCTGGGGTAGAAATCAAAACTGACAATTCCTCTGAAGCTTCCCTGTTATGGCCCTGACAGGGGATAGAGCTTTCCAAAGGTATTGCTTACCTATGGAGCCAATGACTGAGAACCACACAGTCAAAAACCACCTTCATTCTGCTAAAAAATCAAGCTGCTTGCTTCAAATTTGTCTTAATGTTTGATATGATTTGCATTTTAAAGTAAATGCAATCAGAAGCAGACACTTTGCAGCACATCCCACAGTCACCAAGGGAAGGAAAGAATACACTCAACATTGGAAATGACAGTCACATCCTCTTCTACAAGGAAATGAGAATACACTGCGAGGAGAATGATATCTGAATCTGTATCAGAGCAACTACATCTGAAACAGTGGCACTGACAAGGTGAGTCTCAGACAACCTCATTACTCTCTGGGTGTGATTATTTTGGTAGTTCTCCTAAATTCCTGTTCCTTGTCTTGCAAGGTCTGAATGTGCAAGTTATTCTACTCCTCTCTACCTGTACCAAATCTATCAGGGATGACAGTGATAACTTCATTACTTCCCAAAATCTCTATGTGAGACTATTTATTTTTATGTTAATTATTATGTTTTGTTACTACATTTATTATTTTGCTTATTATTATGTTTTATTATTTCAAAGATTCTTTAATGGTCATCTGGGACATTGTACCCTATACACTTTTCAGACCATTAACTTTCTTGAGTTTCAAGAAGTGTTTCATATGTGCTAATAGTTTCTTTTTACCTTGCCAAATATTCTAGTGCAAATATTCCTGTTACTGACTACTAAAACTTTGCTTCTCAAATTAAGTTGTCCTTTTTTTCCCCTGTCAGGAAAATATAATATGTACTTACTATTCGTTAGCTTTTTAATGAGTGGAATAATAAAGCGCACCGGCAAAGAACCCAGTAGCAACCCAGACAACTATTCTTGCACTCTAACTATAGAGATAAATTAGACTCCACCCCCCCAATAAATCTTCATGAAAAACACTAATTTCTGTCTTTGGCCTGCTTTCTCCCTCTACTGGTCTGAAACAGAATCTTTCCTATGGAAAATGTCAAGACCTTTCGTATTGAAATCTGACCTTTGTGTTTGCAATGCAGCAAAGAAAGCATGATGCCCCTGGAGTTCATTCTCTGCAGTTCTCATGAATTGCATCCCACTGTAGCCCATGGACAAGGACAACAGACATCTTCAATGGTCTGGTCACATTTATGCTATTTCTTCTTAAAATACCTCCTCTCTGTAAGGATTTGAGCTTGAATAATCATGTGATAGCATGAGAATAAATCACAAATCCATGATTTATACATCACCTTGAACCTCATTCAAGTGATGAGAGCGAATTGCTGTTTGAAGTTTGCTCTTTGTTAAGCAAAAGGGAACACATGAATGAGAAAAGGTGGGACAATTGCCATTTTAAAGATTGCAATGGCAAGAATATCCCAAATTCTCTGAGGCTGGGCATTCCTTACTCAAGAGATGCCAGTCTGCACAGAGGCTACGTTCAAATGACATTGCCACTATGTTCCTCCTCAGTCATGCTTTTCTTTCCTTGCTCAGTCACACAGTGAGCTAGCTCAAGGAACGTGTCTGGCCAAAATTCCCTTGAAAAAGTTTATTTTTTTTTTAATCCAGCAACTTACACTTCAGTCAGCTTAATGAGAGAATGACTCACAGCCTGATCACAGTTCTGGCACATTCAGGTTCCCCATTTTCTTTAATATTAACTTAATTTCACCTATCACATTTCCTGTGTTCTCCTTCCAAAAGGACCCAATCACTCTGCCCCTGATTTATCTTTGGGCCTGAGGGGTGTCCTTTAGCCTGCAGTGCTAGCACACAGGTGACTGTGCCAACACTAAAGTCTACTTTCATACCCTGCTGGATTAGGCCACCATGCATTCGCATGGGATGCAGGGGAGTATGCCAGCATGCATCATGCTCAGACCAACATACCCTGGACATCCATCTTCCTTATGAGCCCTTCCTTTAAACTACAGAGGAAATATTGATTTTCAGCATCACTCATTGACAAGTTTTTACCTCACTCTTTGCCACTGAGGAAGGTTTGTATTACTGGGTTCCTTCAGCCACAGGAAGAAGGCCAGATGATCTCCTCCAAGGCTGAGCTCTCCAGTGGCCGGCATAGGCAGCTGCTGCACCCCAGCAAGTAGCCACATCACAGCACCTCGATGCTGAGGTTTTCATTCCTGGAATAGGAATTCACTGCATTTGCACAAGCATGTGGACCAGAGAGAGCAGAGACACAGGGGAAATTTCCAAGTCTGGGTACATCATACAGCTGTTTGCATGGCAAGCCCAGATTAATCTCTGCACTGCAGGTTGATTTGCTTCTACGGGTATAACCTCAGCAAACCCAGTTATTCAGGGCCTATAAAATTAATGGCTGATTTTCTTCCCCCATCACAGCCTGGCAGCTTGCAGCTTTGAGCGTAGAAACGGGGAGATTACTAAAATTAAATGTAAAAAACTCATCTTGTAAGCACCATTAGTCTTGATGGCAATGTGAAATGTTTGCTGAGGAGTGCAGAGAAGAGGATCATATACTTGACAGTGTGAGAAAGTATATAACCTTGCTGTCAGAGGAGAGAAGACTGTTAAGATAGAGGAGAGAAGCCTTGCTCAGCGTCAAGGATGGCTAAGCAAGTGTTTGAAACTAATCACAACTTGGAAAGGTAGCCAGGAGATGAGAGGCAGGAAAAAAGAAATGGAGTTAATGCTAAACCCACGTGGCCAAGGAAAGGAAAGAAATACTCTGGAAGCGACCCATGAGCAGCAGGATTAGATAGTTACAGAGCACATCTTAATGGCAATATTGCCTACATTCTCATTTGTGGCTCTTTCTGGTCTCTACAAAGATAAGAGCCAGCAAAGGTCTGAATGGTGTCTGTCTCCAGGTTAGACTCTTGTCCTATGCCACTGATCCTGAGGCAAGTGTGAGAGAGGTCAGCCCACACCGGGATATGTATGCCTGCACACCCCAGAGTCTGCAGCCACCCAGCTTCATCTGCCCTCCCCACCCGCTTACGCTGCTCCCACCCAGGGGAAGCTACCCAGGACTATCACAACCTGCTAACCCTGGTACTTAAGGTGCAGCCCCCCGGCAGACAGACTGGGGAGTGTAGCCTTCCTCCAGCAGAGCAAAGGAGGCAGGCACAGGCTGGGGCTGCACTAACCAGCTTGGGAATTTTATAGCCCAGGCCTTGCACGCCTAAATTGAAGGTTCTGTTGTTGCATTAACGATAGTTAATTGACCTGAGGATGCAGGCACCACACCCTCCTGGCCTCAGCCCGGCAAAACCTCACCTCCCAGCTGTATGGTGAAATGTAACCAAGCTAGCTGGGTTGAGTTTAAACTCAGAGTTTCTTTGAAAAGTATTACAAACCCCTGTGTTCTTTCTCACTCCTTGGTGTGACGGAGTGACATGTCCTAACAAAGCATCCAGGCTGTACAAGGAGACATTCAGCTTCCCATTCCCTTGAAAGCATTTGATCTCCCATTGTCCATCTCTGCATGCTAGGGTGAATTGAGTGGGCAAGAAAGCAGGAGGAGCAGGGACTGCTTACACCCAAATCCCCCCAGAAAAACAGTTTCTCAGAAGAGGAAATAGTCTGCAAGGAGTTTTGCCATGAGACAGGGTAAGAGAGATGAGGATTGCAGTGGGTGCCAAATTCTCCTTTACCCACTCAAACATCCAGGACAAGGCTTTGATTTCTCAGCAAGCCCTGGCTGCATAAAGCTGATGGCTGTGCCTGTGTATTCCCCACAGTGCTTAAATAGAGCACCTGGGCACCATCTGCACAGAAATTATGAGCAAAACACCCCCTGCCCTCGGTGCACGCACACACAGTGGATCTGAGCAGGAGCCAGCTGTGAGAAGAAAAAGGAAATGCCACTGGAGCTGGCTGTGCCCAGGGAAGGGATGCACTGTGAACAGGGAGAGACACACTCAGGGTGTCTATGGGATGAGGGGACACAGGCTGCTAAACCAGGGGAGTAGGAACTGTGAGCATGGCTGTAACAGGTCCAGAGAATAAACTGTGTCCAGAGCTTCCTGCTTGGCTGCCAACTGCTCATTTCTCTCAATACAATTATAGACATTTAACCCCACTAGTTTAATACTCTCTTTGATTTCCGATGGCTGGAAGGACCCATGTCCTCTCACCCAATTAACTGGTGGCCATCGTTCAGTAGCTCACACCAAATAAACCCCTGTTTGCACTGCCCATCTCACTGCACTAGCAGCTCATTTGGGTGGTACTCCTATTCTGCTGCTTGGGGCTATTCAGCATCAAACAGGCATCAAACAGTGGATCAACTCTGTTATTCCTCACTGTGCAGTCAGGCTGCAGAGCTGTTGCCTTCCCAAAGCCACCCTTTGTGGGACAGGGCCTCCACACGTCAGCAACCTGGACCCAATCTCATCTTCTCAGAAGTTTCAGTGTGTTTCTGCCTCTCCTCTCTTGGCTTTCCCCAGGACATCTTGATTTTGGAAATTTCCCTAACACAATGTTCAGCAGCATTGCGTAGTCTCAACAAAAAAAAAAACCAAANNNCAAGAGCCAAACAAAAAAAAAAACAAAAAAAAAAAAAAAAAAAAAGGAAAGGAAAGGAAAGGAAAGGAAAGGAAAGGAAAGGAAAGGAAAGGAAAGGAAAGGAAAGGAAAGGAAAGGAAAAGGAAAACTGGGGGAGGATGAAATAAAACTGATTGCATTTCCAAGCATGGCTTAAAGCTGCCTTCCATCAGCCCCTGACAGTGTTCGTGTCATGTTGGCTGTCTGCTTTCTTCTTGAATTCCCTCTACAAGTTACTCTAGTCAGAGGAAAATAAAAGTGACAAGCAGCGCTGACATGTATGTGCTCTGAGGAGGACAGGGGCAACGTCCCCTGTGAGGATTTAAAAATGGATGTGCTGCAAAGGGTACAAGAAAATGGAATAAGAGTTTCTTTCCCCCACACGCAGCTTCTGTAGACACTCTGAATGCTGGTAGGGTCACCACATGATTTTTTGTATGCGTTTAACTAGGATGGGATTTACTGTATCTGTTTAACTAGGATGGTAAGGAACACCGCTAGGTGACTGTCAAAATACCTGTATTTCATGGTTTGGGATCATTATCTAATCTGCTACGCCAACACTGAAAAAAAAAACCATATAGCTTTTGCCTTTATCACTTACACAGTTTCCTGACATATTTGCAGTAGAAAAATTAACACTTCAGTTACTGCAAATCATTTTGATATATGTATGACAAATTAAGAACTGGAAACACAGCAGGGATTTGTTAATGTTTGGCTGGGCTTTTCCCCTTTCAAGTCATCCTTCTAATCTCCCTGTAAACTGCTATAATATACACAGGTCTTGTGGTTTTTTTCTCTCTGTAAAATAATAGGAACTGTGCACAATATCACAAACACTTTAACCAATCAAGCACACAATTAGCAACCAATTTATATGTTTTGTCTGCAATTTTCCTCAGCAGCAGCTTTAGTGGAGACTATTGCACAGACTTGGCTTGCCTAGGAAGATCAGATTTGCAAGACAGTTGATTAATTGAAAGTTGTTCCTATTGCCTCTAAAGGTGGCTGGAAAGAAATGATATACTCAGCTCTGCCTACCAAGAAGAAGGCATTGACAATTCTAAGGCAATGATATCCACTTTATTTAAATAAGTTTTTATCATGGTTAGTAGAAGGCTGTACAAAGCAAATTAAATTTCCTATCAGCATTAAGGCAGAGACAACTGTTGTGATAGGAATTCAATAGCATTATGTTTAAATACTTATATCGCAGGGAAAATATATCAGTTATTTTGCAGGGAAAATATATCAGTGGAAGATGAAAAATGCTCCAGTTATCAAATACTCAACTAATGCATACCAAAAATGAGAAAGAGACCCAGGAATGTCACTTTAAAAATACACACTGGACTCAGTAATTCTTCACCAGTGAATTATACTGTAAAAGGAATTCTGTTTTCTGTACCTTAATCCTAGGCTACAAAACAAGAGCTGGTTTACTGAGATATTCCAACCAGCACATGCACTGGGGAGACCAGCAGCAATACTCTTCCTGGGACTTCGGTAGTCCTGGAGCAATTTACTGATATTTGCTTACCTGCACACCACAGCCAGCCCCACATCTGAGTTTGTTTTAACAGATTTCTGGTGTGTATATTACTTTTGTGAAGTATCACACATAGCAGACCTGGTTCCTACCCATGGATGAGTCCAACGTATCAGTGGAGTTGACCTGTCTTACGTGTGAAGAGATGTTTTCTACTTTTGTATGCCACACAGTCCCAGAATAAACAAAGGAAGTTCCCTCACCTGTTTCATACTAAACAGGAATCTCATCTTGGGGTGCATCTGGAGAGCAGCAGATGACATCCAGAACAGGAAATTAACTATTCCTATCATTAGTAAGCAGAAAAACTAGTATTTCTCTAAATCTTTGCAGGAGATGCACAAATATACTCAAGATGTGTTTGTACTGACTGTAGCAGAAAGCCTTCCCCATCCCCAATTACAAAAAAATAAATGAACCATAAAACTCCAAATTCTTTTGTAATAGGGCAGGGATTCCTTTAAATTCTGGAAACTTCAAACCACAGTTGGGAACAAAGCTCAGAGTCATTTATCCAGAAAAAAATGGTGGCATTGCACATTACAAGCCAGTACCATAATGAATGTGGAAAAGAATTACCAAATATCTGGCAGAAGCCAGTGCTATTTTTCTATTTACATAAGCACTAAGAACAGAAGCCCTTTCTAGCAACAACTCCTAGCTTAAGTGCCTTCAACATAATGTTTTTTCCTAGCTACATTTGGCTCTTTGCACTATTTCTTGATAAACTTTTTGTTACTTGTAGGCATTTTAATACCCAGATATTACTGATCATACTTTCCCTAAAATTTTGACAACAAATTCCCATTTTATTCTTTTATGCAGTTTATTTTTGCTGCAGGAATACACTTCCCTTTTATCTCTCCCCCAAGTAACACCTTTATAAATTTTCTATTCTTTCCTTCACTCTTTTGGAGGCACTTAACCACCCACGGGTTATATTTTTCCTCCAAGAGCTCCAGTCTGCTGCTTGTTCAGTTGTGACAGATTCAATCTAAGCAGAGACCTTTCTCTTGGCAGGAGATTTTTAGTCCCACAGTACAGGGTACAGTATCTCTCTGATCACACTGCTGACTGCACTGTTCCTCTCTGTTTCTCTTAAGAGACAATGTCCTTTGTGAGTAGGCATTGAATGGGTGTGTTTGTATGGGCTTTCCCCCCACCACTAACATCAATTTCTAGCTCCTCCACCAGAAATCCCTTTCAAAAGGGACTCAAAAGGTCCCCAGGCAGGATCTGCTTCTCACCTACTCTTCCTGTCCATGCACGGAACCAGGTATTTTCCAGCACTTAGATTTTTTAGCCAAAAGGTCCCGAGAAGTGATGCCTACACAGTCAAGCAAACAGCCTCTCCTCTGAGACCTCCACCTCTGCATTTACCCTGGAGCAATGTTTGCAATGATGCACTGGCAAATTTCCTCATACAGATGTTATGCATGAGATGAGACTAAGCATGTTCTTGGTAATGCGACCTGGCAGTCTTAAATCATCTAGATTAAGTAGATATGTTTGCACTCTCTGAAACATGCATGCAAAAAAAGCTTTAGGGAATAAAAAAAGAACAGCCTTGTGCCAATACCTGAGGTTGCAGGGAGCAATGGCTTTTGCACTGGGTCTACCTGGGACAGTCACCCTGTTCCATCTCGAGGAGGAATTTAGCTACCATGGTCCGAACTCGCCTTTGGGGGACCAAGGCTTGCATTTTGTATAACTTCAAATTCTAATACTCTCTGTGAAAAACCTGAAATCATACTCCTGTCATGCAAAATGCTCCAAATTACATTTTCTACCTGGAAGCTTTAATGAAGGAATAATGAAATCACTGTTCACAGACAACTCCCCTGAAATCTCACATTGATATAAACTTACATGTAGTGGATGAGGATATTAAAACACACAGTAGGAGACAGAAAAAGGAAAGCCCTACAGTTTGGGCAAGAGCAGCACAGAAAAGACTGATATAATTTCACTGATGTAATTTTCCTTTTCTAGTTTATTCTAGCAATTCCTAGAATTTAAAAAAAGATGCGAAAATTTTATTAAAGGATGACATAAAAACCCAAAACCTTTTCTGAAGCTGGCTTTAGTCAGACAGGCAAATTAGAAGTTTTGAAATATTCAGTATTTAAAGATGAATGTTTCCACTAATTTTTGTATCATGAACTTAATTATGCCTCCCCACAGGTCTGATACAGTTCTTCAGTAATGACTGTTTATAAATTCTGAAAAAAAACCCTTGGACAAAGTCTTTAAAGTAAAAACTGCCCCCAAATAACTGCTATAATAGTCTTCAGAAACTGGCAATTATTTTTTAGAAAATTAAATTTCAACTCATGGGTTTATAAAAAATACTACCATTTGTTCAGACCTGAGCTTCCACACTGCATAACAAAAAGTGTTCCTGGGATAGGCTGATAAATATGTGTCAGCTTAGACAAAATATTAATATGGCTAAAAGTAAACACTAGGCATAAGCTTTATTATCTATATTATATTTGGAACTTGTGTTTTACCTTTGTAGGACTTTATAGATTTTCCTGACCCTACTGAGATCTGACCCCCTTTAGTGATATAAGACTTTAGGAAAATAATATACTCACTTTGTTTTAGTAGCAGAGCAGTCAGAATGGGTCATTCCACTGACCCTATAAACTTTGGATTGTTTTCCCAAAGCAGCAGAAGTGGAAAGTTGCGAGGCTTTTCCTGGTTCTGGAAGGGCTTTTCCCTCTCCAGATACTTCCCTAATGATCCATGAACATAAATCAGCTGGGACTCACAGCAGTACTGCTGAAGAGCAGATCTTTTTCTTATGACTTGGCAAGGCTGGTTTAAACACCAGATGGATCCAAAATAATAATTGGAAGAAAAGCAGCATCTTCTTCCACTGGTCCCCCACAATCTTTTTCCTGTCTCACACACACCTACACTCTTACAGTCACATGCTGAATGCTGCTCTTGGTAGGATTCTGGAGCACCAAGTTCTTTTCATTAAATGTGTCCAGAGATTTGCTCTGTTGTGATGCTTCCTTCACCAGCTGTGTTTAAGAGAGTTTGGTTTTGTTTAGCTGGGTTTCATGGAGCTCTCCAGTGAGTCTTCCAGGTGTTACTGGTACAACACCTGAAATGGACTGCAAACCAGTGGTGTAAACCTTAATGGTACTGGGAAAGTGGGCTGATTCTACCATGCCCAGACTCACCATCTCTACATCCATTTTCTAGTTCCTCTGGCAAAGTCACTTGCTTGAGCCTGGGTGGGGGCAAAGCTACTTTATGTCTGTCTTAAATAGCAAATCCTCTTCCAACCCATCCATTTTTATAAATGTCACATCTTCTGTATGGGTGACCTTTTCCTTTCCTGAGTTTTCTATCTGACTTGGCATGGGGAGAAATGAAGTCCGGGATTTGGCGGATGGCAATGCAGTAGCTCTGGGATGACATATGCTGTGGAAATGCAGTGCAGCCACTCTTTTCAGCCTCCTGATTACAGGGCTGGATTGCAAGTATGTCTGGCAGAACAATATGGGTGGATGGCACAATCAAAGGCTGGGAGGAGCTGGTGCAAACTGGTACATTACATTTTTAAGTATCTTTTACAAAAGTTCACAGATCAGCTTATTGCAGGACCAGCCTGCTGACTAAGAGAAATGTATCAAACTAGTGATTAAACACCCACAAACAAAACGAGCCAGGAGATATTTCTTTCCTTAATGGGAAATCTATCCAAGCATCCACAGGCTCAAGTGTCACTTGAGTGTTTCCCACAAGGATTTGTGGATCTGACAGAGCTGATGAAGTTCTACGGGTAACTGTATAGAGAGCTTACTGCTGCTCCATCTCCTGAGATCCTTCCAGCATGCCTATGACCAAGAGAGAGCATCCTTGCATGGCACCAGTGTAAAGGGAGCACATCCAGTGTCAGGAAAGATCTGCAGTGAACAGACCTGACTGCAGACACCTGAAAGTCCCTAGTGGACAGGCCCTATGGGGCAATAGATCAACATGTGGGTACACGGCTGCTGTTAATTTCATGGACTAGCCACATTGCTGCCTGGCTGGTCTGTGTGCTGGCTGCCCTTCTGAGGCTACAAAGGAGGTAACCACAAAAACAGCAGCATTGCTGCCCTTTCAGTCAATTTTCAGATCATTTTCCCTGCAGTTAGAGAGCAGAAGTAGAGCAGACTTTTTTATTGCTTGAGCCCCGAAATAATAAACATAGAGATTAGCCAACTCAATACTTTTAAAGCTTTGTGTTTTTTCAATTTAACACAAATGACTCTTAAGTTCCAATTTTAACACAAATTACTCTTAATTTCCATTTCATCTCCACCACAGCAGCAATCAGCTCCCAGCATTGCATGAAATATGTCTTTTCTCAAGCTGTGCTAACAGTTAAAAAATCATCACTGCTTAGGCAGTGATTTCGGACAATACTATTCTGGTTTTTCCCTTGAGGATCAAGATAAACAGATTTTCTAATGATTCCCCTAAGAAACTTCAAGGAGTGAAGCTAATCCTTAGTCAGCTTGTCTGCTCCTGTGGCTTTTGTGCAGCAAATTAAGACATAGAAATGATGTTTTTAATTTTGCCCCTGCAATAGAAGTTGTGATACTGGGATCTCCAACCATTGTTTCTGTGCTTTTAGGAATCCACCACTACACACGAAAAAGTGATCCTTGTTTCCATCTTTCTATTGTCATTTCCAAAGATATCACCCTAATTTTGTTTTCTGTATCAGAGGTACCACAAGAATAACAGCTTGCTTAAATTTCATGGTGGCCCACACTATAAGTGACAGATGAAAGAGGAACAAATATATCCAAAGGCATTTTTTTCTGAGAAAGCGAGCCTTATAAGCTTACCAAATTCTGAGGTCTCTTTTCCCTAAGGTGTTGATGAGAGTTAAATGTTGATTTCCAGTACCCCTGGATGCATGCCCAAAGCCTTGGGCTGCTTGTGAGAAGCTCTACAAATCAAGTATTTTACTTCCTTTGCTTTGATTTCAAGTGCCTGAAAGAAAACAGCTGCTTTCTGAGAAGACAGTGTGTTTTGCTGGACACTGAGCAACACTTTTTTCCTACTTCCATTTCAGGGAAACACTTTCACTTGCATCCAGATTTCAGAGCTGAGCTTGTTTCAGGTGGAATTGCCTATTGGTTTTGTTTTGTCTTTTAACATGGTAATTCTCCCACACAGCCACCCTCTCCTCTCCCTTGGTATTTGGGTACCTTGTGGTCTCTTCTCTCCCTTTTCCTTTCCTTGGAGCTGCTCAGCTCCATTACCAGCCACAAAGCTGCCAGAACAAGGCTGCTCTTAGAGGCTAAAGGAAATAAAGACACTCACCTTTTCCTTATATTAAATGGCTGTAACACTAAAAAAAAAAAAAAAACTTTTCTAAAATAGCCACTTCTCTAAACAGTCACTGTGGACCAAAGGATTTAATTTCCCTGTTTGACAGGAACAGTGAGAAATAGGATTTATTAGTTTACTTTGCACATGCTGCACCTAAGAAAGTTGAGGTATCCCAGAAACTTCCAAGACCTCTTACCCATGATATTGCAGAAGCAACGAATTCTTCTTGCTGGAATATTTGCAAACACTCTCCTTTAGGCTACATTAGAGATAAACAAGCACAGGAAGAACCTCTTGTCTTTGCATAAGGCTGAAGCCAGTCACACATCAAAGTTTTTATTTTAGAGATAGAAATTTCTATATAGCAACACACATTTCTATAAAGAAGTTTAAGATCACACCATATTTTAGGCCTCCAAAATCAAAATTATATTTTTACAGTTTGAAAATAGCCACACACAAATCACAGATTCCTAGATTGGTTTGGACTGGAAGGGACCTTAAAGATCATCTAGCTCCAACCCCTCTGCCATGGGCAGGCACACCTTCCACTAGACCAGGTTGCTCAAAGCCCCATCCAACCTGACCTTGAACATATCCAGGGATAGAGCATCTACAGCTTCTCTGGGCAGCCTGTTCCTGTGCCTCACCACCCTCACAGTAAAGAATTCATAGCATGTCAAAAGAAGTTTTGGAAGGTAAACCGTAATTTTCCTTAGGAAGCTGCTATGTGTGTGCCACCATTCTCTTTATACCCCAACCACCAACCTGTCAGTCCTCTGACCACAGCCTGCACCAACCTGCCTTGAAGTCTGGCATTAGTTGAAGCTAATGTTTAGCACAGGCAAGTATGGCATTCAGGTTGTAATGCCCGTTCCTCTAAAGTATGTGCTTGGTTTTGTTTTGGTTTTTTTTTTAAATTTAAATGTGTTAAATTTAAACTATTCTGGATAAAATTGTGAAGACATCTCCCTTGCAAGAAAGCAGAGGTTTCAGCTGAATTTTCTGTTCCATTCCCCTGAGTGATGGTGGGAAGAAGTATTTTGGTTTGCATGTTACACTAAAACTTCTAGTGTTTCTTGCTTTATGATAATGAAATGTTGAGAGAGGAAGTGTCCTCGAATGTAAATTATTTGTGTTGTCATTTTCCAATGAAAATTGATAGAAACTGATTTTACCATGATAAGTAATTTTGGTTACTTACTCTTTCTGGACATCATAACTTATACACATTTATATTAAAAAGAGGAGCCTTTTAATATATTCCTTGTATCAAAGAAAATGGGGGCCTCACAGACAGAGGCAAAACAGTAAAAAATATGTCCTTGCAGACAGTGCATTAGCAGGCCTAATGGATGTCTTTTGTGATGCCCCCAGATTGTGCAAT
Source organism: Grantiella picta (assembly GCA_013397955.1). NCBI lineage: Eukaryota > Metazoa > Chordata > Aves > Passeriformes > Meliphagidae > Grantiella > Grantiella picta. Next base: position 249,706 of record VZRM01007020.1, read on the forward strand.
CCCATTTGATAATAAATTACTATTTCATGCAGTTTATTAATAAATCTGAGTAGCAGGGTATATCCAGCTATTACATTTCAGGCTCTGTGCATACATTACTTTCCTGACACCCCAGTGCTGTTCTCATTTTTTAATGCAAATGCTTTATGCTGCTGGTCGGTAACACATCCTCTCATCCTGATTTTCTAAGAAAAGAGGTATGGAATGGTCTTATCTGTGAGTGCCCACATAATTACTGTTAATCCAAAGGACAATTTCAGCCACATCTCAGGGAGGACTAGATGCCTCAAAGCCTTTGAAAACATGTAGAAGGGTGAAAGGCAGAGGGGCAGCAGAAGGATGGAGAAGAACTTTCCTACAGGCAGCCAGCACAGGCCATTGCTCCATCCACACTTGCATAACTCTGCTGAGACATGCAGGGGAAAATACAGGAGCCAAAAATCCAAATCTGTTGGAAAGCAGGCTTTCTTGGATCTGTTACCAACTAAACAGCCTCAACTGCTGCAGGGTAATCATCATGCTGCTGTAAAAGGAATTAATCAAAAGGGCATGCAAAGCTTTCTGGAGGCTTTGATTCTTACAGCTGTTGAAATCTAAGTGAATCACTCCCGTTTTCCATAAGGTATGTATTTTGACATGTATGGTCTCATCCCTGGGCTTCAGCAAAAGCTGGCTACTCTTTAGCGAGCAGCCACAGACTGTATATTTATTTTTTAATTTCTCTCCGGAGGTGGATGTCATCTAAGGAAAACTATACATGGATCATAGTAGACTGTAAACTGTCCAGCAGAGATACAGCCTTTGCAAAACCTCCTGAAGCTGAAGGAGGAATACAAAAAAAAAAAAAAAAAATTATTACCAAGTATTTGCTTTTTTCCCCCCCCCACTATGCCAGTAGTAAAAAAAAAAAAAAAAATCTAAGAGAGGTAAAAGTTTGAAAAAATTAACAAAAGGGAGCATAAGAGGTAGTAAAATTATTTCTCATTCAACCAAGAATTAATAAAAAACAAGGCAGAAAAGACGACGTTAAGAGAACTGGAATGGAAAAGCCCTGCTTATAACCACCCACCAAAGACAGAACTGCTCAGTGTTATCCCAGCAGGCACCCTGCTGTTCCTGTTCCAACCCCATTTGTCTCCAGGGCTAGATGTGTACAGAAAAATGTTAAGTCAGGGCCCACGTTTCACCTGCTGGTAGGAACAAGGGGGCCATGAGACTGGAGAATCACTGGCTCTGGCTCTCTGCAAATACTGGCAACCCTGTGTTGCCAGTGTCTGTGGGTTTTGGCACAGCCAGCCCCACTGCACTCCCAGGCACCCCCATCCCTCCTGCACATCTCTGAAGCACATCCCTGCAGCCTCATAACTCGTTTAAGTATGAAAAACAGCTTAAAGAGGCACAGTGCCAAGGGGGAATCTCAGCTGCATCTACCACTCAGCTGTGTCAAAGCATGGAGGGAGCAGCCAAGTGGCACCTCAGAAACCCAGCACACTGTGTCCTGTAACTCACCTTTCCCTCCCAGCCTGGTGACAAAGGACTTTCCCTGTTTGCAAATTCATGCCACACGTCTGGGTTAGGTGCAAATCTACATTCCAATGTAGATAAAATGCAAATATATTTTCATTTTTCATTTGCAAATGTCCTTGCAGCTCCTAAACCAAAAAATTCCTGATAAAACTCACTTCTGGTAGTGAGCTCAAGGTGTTCCCTCCCTCACTGTACTGGTAATTTTGCACAGAAGTTCTCTAAGCCAGAGGAACATCCAAATGATTGAAGAAATAATTCCAAAAGACTGTTTCAGGGTTGGAATATGGGCTATGTTGCTGATTATTCCATATCAGGTGCAAATTATTAATCTGTGCCATCCCAAATTGCAGCATTATTGTTGAGAGGTGTGTTTAACTTTTAAAGTATTATTTAGCTTACACTGATATAGAGGACATCTCTTGCTCAAATACAGGACATTATTTTCTGGAATTCCTGGAGAGTACAAAGGGAAGTTTCTTTTATTAGACATGGACAACAAGAAAAAAAAAAGAATATGTTGAATTGATAAAGTCTCTCATACAGTCTCTGTATGTGTTTTGAGTGGTTTTTTCCCCCAGTATTGCCCCTCCTATGGGACAATCCCTCTGCTGCCCTGAAGCCCAGTGGGATGGCAGCTGCCACTTATCTTGATAGAGGAGAGCCCTCCCACATGGCCACTTCACAGATTCATTATCAAAGCCTTCCCACATGCATAACTAGTGAGCAAATTTTCACCTCTGCACCCATTATCTCACCGTGGAAAAGTGACATCACTCCGTGATGGGATATGAAATAGCTGGAGCAGAGCCTCTGTCTCAATTGCCTAAGTCTACTGAGGTGGTAGCCTAAATTACAGAAACTGCAAAATGCCTTTTCAGTATTAAACCAGCAGAATCAGAGTGGGAAAATCACTCTCTCACAGCTCAGAGTAGATGTGCTTACCTCCCTGCATTTCCCTCTGGTGCCAAAACAGGTGCTTCTTGCTAATGAAATTGCTGAAATCCAACAGAATTAAATATATACATGTACACAGAGAATTCAACAGGGTAAAAAAAGTAGTTTAAAAAAGTGTGGTCACTCAAGAAAGAACTGCAATTTTTGAGAAAGGTATTTCTACAGCCCCTGTTCTGGTCGTGGCTTTTCTCCTCTTCTTCCCTAGAAAGACTTGACCTCCTTCATTAAACAACATCAGATACCTTGAATTAAATAAGCAAAATCTTAAACATTTCCAGTCTCTCATGCACTTTGACATTCCTCGACTTCACATAAAGGGCATTTGTTGAGTGATGGTTTTCGGTCCCATTCAGATTTCAGAACCCTCCAGCTAGTATGTATTGTTTCAGGAGGCATAAATCAGGATGGCACAGCCAGCACAAACCTTCCTATTCTCCCTGCAGGGAAATTAGGAGAGTATGCAGGCATGAGAAGCAGGCCAACAACCCCTGGTGACTTTCCTTGTTGTGAAACACAGGGATGCTTCTATCAAAAGAGCTCTGTAGGAGCTCTTGAGTCGCAGAGTTTTACTGCCACTTTCTGCAGTGCAGAACACCAGGTTGTTCGTGACTGGTCCATGAAGGTACACAAGCACAGCATCAACACCCATGGACAATATGACATGTTTAACAGCCAATCCCAACCCTTCATCGTTCCAGAGCTGATTTAATCATCTGAGCCAATGGTTTCAGGGCCAAATTAAATTACAGAGGTGGGAGAGGGGCCCAGTGCTGATTCCCTAAATAGCACTAATTGTTCTGACCTGTCATAGTAGATCAGGATGAAGGCTTTAGACTAGTGAGATAGCCATGAAGATCAAACAGGGATGAGGGTAGAGGAGAACTAATGTGTATTTAATCCCAGATACTCTACTGTGACAAGGCCTTTAAAATCTTTTTCTGAAAGTTATTTGAGGTGTTTCTAGGGATGAACTGAAGGAATAGCCATCAGATCCACATGACATTGTCCTACACTATCGCCCCAGCGTCCAGATCAGGAGCCAGGCAATGACCACAATACTGGCTGCTGTCCCATCTGCCCCATCTTGGCTGGCAGGAAGGTTCCTGGAGAGGGAGGATGACAGTGTGGTCCCAGGGCACTGCTGACACAGAGGGCCAGAAGGACACCATCATTGCAGACCCATGGTCAACACATGTCACCTAAGCAGATGTCATCTCACCAGTGATACTGAGGAAATAAGGAAACTGAACAGGGATGGGCAAGATAAAGAAATTTGAGAAGAAAGTGATACAGGACATGCTGTTTCCCTTCTGTGCATGTGCTAAGTTCAGGATTAGGGCTGTTTCCTCTTGCCTCTCCAGGGCTGCCTTGCCCAGGGGCCACATGGGCTGGATATCCTCTATCTCTCTGTGCTGCATAATGGTCCTTTAACAAACTTTTCTTCTCTTCACATGCTTTTCTTCTCTCACCCCAGCCAGTTCATCTTAATGTTAATAAAAAGACTAATGTCAGTGTTTGGAAAACTGCTTCTGTGCCTACAAACAATAACCTCATCAGCTCACTGAACAGGAGCTTAGCAATTATCCTCCAAACAAGATGAATCAAAAGCAAAGGCACCAAGCTCGAATTCTCAGTGTGTCATATTTATGTAAATATCTGAGTAAAATAATCATCAGCACTGCTCCGAGAGGCGAAGAGGAAGGGGATAGCTGAGGGCAGAGTGCTGGCAAGGCATCTAGAAACCTCACAACCAGAAGCAGTAAATATCAAAGTGCCATGAGGAGGATGGATTTGGGTTTTCCAATTGCTTCATGTTTCATTGAACATGATATTTGTGCTTTGATGGTTTTGAGTACTGGGGGCAAAGTTCCACCTGGGGTAAAGGTTAAAGAACCAGTGGCTGGAAAACTCTGTTGCTGAGAGACATAGCTTTTGAGAGATAGTGGCTGGGACTGCCCTAAGCCCAGTGGATTGGATGAAGAAATGGACAGGTAAACAAAGGCTTTCTGGAGCACTGTCTACTCACAAAGTCTCTGGAACTCTTGTTCATTTATCCTCACTCTTCTTATGTGAAGCTTCTGAGATACCATCCTGTATGGTTTATTTAGTATTTCCCCACTTTTATGCACTTACCTTGCTAGGGCTTCAAAACATAGCAAATATATGGCAGAACTGAATGGCCATGATTCAAATGCTTCAGGGCTGTCTTTACACAGGAGGTGTTACTGCAGCTTCCCTCTCACCTTAGCAAAAAGTTTGTACAGAAACCTGCCAGTGGTTTTGGTCGTTAATGGAAAACAATTGAACATGTTTTTCTGGGCAAGCAAAGTTAATCAATATCAGTTTTCTGGAGTTACAGTTATGTGAGCAGAATATAGCTCTGTAAGTCAGACCTCACCACATGGAGGCTGCTTAAGAAGTCAGTTTAGCCAGATCTTGCTGTCTGTGAGTGCTGCTAATCCTGCTATTTCTGAGCTCTGGTACAGAATTTACTACAGTGACCTGTATGAAAACATGTGGTAATAAAATTCAGTTCTGAAAAAACTCTATGGCCAATTCGTACATTTTCAAAAATAAGTTACCATCATTTAGCATCTAGTTATTTATGTCCCTGGGGAAAGGTTTTTATTAGTATAGAGTAAAGGTATTCAGATTTTAAAGGCAAAAGAACAAATGAGACAACTAATAGTTCATAAAATTATCTTCCTAGCTTGCCTTGAATGATACTGCAAAATTATTATAATGGAAAAAGCATTAGAGGACCTTGATCAAACATGATCCTTCAGGGCTAAGGAACCTAATTTTCCTGCATACAGATACAGTTCACTCAGTCCCACAAGATTTCATACCACATGAAGATGTCAGTATTTTCTGCAGAATTAAGCAGTGCAATTAAATAGCTACTCAGCTGCTGCACCATGGAAAAATAGAGTTGAAAAGAATAATTTCATAGGGATAACTAGTCCATTCCTAATCAAGAATCAGCCAGTCTTACAGTGCACCTGCTATGAATTAATGCTTCCCTCTGCAACAGACCAGGCTGCTCCAGGGACACTGCCACACCCAGACCGGGCTTCAAAACAAGTGTCTCCTTTCCAAGTGGTCTCTCTCTTTGCAGGAATGGGAATTAATGAAGACCAAACCATTTCCCTTGTTAACAACTTTTTAGTGAACTGCTTCAACAAAATGGTTTAACAAAACAAGAGTAACCAAATTCACTCACAGACAGTCTGAAGAAGTAGGTTTGCTTACTTCCGAGGTGCCAGTATAAAGCAAGTTGCTCTCCAGCCACAGTCAGCTGGTGCTACCCATGGGCTTTGGAGGAATGCCAGTGTAGTCTCTGTGAGTGCTTCAAGCTGAGACACAGAAGATGTAAAAAAACAGAGACAGTGAAGGAGCAGGTGCTCCAGAAGACTCTCTACCTGCTGTGTCTAACATTGGTCTTTCAAAGCACACACATGGGATGTGCAAAAGAGCCAATGGCAGTCACACATCAATGTGTTGCTGTAATGATGTGGCACAGAGCAAGCCAACACTAATAACTTGCTAGTGGTTTTCCACCAAGCCTAGTGAACAGACCCTTGTGCAGCAGTTTGCCAGTGCTGGGAAGCCCTGTGGACAGAGGCAGCAGGAGCAGGTTTGGTCTGGTGCATATAGTGCAGATTGAATGCAGGTTACCTAAAACATGCACAAGACTCGGATCAATAAATTTGCTATTTATGAGTAACAACTCTCTCCACAGCACAAAGTCTGGATGGACAGTTTTATGAAGTCTGATCGGTCAGTGATTTTACTTCTATTTAAATAGACTGAGCTGCTCAAAAATAATTTTAAAAAAATGATGCTGCTGCAAAGCGATGCTCAGTACCTCTGGGGGCTTTATCTGGTGCTTCTACCACTGCTGAGTGCTGGCAAAATGAGACTTTTACCCACTTGTGTCTTATATGCTGAGTTTATTATACCTTCACAGTTCATGGAGTAGTTAAATTACTTTCTCAGGATCACATAACTCATCTTTGTCAGAACTGAGAGGAGAAGCCAGGTGCTCTCTTTGCCACCCCAGACTTCAGCAAGATTTTTTTGTTTCCCTCTTTACTAGCTTCTGCTGGATGAAATGTACAAGCAATTCATCCTGCATTATATGCAGGAAAGAAAGCAGAAATTTGAATAGTTGCCATCTGCTGGAGATGCTTTGATTTATTGCTTTCCAGCCTCAGCTGAAGATCAAACAAGCTCTAGAGAGAAACATTTCCTTAGGTTGTTGTACTGTGTGTATCTCTGCTCAATGCTAAACCAAGTCACAAGGATATGAGCAGAGAACATTCCCTTTCTTCACTAGAATAATTTATAGCTTTAATTCAGTAGTTATAACCAACCACCCAAAATGTATTGTTGCCTCCATTGGCATCAGTTTTTCTCTCAACAAGCATCAAATTTGGAATTGAATAAAACAATTATGCTTTGTGGTTCTCTGTCTGGCTTAATTTGTTTTCTCAGAAAAGAACTCTCTATCTATTAGAAGCATACTCCTATCCTTCTTAAAAATGTCACACAGACAACAACGTTATGGCATTTCACCCCATCTGTCTACATTTTTAGAAAGAAATTTTGCACTTTATGTATTTTCATTTCCTATCCAAGTCCAAAGCCATATAACTCTTCAGTTAATTAAGCTACTGTTTCCTTCAGATTATATAATTACTTTCCTTGTCTATCTAGCTGTCCTTTCATTTGTAGTTTTCATGTTCATTAGACACAAAGTATTATGCCACTGCTCATTTTACTTCAGAGGAGGATTTTCACACTAGGGAAAATAAAAAAGCTCAGCATTGATATCTATGAGTAAAGTAATTTACTTTTCCATTAATTTTGTGTATTCTCCCAGCCTCTGTGGTATTACTGGAGATCTTTGGGTTTTGAATTGACTCCATTTCTTTGCACCAAGATTTGTCTTTTGCTCAGGTCCTGAGTGCTGGTAATAGCTGAGAGAGGTAATTGATGGAGTTAAAGGAGAGTTTCTGACAGTCCTGCCCAGAGGGTTAGAGGTTTAGCATATGTCCTACCAAACAGGGAAAGCAATGTCAGTAGTTAAGACCCAGGCATCCCAAAATAACCATCCTAAATTAAAGTACAACATAATCCTACTACTGCAGATGGGTATAGTAGAGAGACAGAAGACTTAACCTCCACCCAGACATTCCCTACATGCTAACCTGGCAGCTTTCTATCCTTTAGAAGGGATTTGGGGTGAGTTGGGGTTCCTAGGCACTGTGTGGAAGGCTGGCTGTCAGTTTGTGCCTCCAGCCCCTTTCACCACCTCCGTGCCAGAGTCCCTCTATGCTCTTGCAAGCTGTGACCCCCCTACCTTCAGATACAGGGTGAGGAACCCAGCTGGCTCTTGTGTTACCCTACAAGGTGTCAAAGAGGAGCTTGGCAGGGTTCTTCTTGCCTCTGTGCAACCAGCCAGCCATGCCTTGCCGGGGAACCCATTGCTCCTTACATTAAACATCCTTACAGCAATGAGAAAAACATGCAGAGCTTTGATCCAACGTTGCTTCCCATCTGCACCACTGACATGCTGAGGAGCTCCACGCCAGATGGTTGTTTCACCAGGAACTGTGCCAATGCAGAGCGCAAAGAGAGTTCCTGTCCTCAAATACATCAAGAAATAGCACTGAGAGGAAAGGATGTCAGCCCAGGCAATAACGAATAATCCTGGCACTGCAGCAATTAACTGTTGGCAGTTTCAGGTATGTCAGGCATTGTAGGCAGCAGAGAAGGGGAATCTGCTTGTGTAGGCATTTGAAAGATGATGCTATTCATGGCTTTTAGGTGGCACGAAGACAAACCAGCGCAGGCTACACCAAAAATGCTCCATGGTTGTCATCATTTAGCCAGGACAGTTAGGAAAACCCAGGTCTTCATCCTCAAGACATGGAACTAAGAGACCTTTAAAATCAACATTGTGTTTCCAATTGAAAAATCAGTGAACACAAGGAAAGGATTCTAACAGCACAACATTCAAGCCAGAATCAGAACCTGTGTATACTCAGGTCCAACTACAGTTGGACCAAAGTTCTCTCCTTTCCTCTTGCCTCCAGGATCTCCCTTCATTTCCTCGTCTTTGGGGTAAAAATCACAACATCATTTATAACAACACTTTGCACTCCTAGGAGATGTGATTTATTGCAGTCAGTGCTTTAATGAAGTTTAAAACACAGTGCTTCTGACCACCAAAATCATAACCTACAAGAATGAAACAATTTCAAGGGAACCTCAGGACAAAAGTGTTGAACTGAATCTTTCAAAAAATACCCTACACATTCCGTTCTTTCCTCCAAAATTATTGTCAGGCAGCAACACCGTCGTATTCTGTTCAATCAAACACAGCAATGACAAACAAACCTACCTGCAGTGAAAATAAACTTAAGAATTCAAGCCAAACTTGAAGATGTTTTTTCTTAGTCCTTGCCTAAATTTCCATTTTCTCTGGCAGATTTAAACTTACTGTGGATGATTGCTCACTCTCGGAGGCATTCAGTTGCTTCATCAGTGTTAAACTCCCTGGAGGAAAAATGGCAGAACTACAGCAAGGATGAAGACAGAGTGTGGGTGACCAGCAGTGAGCTGTCCACATCCCACATGTACACGTTAATTTAAAATTCTGAAAGAAATTCTGATCAGAATATTAATTGTCGGTGTTTTAAGTATTATAATTAAGTCATTGCTTTTCATCTCCCGTGAAGTGGGAAAGTGTTGTCACTTCAAACCTCTCTTGTTTTGTGCCAGAGATTTCCAGCAGACGTGAATCTGTGATGTTAATGTTTGCATTTGTATTCACTCAGCAAGCAGCTAAAATGTTCACCTTTTATGAATATTCAGTCTATAAAAATTGAGACAACATTTTTCACTTGCAGGACAATAATTGAAATAATTTATTCACCAGAAGAGCTGAAACCCACATAGTTGAGCAAATTTCCCCTCTCTCTCTCTCTCTCTCACTCTCTCTCTCGCTACTTGGACAACTTATTTAACTGCAAACATTTGCAAAAAATATCCTAAAACATTTAATCTAGTGTCAACTTCTATCAGGACTGGTAATGAGCAAAAATGATAGAAGACAGCAGATAGGAGATACACAAGCTTTTATATACTCCACTTTCCACTGGAAAGGAACCCAGAATGCTATGATAGTGCTTTAAATCTCACAAAACCATGGAAATTTGTAGCTAGAGATTAAAACAGTGAAGTCGTGGCAAATCACAGAGAACTTTCCTGGATAACTTTGCAGTGGTGCACAACAGGGAACAGCAAGTGCTTCTAGCATGGGGTTATGGCAAATTGATGGTACCATACTGAGCTTTGCTTTCAGGGGAGGAGCAGTTGTGTTTCCAAAACCTCTGTGGGCTCCAAAGCAGAGTACCTTTCATGGCAGGAGGGAGCTTCATGCTAGCTTTGTTAATATTGCTACGGAAAGCATGTAATAATCAGCTTAACCTTTCTCTGAGTACTGCTGCCTGTGCTATCAGACTTTGCAGTCCTAAACTGCACCCACAGCTCAGCTCTGCAGCTGAACTGTCAGTACGACTTTAGTTCATGTCAGTGACCTAGGACTCTCAGCAAATTGAGTGAATTACACATCCTAAGATATCATCATTCACTCTAATTTGACAAGTTAGATTTTTACTCAGCATAGCAGGCTTTCTGGAGGTCACCTGAAGCACTGGGAGCTGGTGTCCCCAGGGTGAAGTAAAAGCCAGAAATGCATGCTGATGAAGGAGCTGACAAAGCAGAAGTCAAATGCAATTAATATGCATCAGAAAAAGCTTTTTTAGCAGAGATAGGAAACTATTAATGCTACTGCAGAAGCAATTGCTGTTGCCTCATCTATGGTGCAGTCCACATCCCTGGGCACTTTGAACTGTCTAAGAGAATTCAAACGAAATTGGAATAAAGTCTATGAACATAACAAGTGGAGACATTTTTTGTTGGGGGTCTGAAAATCTGGGTTACACTGGCCTAGAAAAACATCCTTGCTGCTTTTCATGTGGAGTTTTCCCAGCAGGAACAGCCTGGCACATTTTTCTGCCACTCCAGGGGGCATGATGATGTGGTCCCAGAGAGTCCCTTCCAGCCCTCTGTTCAAAGCTTTGTGGTTCTGGAGTGTCCGTCTGAGGCAATAACTCAGTGACAGAAAGAATTAATTCTTAAGAATAAGAAGACGAATGTCAACACTGAACCATGTTGGAGGTAATGCTTTATGCCAAAAAGCTCCATCTTGTGCATGCAAAAGCCAGAGATTTCAAGGATGATACAAAGATGCTGGTGGATCTGAGGGGAAAGGACTCCCCTGTTCCCTCTGCCTGTCTGTGTAGAGAGGAGCCCTACAGAATAATGCATTATTCAGATACAAAATGCAATTCCACTAATAAACTTTTAACATCAAAGGACAATGGTACCAGTACACTGCAAGCAAGTTGCACTGATTACAGAGTAATTTTCTTGTGAAGCAACTGACTTAAAATAAATAAATAAATAAATGCAAAGCTGTCTTTCAAGGTGGATGAGTTTTTTCCCTTTTTGCAAATCCTGTGGTGAGTTCCAGCAGGACAGACAAGGACCAAACAACAAGAAAACGCACACTTCTTAGTTACCAGCTACAACATGATCACTCCATCTGCAAAGTGGCCGCGGCAGAGCACTGGGGCATATTCCTGAATTGTCAGAGGCATCCACAGATAGCAGCTGTTTGGTTCTGATTCTGTCATATGCGGGTGTGATCTGACAACATGCTGGTGGGATGGACCTTCTCTGGTCCTGTATGTCAGGCTCTTCTTGAGCAGACAATTGGAAAGTACTACCTGCATCAGCTGAGACAGTAGACATAACTGGGATATGATAAGATATCTAGATAAGATTTTTAGGACAAGTGCAGCTGGGATGGATTCCCATTGGTGATTTCTGTGAGCGATTAAAATAAACTGAGGGGATCAAGTCCTCCTGAGCTAAATCAAGTGCTCCTTTCCATAGCTCAGGATCTGCACTGTGACAAATGGGAGTACTCCCATCAGTTAGGTCTTTTTATATGAAGGTGCAAAGCAGATGACAAGAGAAAGAAAACTGTCACAGGTGCTGATAAATACTACAGAGAAAAGATTCCTTTGGGGAACTAGGGACAGAGTAACTCTGTAGGTTTCCTTGCTGTGACTAACTCCTCTTCACAACTCTGACCTCTAATTTCAGTAGTTAGTTCTTCAGCTGCACTCAGATCCAGCATTTTAACATCTCTGTGCTTATTTGGATTCTGCCATGTTCAATCTGAAGACTATCATGTGCTGTGTGTAGTCACATTTATTAATCTCTCTGGAAAAAGATGTCTCCAAAATCAGCAGTAAATGCCAGAGTCTTTCCCTGGTGACCAGCATTGATGTCATTCCATGATACTGCAGCTGTCTTTCTCTGTTAGCTGGATTCCCACAAATCACAACGAATAGATTTCTTTAAGACAGGTGAATGTGTCACTGTAGGCCGATTTTACGAATATTTCTAGAACCAAAGTAAACAAATGAATATTTAAAGAGGGGATTTGATGTATTGCCGTTTCCCTAATGCTGCTGTAAGCTGAAATGACTGTATATTTATCGTCAATACACTATCCTCTTGGATCCAGCATGGAGACCAGACACTACAACTAGGCCTGAGATACACTTTGTTAAGTTACTTTACATGTCAAATGACATATTATTTGAAATATCAAACGAGACAGTAGCTGCTCAAAAGAGCTTCCCACATGAATTGAGAAAAGTAAACAGATGGGACCCAAAGAACCTGACATATGTGTAGCCTATTTATTGCCTTAAGATTGTTTTCTGCTGCAGTACTTTGCTTTTGAATAACCCATCTTTTGCTTTAAGAACATGGTCTTCACAGGCTGCCATGATAACTTATGGCAGGTACTTCCCCGCAGCCCTCAAAGGAAACACGGCAAGTAGCTGGCAACTGTGGAACAAAATCTGAGAATGGTGTGAAATCCCAAAAGGAGTAACAGCTTCAGATTAGAAAGGGGAAGCATTTCACTGGTATGAGAGGGTCAGAGGTATACAGTAACTGAGATATATCCTTTGCAATGAGATACTGCTCTACTGTCCTTTCAGATTGCTTTAAACATCAGGGATTTCATCTGTGCCTTTCTGTATTATCATAATATCATATTAGACACTCTCATTTAATAGAGAGCTTTTTCTGTCTATTTGTTCAATGATGAAAATGTTTATTCTGCAAGCCCTCTTTTTGGTGCTATTTCTTTATCCTTTCTATCTTCTATTATATCCAAGTAAAGAGATTAACAGGATAAGATCATGGGATTCCTTGCAGAGTTTATAATATTTGAACATCAAACATTTCAACAACTAAGCTTGAAGAGATGGATGTTCTCGCTATCTGCTAGGCAATTATAGGGGAGTTCTAATCCATTGAGCCTTTTGCAGCCATTTAATACCACTTTTATTTTGCTTTTGGTCTGTGTTTATCACTGCACCTGTGAGATTCTTGCTTGTGGTTTTGTTTCCTATTTGTATGGAATTAAAATAATTCCATCCAGTGTTCACAAAGGCTTCTCTGCTGATGACAAGAGTAAATGATGCAGTAGTCTCTTCTCTATGCTGTGCTGGCTAATGCTAATTCAACACTTCTCTGTGAGGATGCTCTTCGTGGTGTGAGGTAGGGGAGAGCAGGTATTCCAGACACTGGCCTGTCTGTTTCATCTGCCAACAAATCAAGATAAATTGCTGGCCTTGTTCACTAGCACAGCTTTCGTGTCCATCTAGCTCCCCCACTCACATGCCAACACTTCAGAGGTGCAGAGCCAAAGAGAGCCCTGAAGACATCCCAACACAGTTCTGCTAACACCACTGGCACATTGTTGGTTACAGGAAAACAGGTCCAGCTGCAAACTCATAAAGATGCTGGTTACCACTCCTCAACACAATCTGGGGAGGCGAATTTCCATTTTAATATTAATGTTTAATGTTTGACAGACAAGTCAGAGGTAGCCCTTCATCAGATAAGCGTAGAGATTTCCCTCCTTCCTAAAAATCTTTCCACCCTACCTTGACCATGGGAAAATTATTACCAAGATATCATTCTTCCAAGACACCTCACTGAAACACCAAGATGAGCAATTCTGGGAACTTTCAAATGAGTTCTTCGCCTGTTTGTTTCCGTTCAGTTTTGCTTAATGACTTCTAACAAATGACAATAAAAATAACAACAACGATAATAATAATAAATTCCACTTAAATATAATTGTGTCCTTCAATTCTAACCACATTCCTCAACGAGGGACACAGGTTGCATAGCCTCAGTTTTGCTCTCTGGGTGAGCTGAAGGAATACAGGCACTGCACAATTTGTTCGGAGTTCAGTTTTCCCCAAAGTGAAATAGTTTCAAATGTACAGCTCCTGGCTTTAGGAAGGTTGCACAGTGAGTGTCTGTTACAGCTCCTATGGGGAGAAAAGAGTTTTCCAGTTTCTTCAAAGAATGGTTAGGTCAGAAGGACTGCACCACTGTCAATGTAAGAAAAACATGCCTAAAAGAAACTGAAAGGGGTAGTTTTTCTGTACACTTGCTTTTCAATGTATTCTTTGCCTACATTGCAGCAGGTCATGGGTTAAATCTTTAGTACAGACTTGGTGTGGCCATACCTAAGCCTCTAGCAATTGCTAGAGGTGCAAAACTCTTGACTTAATTGGATGTTTCTAAAAAGCCTTTTCTAAAGTATTTTTCTCTGCAGAGAATCTAGTGTCTCCTTGCACCTCTACTCACATTTACTAGTTTTAGACATTCTTTGAACAAAGAACAAGCTGAAAATATAAATTCAATAAAGGGATTATTAATTTTTTATGCCCAGTTTCAGGATGTGGAGAAGTCATTACAAGAAAACAGTTATATAGCAATAGTACAACCAGTATGGAAGTGTTACAATGTTTAGTTGAAACTAGTTTATTCATCTAGTATAGATTTCTTAAAACACCTGAAACCTTCTTTGGAGGAACTCATTAGTAAAGATTTAAGCAATGTGAAAACATGCATTTATGCAGCCTGTCTTAAGCAAATACTGATGGATTGTAGAATTCAGGAAACTGCTTTTAATGCAATCAGAAGCTGATGAGATAGGATTTTACTGGAGCGCAAAAAAGCTGCCAGATGAAGTTTATGACGCAGGCCAAAACAACATTAAATTCTGTTTTTAGATCTAGTGCTAGCAGGCATTTCTGGACATAGAGCAAAATTTCAGTTGCAGTTGAGGGGTAAAGATGAGGTGAGGACAACTAGCATTACTTCTGTCCCTTTGGGCCTCTGTCATCTTCATCCTATGAACTTGCAGGTTGTTACTGGAGAGAGCTCTTAACCCAGGCAGTGCTGTATTATGTACATTTGCCCCTTCTAGTCCGAACCTCACACCTCACTCTTATTTTAATCTGCCATTTTCATATTAAAATTAGAAAGACAACCAGTAACATACTGAGCCCAGTTATACACAACTCCTCTCCAATCCTTCTGACATTGATTCCAGCATGAAACGCAGCATTACTTTTTGACTTGACCAAGCCAAACTATAGGGAGAAAGACTTTCTGGGCACCAGTGGCAACTTTAGTTCCCCTTTGCCCCATGACCAATGCCTAATCTCAAACATTCCTGTTATTAGCACTTAAACCCAAGTTTAAAAACCTAGATTTAATGCTAACACTGATTTTAAAGGTTCTGTCTTCAGTGGAGCTAAGGATTAGTTTGGGATCAGGAGGCACTTCTGAGCTAAATCTCAGGATTGGAATCAACCAAGTTGTGTCAATGGTGAGCTGGTCTGAAGGAGGGTGAGAGTTATATCTGTGGCTGGATAAGGACATGGGCTGTGAGCTTTAAGGGTTTTCATGCAGTGCTGCTGGGCAGGCACTTTGGGAGGCAGCAGTATCAGCATTTTCCTGCATTGCCTTGGCCTGCTGCCCCTGCTATACCCAGCAAAATCTGGCCAGGGTTCGCCCTGTACATGCTTCACCTGCCCTCTGCCTTTCACTAATGCCCACGTTCCTGAGCTACAGCAAGTGCACAGGTGTGCTTTCCCCCTCAGGAGTTTCTAAGCCAGTTAAAAAGGACATCAGCTAAATATTCATTTAAGGGAACAATAAGGAAGCCTCTGACTCATGGGTGGGCTGACAAACCTTGGGTAGGTTTTCTCTCAAGAACTGAAATTGCTAGTTTAGTTTCTTGCCAGTTGAAATTACTGCCAGCAATAATTGCCCATGAGTCACTGATCCAGCTCTGTGTTGTGGCCACTCGAATGTATTTGGTCTGTTTGAGCCACTGCAGTTTTCTTTTGTTAGGTACCAAATGGCTTTTGTATCATCTAGCAATGCACTGCATATCACTGAAAACAGCTCTGGAATCCAGCGTCAGTAAGTGCCTGCAATCATGTCTCTTTTTTTTCTTTCTTTTTTTTTTATCATCTGAGTTATTTTTGAGCTGAACAGAGTGCTGAATGCTATAATGTCTTCCTTCCTGTGAATACACCACTTATCTGATTACTAAATATTGTCATAAATTATGGCCTCTACAATAATTTTACATAACCTGCTGGAGATGCAGTATAAAAAAGGGACTGTGATTACAATAGGAAGATCCCAATCAAAAAATATCTGACAAGATATTTTATATTGGAGTGCAACATTGTTATCCTTACCTTAGTTTCATTATTCAATTTTCAGAGATGAAATGCACACATACAAGGCCCAAGTCTCTGCAGATTGGCTCTGTCTTGTACCTCGTGCTATGACTGAAATCAAGCAGGGCAAGAAAGTAAAATAAACTCAACCTGATCATGCCTCAGCTAAAATTTGGTGTAAGGTTGGGAAAAACTTAGGGTAGCTCATCTGAATCTCTCTTGCACTTCTTAGCTTTGATCTCAGATGATAATGAAATGTCTTTCCCTCTTGCTGCCCCCTAAGGGTGCAATTAATATTATATATGGTGAGATCAACCAATGTGCTTTGAAAACATATGTTGCAATACAAAATCTTTGATGCAAAAATGTCTCTAATATCTGGGTCAGGCACCTACATTTTCTTTGAGGAAACCCATCTGGCAAGTAGTTCTTTCTCCTCCTCTCTGCTCCTCCTACACTCTTGCAGCCCTCATCAGGGCTGCTCTGATTTAGAGCAGTGTATTTTTAATGTTACTGTGGTTTTGGAGTTGTGAAGAAAAGGAATTACAAGCTGACTGTGGGGTCCCTTGTAATCCAGGGAGACAAAACTGTAAATCCAGCTGGCTTGCCTCTGTTGGCTTATAGGTTGTATTCGCTTTCTTTAACACACAATGCCTGTTTATGATAGATTGCAAAGACGTACAATACAGGATTTACATGGTAGGTACAAGCTCCTGAGACACAGCTGTCAGCTCAAAGTTATCCACTTTAAACATGGTTCAGAAGTCACGATTAAGAAAAAATAATCACTTCAAGCCTTCAAACAGAGAAAAGGTCAACTTCAGTGGATAAATGGTTCCTAGAAACGTTTCATCCATTATCACTGTGGGAATTCTGTCTTAGACTTTTTAGAGGTACTTGTAAACTTTGCCATTGTCTGTGATGTGAAAATACTTTATGTGTCTCTCTCTAACTAATTACTGAACATCTGAGAGAGCAGAAAAGGCCAACCAAAAAAAAAAAAAAATTCCAGGTGCTTGAAAAGTCAAACACTGAGGAGCAATAAAGAAATTAATTATTATGAGATAATTAAGCGACATCCCAATAAATGGGAATTGCCTTGCCTTATTCTAGGAAGACATAAGCCTATCCTTTGCAAGGACTTACACCAGACTATGGAGTACAATAGAGTACAGTGTGAATTCAAAACTTGGTTTAAGGGAACTGGGAAAAATAATAAACCTGATTCTTCCAACTGTGTATTTCAGGGAGAATCTGAACGTTTCCACCTCTTCAACAAAGTCCTGTGCCCATAACAAGATTTGAGAGCTGCACTGCCTTGTTACAGGATGAGAAGCAGCCAAGAGAATTATGTCAAACAAATTCATACCCATATAAATTACAAAGTAAAGCCCTGAGCAGTATCTTTTTCATAACAGTGTGATGATCCTGTCTGCCAGAAACCAACGTCATCAGTAATGCTTATCTCTCAAAGCAGTTATATGTATCAATTTATATTTCTGGCGCTATCTTTCAATTAAATTTCTAGGCTTAAAAAGCCTGTTTCCCATTCCCTCCCCCTTTTCAATTCTATGTCCTCCAAGATTAACAAAATCTCCTCTGTGGCAGAAAATTAATCACACTACAAAACTAAACTGTTCATTAGAGATGCAGCACACCAAAACTGCTATTAAGAACTCAACATTGCTATATTTTGTCTTTAATTTTATGGTACTGTTTGGAGCAGTTTCTCCTCTAAGTGTACACCCTGCCACAGCAAATACAGTGATAAGCCCTGAATCCTGATGGGTATTGACGTGCCATGAGCTTGCAGTGAGCTACAACAGAGCCCTTGTCTAGGGGCTTTATGATGTTTACAGTGTGCAAATTCTCACACACATCAACTCCCATGGGATATGCCAAGACAGCTCCAAAGAATCCCCTTAGCCCATGTTCCTCTTCCTTAGCATCCTCTGCCGATGCCTTGCTGCAGAGGATGAGCAGAGATGCAGCTGCACTCCTTGTTTTAGCAGTGACCTTAGCAGTGCCCTCTCCCTTTTCAGGACTTTCCTTTCCCCCATGAAAAATCTTCAGTCTTTTTTCTTCCTGATACTTCACCTCTTTGGAGAGACTCGCTAACCTAATGAGAAGTGATGAGTTTCTCAGGGTCTCCTCTGTTCCCTGCTCCAGGGTTTTGTAAGCTGCCTGACTACAGGCTCATGCATGTGTCAGCTGTCTTTCCTACCCTTTCAGCCTGGGGGAATGTCCTCTGGACATTCATAACCTCAGTTACTCATGAGATTTCCTTTTTTATTTAAAATTTCTGCTTTTGTTTGTTTGCTTGTTTTGCTGTTAGGAATACTTGAAATTTTAAACTTCTTGCTTTAGAGCAAGGAACAACCTTGCATTTTGTGTAAAAAAAGATGTTCAATCAAAAGCTGAGCTCCTTTGCCCTAGTATGAAAGCTGAGGTATATATCACGGTACCCTGCTCTTAGACGTCTCATTTCATATTTGGCAAAGAAAGAAAACAAGAAAGCAAAACCGCAGCCCTTAAACCAAACATGGGCATTGTCCCTCTCAAGGACTAGCCAGATCCACCAGGACCCTACAGGAAAATGCAGCAACCCCATCAACAAATCTCCTCATGCTCTGCAGTTTCCCTGAGTCAGCTATTGCATTAAGCACTGGAAGAAGCCCTCAGGCTTAGGCATCTCTGACTTGCAACTAAATTATGCATGATTTTAAACATGCGAAATGAGTCCTGGCCTCCAAGTCTTCTGCTGAAGAAAGAACCCCTTTATAGAGCTTAAGCAAGGAGGTCTCAACCTGAGAAGAGCAGAGCTTTGAGCTCTATAAGAGACACCTGGGCTGGTGTAGGCTGTGGTTCTGACTTGATGAAGACAACGAAAGCATAGCCTTGCTTGCAGGACTCTCCACCACATCCTGCTCTCACCCTGAGGCACAGAAGGCAGATCAAAGGCACAGTGGGAGATACAGCCCTGGAGAGTCCTCTCTCTCCTTAGAAGCTGCGGGAAGTCACCACAACTCAGGCAAGCTCACCTCTCCTCCGGGAAAAGCATCTGCCATGTCATTTAAAAACATATTCTTGCCTTCTACCACTCCTAACCCAAATGTGCAAAGGGGAAGACAATGAAACTTCCTTTTCTATAACACACAGACGCCTATCTCTTGCTTACAAAATAATGGTGTTACTCTTGCAGCTTTCTTGCTAAAACAGTACAGAATAGCAAATTAGCTTAAGCTTTTAGATGTGAAATACAGTGTCCAGCACTCAACTTCTCTGATTAAATATACATCAACAGTACTCACGCATTGCTAGCAACCTCAGCTGCTAAACAAAACCCTTACATCATCATCATCTCTATTTTGATTGTTGTAATCATATGTGACATTTAAACTTGTGTAATATCATAGCTCTATGAACCATAGTCATCCACTTGGCTTGCTGATAATATTCCTTATTAAAATCTACCCAAAATCACAGGGGCATTTCTTGTTATGTCTGTAGGAATAGCAGCATATCTGATGTGTTTTGTTCTTTTGGAGACATCAGCTTTTTCAGCTTTACCAAACACTTAACTCTAGGACTCATCAAAGCGTTTTCCCTGCGCTTATCAGCAAGACTGTAATAAGCTTTCTCAGAAAACCAGAAGCACAGGTCTGCAGCCCTGCTCTCCTCCAGATTGTGCCTCTGCCTCCTGCTGCCCACCTATGCCCTGACAGCCTGCTGGGGACCCAGCGTGAGTCTTTGCCAAGCAAATTGCTTCTCCCCAGGCATGCTGCGGGATCTGTTGGGATGCTGGAATAGTGTTTAACTCCCCACTGGGAGATCCAGGGTCCTGCTCCACTGCCTGTGCAGGCACCTGAAGCTGGAAAGCTGAGCATAGTAGGGAGGATGCTGGAAGAGGAGAAGGTAGAAGCACAGGTGACAAAACACTTTGGTGAAAGCTAAACCTATTCTGCATGAGAGCTTGCAAATGTAAATTAGTCCTTCCTGAAGGGAGAAACTTTAGAAAGGGAAAAGAGTGTTCTTTATTCCAGTGCTGGGGTGTGAGGAGGTGCCAAGAAGCTTGCTTCAACCCTGTGGCTCCATCCCTGGATGGAGAACCCAAAGAGTGCATCATGAGTACAGCAGCGGCATGGCTGGAGGCACCTCTACTTGTCTGTCTAGCTGCAGCTTTCCCATCCTCTGTATGTCATTCTTTTATCAGCAAACAGCTGTTTCCTGTGGTGATACTCATGATACTGTGATTATTATGTTTTTGAAGTGTCTATCAAAGAGATCATCAAAGGAACAGTGTTTTCCTTGCTTTTCCTGCTTACTTATGTGTATCTGCAGTAAAGAAAACAGAAGTAAAATAGTTGGCTATTACCTTCATTCCTGGTGCACATGCATGTATACTTCACAAATTTATGTAAGGACTTTCTTCAGATACAGGTATCACACAGAAACGAGATCTAGAGCCAAAATGTCCTTCTGTTGGTTCTGGCAGAGCAGTGATGTAAAGAAGCAGTTCCTTTTGTTATTCAAAATTTTGTTGTATAATACTCCACATTTCTCTATAATACTCTACAAAATTTATAGGTTGCTATTAAACCAGCCCTGTCATGGTGTGGATGCCCAGAAGTTTAGGACTTTCCTTATTTGTTTTGGTTACTTCAAACTTTGCAGGTTCATTTTCATTCTTCCTTAGGGAGCCACATTTTACACCTGTCTAAAGGTGTGATGAAGCAGTGGAATAATATTTTAGCAAAGCAACAACTTTTTTCCTGACGGTGCTCTTTCTTCCTTCTCCCCAGCACATGACCATGCCTCCCCTTCCCTGCTGACACAAGGAACTTCAGGGTTTGTGCCCACAAAAAGAACTTCATGCTCTTGCTCTAGACATGTGGAAACAGACTTGGGCACCTTAGCTTGAAATCTGAAACCATCTGGTGATCATGGCAGGGATGGCAAATGTTTTGGCTTCTCTAGAGCTCAGTTCCTCACCCCTTGCAGATCAGAACAGGGCACGCTACTTGTACCATGCCTTCTGACTTCCTAGACACCCAAAATTCCCACTTCCCTGTGATTTTGAGAAGCCCATCTACAGTGGTGAAACAAGGAGCACGTCTCTCCCTCCCCTCCATGGCCCTGACAAGGTGGCATAGGGTCAAGACATAATCTTATCTCTAAATCTTCTCTACATAAAATTCAGTTGAAAGCCTTAAACCCCAAATGTGGCGAAGAGGAAATCTCTCCATCATTATCCTTATATAATTCAAAGTACATTTAAAAAAATTGCCGGTCAAGCATTTTCTAGGCTGGCTTCTGGCTTTGGGCACCCAATTCAGGGCAATTTTAAAGGGTCTGATTTTCAGAACGAGCTTAGTACCAACTTCCTTCTGAAAACCCTTCCCTTACAAGTACCTCCCAGGAGGGAAGATATACAAACACCCAACCTGACCAGTACACTAAGATTCCCTGTGTTGGTGCCTATGCTGTCTCCAGCCAAGATGCTCAGAGACACAAACAACTTTCTTGAGCCAAGAAAAGCCCTCAGTGACAGAATGTGATACTGAAGAAAATACTGGATTCAGAGCCCTGGAGATCAGAAACCATTACTTAGTGACAGCAGGTTTCGCAGCAGAAACATTAAGAAACTGCCTCACAAAAAAGGTATATCATAAACACACATTCCATCACTGTAAAATCAGTCCATAAGTGGATGAGGAGATATTCAGATACAGCTTCACTGATCAGCTGTGCTCCAGTGCTTTGCTATGGACCCCCTAGCAGATATGCAGCTTTCAGACATGAAATATTCTTGGTCAGCAGGCATTTTTCCATTAGCAGTATGATTTATTTCTTAGTAGGATCTTGCTTGCTTGCTTGGGAACTTTCTTTCATCCATCTCCCAGTCAGAATACCAATCAAGTGGAAATTACTTGAGACAACATCACAAATTACAGAATATGCTGAGTTGGAAGGACCCACAAGGATCATTCAATCCAACTCCCTGCCCTGCACAGGACCATCCCCAGGAGTCACACCATATGCCCAAGAGTGCTGACCAAATTTTTCTTGAACTCTGTCAGGCTCAGTGCTGTGACCACTTTCCCCGGGAGCCTGTTCCCAGGGCTCAACCACCCTCTGGGTGAAGAACCTTTTCCTGATAGCTAACCTAAACCTCCCCTGACACAACTTCAGGCCATTCCCTTGGGTCCTGCCACTGGTCACCAGGGAGAAGAGATCAGTGTCTGCCCCTCCACTTCCCCTCATGGGGAAGCTGCTGACTGCAATGAGGTCTCCCTTTAGTCTCCTCTTTTCCAGCTGAACAGACCAAGTGACCTCAGCCGCACCTCACAGGGCTTCCCCTCAAGGACCTTCACCATCTTCGTTGTCTTCCTTTGGACACTCTCTAATAGCTTAATGTCTTTCTTATATTGTGGCAGCCAAAACTGCCCCCAGCACTCGAGGTGAGGCTGCCCCAGTGCAGAGCAGAGCAGGACAATACCCTCCCTTGCCCAGCTGGCCATGCTTTGCCTGATTCCCCCAGGACATGGGTGACCCTCCTGGCTGCCAGGGTACTGCTGACTCACATTCCACTTGCCATCGACCAGGTTTAAGTCTCCTCGCCTCATATCCAGAGCTGAGGTTTTGTTTCAGCCAATCAGTAAATTCCCATTTATGGCTGTATACTCTTTGGTGACTTCTAGTCTGTGTTGGAACCAACCCTTTCACTGTGGTGAACTGGACATTTTATCATGGTTCTCTGGAGTTTGCTCTTTCTGAGCCCCAAAGGAATTGCACCTGAGTTTGCAATATCTTTTAAAGTTCAGCTGAGCTGAAAATGGTCAAAATCTAAATTAAGGCTTTAGAGAAATTACTGAAAGCCTTCCTGAGGCTGCAAGTAATATTAAAAGCTGTTATCCTTGTTTAAACTCAGATGATGAACATTACTCAGCCCTTTCCCTGAGGCCAGTTCAGTTTTTTGCATCTTGTCAGTGCTGAGTGACATACTGCTTATCTGGTCTTCTTTGTTTGTGAACGGGCTGTTTGGGTTGACGTTGAAAAGAATAGATCTGCATGAATAACTGTGCAGAAAAACAAGAGCCTGTGCTCTCTTCAAGCTCAGCGACAGCCAGAAATACCAGCCAAACCAGTGCCAAAATACAGACTGTGTGGCTGTATCAGTGTAGCACCAAGCTCAAGTGGTCTTTTCATGAAGGTTTGGCTTCCACAGCCTGTGGTTAGGCAACTGGATATTGCATATTTTGAACCTAGCAAGTCCTTTGGCATTCCCTCCTACAGACTCCTTGTAACCAAACTGGTGTGATGCCAACTGGATAACTGGAACACAAAGTGGGTGGAAACCTGGTTGGTCAAAGGGTTTTTACCAGCAGAATAAAATCCAGCTAGCAGCTCACTGATACTTGAGCCAATGCTGTTTAGTGCTTTTGCTAACACCAGAATAGGGGAATGGAGCAAGATCTCAGCAAGTGCGCAGAATGACACCACCTGAGGAGCAGTGGGCATGCTGGTGGGTCAGGCTGCTCTTCAGAGAGCTGGGCTGGGCAGGCAGGAGAAAGGGTATATGGGAACATCATGAAATTCAGCAAAGGCAAATGCAAAGTCCTGTGGCTGGGATGTGATAAACCCTGCAGCACCACAGGCTAGGGCAGGTGCACTGGCAAGCAGGGATCAGTCTGGATCTGTCCTCTCAGCCCACATGGCTCAAACTTCACAGCTGGAGCTGCAGCCAGCTCCCAAGGCAGTCATCAAGGCACCAGCACTGCAAGCTGCAGCACAGCTTGTGAAGAGGTGAAGCACCATGCAAGAAGCTGGGCAAAACTGATGTGGCAAGTGTTGCTCCAGACAAGCCAAGTGGTGTAAATACAGACCCGGCTTCCTGCACTCCTCCATGAGAGGAACAAAGATATATGGGAGAAGAGGAATGGAGGTGCTATGACACTGCTGTCCATGCCTCTTGCTCAGCCTGTGGCAGCTTCCCTGGATCAAAAGGCAATTTCCTTCCTTGCTGGGGGAAGGCCACTGCCCTGGACCCAGCCAAGGACTCCCTCCTGGGGAATTAGCCTGCTCCAGCAGCAGGAAGGGATTTCTGTGCCTGGGGTTTCTGTGAGGGCTCAAGTATTCCATTACTTGTCACCCAGCCTGAGGGCTCTGTGTCCTGCACCCTATCACTTTGCAGGGAAAGGCACGAGGCATCTGCTGAAATTCTGAGATGACCAAAGCTCAGCGTAGAGCCTCATAGGGTGTGAGGTAACATGCTAGCAGAGACTTCCATGGGAGGATATGCAAGTGGACGAAAAGACATGTATGTGCTAGCTCATGGCACACCTAGTTTTCTCAGGATGAAAAACTCAGCACTGAGAGCAACTTCAAGTCCACAACTAATCTAACATCCCATTTCTCATCCAAAAGATTTTGAGGTCACTGAAAAGGTTCAGTCTTTAAATTTCATGATTATATGATTTTCTTTCCTCTTTTAACCTTGGGATAAAACACCTACTGATATCTTCAGTGTGGCTCTTGCTTTGTGACTCCTCTCCAAAGGAGGAAAGTCCAGCAATGATGAATATCTCTCTGTTGTTTACTGCTATCAATTGAAAATGCTTTTATGATATTTCAGACAACTCATAGTTTACAACATCTTCGTCTAGCTGAATAGCAATTTGTTTGGCTCATCACTTAGGAAAACACTTGCCATACCAAATATACTACTTCAAAGCAGGGTTAAAATGTACCCAAATTATATCGCTCTGTTATTACAAACACTGACATATATTGAGAGAAAATTATATTACTCTGTTATTACTAACACTAAGGTATATTGAGAGCTATACTTACATAAGCAGTTGGATAAGGCTTAACCACGCTCACTTTTGTGCAGAAATAAAATTCTGGTATGGAAAAATACTCTATTTTGCATTCAGAAGGACTGAGCATTTGACTGTAGATGAAATGTAGTTTTGTTTTGTAAGCAGAAGTTAGTAATTATCAGACTTGCCCATGGCTGTTTCATGGGAGGTGGGAATATGAATATATTCATATTTACTGGTTCTTTGTAAGGAATTATAAGTCCCGTTAACACATCTAAATTATGTTTCTTTTTGAATTAATTGCTATAAATGCAGACAACCTCATACAAAAACTGTAGTTAAACTGTCCAAACATAGAAATATATGGAAATCATCTCTTCTAAAAAATATTTTACAACAGACCTATTTTCATTTTCTCTCGTCATGCATCTGCTTTGCCTTCCATCCTCCTCCTCCACTTGTGCCTTCCCTCCCTCTGCTCCACTTTACCTTTCCGAGCAGCAGCATCTGCAGCACTACCCACAGCTGAGCTTCCCCATCGCCAGCTCTAGGGGAGCTGGCAGCAGCTCACCTTTAAATCTCGAGCAAGCTGCAGTCGCGTTTGAGCTGCCGTTTTAGAGCAGGAAGCTTATGGAAAGGGGGGGGAGAGATAAAAAGCTAATGGAATGCCACGATAAAAATAACTCCCGCGGGCATGTGGAAGATCCTTGGCATGCCAGGAACACTGAGAAAACCTGTGCTGAGGGGTCTTTACCTCACCACATCCTCAGCTGCTACACCTCCTCACAGAAATGAAGGTCTCTGCGTGTTATTTATAATTAATGCCTGTGCTCCTTAAGGATTCTTGTGACAAGGACCAGCCTCCCTGCCCCAAGCAGAAAGGCCATCCCTGCCCCACGGAGCTCACTACGGTGTGTCTTTGAGACGGGAGATATCCCCAGGGCTGGAGGGGGGATGGATGCGGGGAAGGGGAGGCAGTGCCAACTCACACAATGCACACCAGCATCCCATCCCCAGCCTGCTCAGGATTATCCAGATTTGTGCAAAGGTCAGAGCAACATCTGCTGGAAGAGTTCCTGAAAATCTGGCTTTACAGTCACTGTTAGGGTTTTTCTTTATTCTTCTCCACTACAAAGAAGAGTATAGGGGAAAACAGAAAGGAATTTTATTGAAAATCTGGCAAATGAGTGATAGCAGATTATGCTCAGCCAAGAGGAAGCAGGGGGATGAAGCTTCCAAGCGCAGAGGGATGGGAAAGGTCATAGTGACCCCAAATCTCGGCCCACTGGGAGAGCACCCCCCATCTGCAGCCAGCACTTGTGGTCGGGACTCAGGACAGATCCCTGCTTTGGGAGGAGAGATTTCTTCCTGCACAAATGGTGGGACACTTTCCCCTTTTGGAAAGCAAGCAGGAGACTGTCTGCCTGTTCCCAAGTAAGCTGTGTTTCTTTCCTCTGGCCAAGTAAATAAGGAAAATGAGATTCACGCATAATTGCTGCAGTCCTGGATGCCCACTGAAGGCTTTAGGGACTTCATTTGAGCATTATCATGCATCCTGTTATCACACCAAATCTCAACAACTCCTAAGAAGTCAATATTCAGTTAACATTTATTACAACTGCATCTTTGCTAGGGAGATGCAGATGAGGCTTCCTCTGCAGATCCAGCTACCAGCTAAAGATTCACTGAGTTCTCTGTGTGAGAAAACACAGCAGTGATATCCAGAGAGGTCTTTATGTCAGTAATAATTTCTTTTCTCCCTGTGTTTCATTCTTTCTGCTGATTTTCAATCCTTCCTCTTGGGTCAGAACATCAGTCAAAACACAGTTTGACTGTCCTATCATTCCTTTTGCTTGCTCCAAAGTTAAGAAAACTTCAGAAAGTCAGAAGGAAAAACAAGAAAGAGAAAAGTGAAGGTGGGGGGGGGGGGGGGGAGGAACAGTGACAACACCCCCAAAACACCCCCAAATCTACTCGTATTCCTTTTAATTCATATTTGTTGACAGAAGGAAAGCAAGGGGGCACAGAGGAGCTCCTCTTTGGATTAAAAATTACAGATAAAAAAAAAAAGAAATTTCTAATTTTTGAACATTTCTGAAGGGAAATTGTCTACCACTGCCTCAGAAACATGCCTGCACTCTTGTGCCTTGGCGCTGTGCCGACTCCAGCTGCATGGCACCAGTGTGACTGGGTCTGCTGGGGACTGCTGGAGTCCTCTGCTCTGTCAAGTGGCAGTGCCACAAAACTTCTGTGCTCCCAAAGAATAAAGAAAGAAACCCTGGAAGAGCAAGTCTATGGGATATAGACCTTGTGTATGGCACTTTCACAGCCAGAGAAGCAGGAATTTTTACCTGGGCACCAAATCTGCAGCCTTTCACTGGCGGTTGGGAAGGGGTCAGGGGTGGGAGCTGGTGAAATCCAAGCTCGTTGGTGCTTTCAAGCTGACTGTGCCACCCAGGCTCTGCATTCTCACGTTCCTCTCACTACACAGATCTCCACACTGCCCTTGTTCATCTGCTTCTCTGGGACCTCTGCAGCATCACACGACCAGTGCAACCTTTGGGAAAGAAGTAGGTGGGGAATAAACAGAACCCTTGTTAAAAAAAGAGCAACCTGACACCTTATGTAAGGAAACCCCAGATGATAATCATCTCCCCTCAAGCTTGGGGGGAAGGTGTCTGGCTGGATGTTGTGTTTGTAAATCTGTGCTAATGTTTACATTCATAGGGAGGTTCATTATGGTAAAGGCAAGGAAACCACATCTTGTCTTCCTGCGGGGAAGGGCTGCAAAGTATCTTAAAAGCCAGAAGTAAACATGGAGTAGAGGACTGCTACTGCAGATGAGAACAATTTTAGGTGTCTGCAGAGGATCAATAAATTCACTGATTTTAAACAGAGCAGAATAAGAAAGGAGGAAATAGCTCTAGGCAGATCCAATACAGGAAAAATTGGGACTTTCTCACTGCAGAGCAGACCACAGCTGGCTAAATAACTACAGATGACCCTGTTTGGAGAGCTGGCAGCGACCCTGAACATATGGCTTTTGCCATTGGGCAGGCAATGCCTCTATGAACACAAATCTGTCCTAGCCAAGAGGATAATTTTGGCAATTAAAAGGCATAACTAATAGACTCAAAAACAAAGAAAAATTTGTAAATGGAAAATAATTCTCTGGTAAAAACATTTCTGGAACAATGTGGGAGGCTGCATCCCTCACAAGCAGCAAAGCCACCACTGAGCTATGCAAGATAACTGCAATACCAGTGAATTACACAGGACAATTATCCCCTTGCAGGGATTCACAGACCCAGAAAGAAGGGGCCCCCTCAGGTCTCCAGCCCAACCCTGCTCCAGTGTTTGACTACTCTGGGTTAGAAGATTTTTACCCCAGGGAAGGAAAAGGCTGTTCCTTAAAGCTAATCAAAGTCTCCCTTTCCCCGGCTTGTGTTTGCTGAAGAATATTAGGTCTATACATCCAAATTCTCTAAGATGCTAGCTATTCACTCAATTAGTAGGCTGTACCACACCCATTTTTTATATTGATTTCTAGTGTGATCACTTGAGAGGACAGACGGGGAAATAAAATAATTTAGATACTCAGAATGAGAAGGAGTAGGAGAAAAAACAAAAAGCAAATACAGGATACCTAACAAAAGCCAATTAGTCTCCAGAGGACAATTGCTTTCTTTGAAACTCCAATGCAGGACAGGCTAAGAACAACTGGATTTGGGACATGAGACAAAGGTCCAGAGGTTACTAGAGAAGTTAATTAATAAAATGGTAAGCTACAATTCAGAGTATGACTATCCTAAAGAGCCTGTAAAAATGTCACTGAGAAAAGTTATTCAGAAATACTAACTAGCCTGTACAGTCTGGTCTTCCTTGCAGCCCCTTTAAGCCAGACAATGAACCATTCAGAGACATTTTACACATAGAAACAAATCACCACTCTGTATTATTCCATAACTATCTTCACATCACTGGGGAAACATAATGTGTTAGAGAAAAACAAGTCTGAAACTTTTAAATGTATCAGCTCAAAAAATGGACTGCTATCATAAATATTAAAGGAAAACCTGCAGCTGAGTGAAGATCATTCATCATTTCTCATGACAATCACTTTTCCATAACTGGAGTAGATTTTTCATAGTAATAAAGATAAGTTCTTGTTCTTAAAAACTGTGCTCTTAAAAATCTATTGCCAAAGTCAGAACAAGCATGCTGCTCTTCCATCCACAAGTTTAACTGTGCAATTAAAAAAAGAGAAGGATTAATAAAAGATAAATGCTTTTACAGTGAACCCTCACAGGACCCTGGCTGTTGCTGTTGTTGTCTCCATTGCAAGAACTTGAGTCTCTTCTCCTGATCCTAAAAACTACAGCTTGTTTATCAACATACACAATAGCACTGCAGTTCTCAACTGCTTCAGATGAGGGTAGGATGAAAACAGACACAGTTAAGTGAGAAAAAAGGGTTTCCAGACAAAATCGTTGCCAGATTTTGACAAGAGCACTGCAACTAACACCTGGGCATCTGTTATATTATAAAGAACTGCAGAGAAAAGAAGGTCTTCAGATTTTATTTCACTTTTTTCAGAAGTATATGCGGATACACGTTGATAGAGATAAAAGTGTGTCACCAGCTGGTGATCAACAGCTGTCTGACATGATCCTCAGGGTTTGCTTTCCAGCTGGGAAGAGCACAGACTCCAGCTTGTGACTGCAAAGCTAGAGATCATCTCCTTTGTGTGCCGACATTGCTTTCTTCACTTGTTCATCCCTAAAATCAACTCTAAATACTGAACAGGTTTTTATAGGGTATCTGTGAGACCAGAGCCCAAGCTCTGATTGCTGTCCCCCAAATGAGTCAATGGCATAATCTGCAGCTAGCCCCCCCACCAGAATCTGGTAGTTTATATCCTGCAAACAGGTATCAAAAGATCAGAAGCAAAATCAGAAGCAGAAACCAGAGAGAAGGACCCAGACATTCATCCTTGTAGGAGAACTTCTGAAAAGTGGCAATTTTTACCTGGGCAAAAGAGCATCTGACAGATAATACAGGATAACTACTATAAATATGTATTGAGATGCCAGGAAGAAGCTGGGAATCAATGACATCAGGTATTCAAGGAGGAAAGAAGGTAATAGTGGGCTTACAATAATGAAATGGGAGAAAAGGCCCCACCCTAAACTGACAATAGGAGATGCTTCAGAAATCAGTCAATCAATGCTGAACTTATGAAAAGAGCATATAATACCTGTTTGGGATCCCACATACCCCTCATCCCAAATGCTTCTTCCCAGGCTGACCCTCAATAAAGTTATTTGTGTGTAAGCAAGATCTTTGAAAGGTGGAATGTGGTGGTTATCCTGTAATGAGACAATTCTCCCTATCTCATTTCTTAGATAGATAGGCACATTTGGATGTAACTTGCTCATTTATAGTAATGCTGTCCAAAAGGTTTTAGTTCAGCTTCAGTGGAAACTCCCTGTAAATTAGAATCTGGCTGCAAGTAATCCTTTGAAATTCAGGGATGCCTGCAGGTAATTATTTCTGATTCTCATTCAAGGATGGTTTCCACATGCATTTTCATGCAGTTTGGGGATACTTGGTTAACAACCACACCAAAAATAGAATTCTGCCATTTCCGTTATCTGTGTGCATGTAAATAACTATCTGCCCTTCTGCAGCATCCAAAGTGACTGAATCCATCACTGTACATTTCATGCATGTAGGGAAACTGCAGCTCTGGAAATGTTTTGCTATTTCTTAGGGACTCTCTCTCTTGAGGTATCTCCAACTTTGCAGGTGTTTAACTGGGAAATCCAGGAGGTGTTTCACACCTTGCAGCTACCAAATGACCCAGTTTCTAATCAACCATCACTGGGTCATTCCTTCATGCCACCCCTAGTTAATTTCTTTTTCCCCTTTATGCTGCATGTCCCTATGCATGTTATGCTTCCACAGCCAGATACAGCTGCAATTAGCTATGCTACCCATAAGCCGTTCAATATGTCACCTTCAGCATAGGCAGATGATGAATGTTTATGAATTTTACTGTAGCCCTACTCATTATTCAGCCAAGTCTGCCTGTATCTCCCAAAAGTAAAATGCATGATGGCCTCTTGTCATCTGCTGCAGCACAGACTACTTTTAAGACACAGAATTTCCTTTCAAATAGGAAAAAATCACAACTTTACTTTTATCATTAGCAAGAATAACAACAACAACTACTGACCTGTGACCAAAAATGTGCTATTTCTCAGGGAAAGGCAATTAAATACTGAGGTAACCAAATATCATAGGCAAACTAGAAAGATGTGTAAATTGAGGTAAGGGGGTCTTTTGAAAGAGCACCAGTTTAGCACCAGAGGAAGAGACAACTAAACACAAAATGCTGTACATTGTAATGAATTATGTGAACAGGTTTCACAGTTGCACCTAGTCACACTAATTCCATTTAATATACAGAAATATAGAACAGAATCATAGAATGGCTTGGGTAGGAAAGGACTGTAAGGATCATCTAGGTCCAACCTCCCTGCTATGGCCAGGGACACTTTCCACTAGACCAGGTTGCTCGAAGCTCCATCCAACCTGGCCTTCAGCAGTTCTAGGAATGGGGCATCCATAGCTTCTCTGGGCAACCTATTCAAGTGCTTCATCATTCTCACAGTAAAGCATTTCTTCTGCATATCTAACCTAAATTTCCCCTCTTTCAGTTTGAACCCATTACCCCTTGTCCTACAACTACAGTTCCTGATGAAGAGCTCCTCTTCAGCTGTCTTTGTAGGCCTATGCTTCAGTAGGTATTATCCTGTACTTATTAACTTATTCAACTATTTACCTATAAACTCATAGATTTTAAAAAGCAGTAGAAAGACATCTGAGGAGGAAAATTGTATTTAAAGCCAAGACTACCCTGGTTTTAAGATGTTTTGATGACAGTACCTGGCTCTGTGCAAGTCTATGCTCTGGTGTGCATCTCTGGACAGCTAGACCCTGCTTGTGGGTTTTGAACTTCCCCACCTTTTTCAACAGCAAAACCATCTCAAGGCAAGTGTCTGAGCAGCATTCAGTGCAACATTTGAGGTGAACACTGTGGTTTTTCACGTAGAAAATATCTCATCTTTGATTTCAGCTTTAATTTCAGCTTCTTGATTTCAGCTCCTTGAAGTCAATTTTCCTAGCCTGTGGCACAGACTAAACCAAATGGCAAAAGGAGACAGCTATGATCCCAGACTACATAAATGACCCAGGATCCTGAGAGCTTTACCAAGAGCAGGCAGCACACCATGTTGGCGCAGCCAGGGATGCTCTTGGTCAAAGCAGTTCCTTTCTTCACTATTGTTGCATAGAAACGTCACTCCTAGTCTTTCTGCCGTGCCGTGTAGCACTGCATTACCACCCAACAGGGACAAACAGAAATTAAAAAAATATCATTCTGATGAACAACAGAACAGCCCCACATTGGCCTCTCCCAGTAAAAGGCTTTTTTTACCACATAACTTGTTACCACAATATCAAATGCTGCAGAACCCTGTCAGGTTCTGCTCTGTGGGCACTGAGCCTGTAGCCCCCATACAAAGCCTTACACGACCTCTTCCAGCTTCCTTACCCAAAGAGAGGATTTGAGACGCACCAGGCAGGCAGGGACACCACACATGGCACGAGGGGCATGAGCTGCCACAGACTGTTCCCCTGGGTGCAGGTCCCATAGCAGGTCTCCTCCTGGCAGATCTAAAAATAGCAGCCAAGTACATCCCATGGGCTACTCCCCTCTGGGGATCTGTCCCCTGCCCTCATCCTCAGCTTGCATGGGGTCAACATCCAATATGTGAGTCAGAAGCTGCCTCTCTACTGGTACCCCATCCTCTCCAAAGTTCCCCTCTCACCACTTTTACCTCTTAACTTCTTGGCAGATCTACTGCATGCTAATCAGACAGCACTGGGCACTTACTGTCTCAGTATTCATTCAGGTTTTAGATATCCCATGCAGCATCTCTGGCTTAATGCTGGATGGCTGACTAGCTACATACACGAAGTCTGGGGGTTGAGGGAAATAAGCATAAAACACAGCCCTGGTGTGAGAAACTACTGCCTCTGAAAGGCAGTCCTGCTTGATTTCATCCCTTTGTTACCTCTAGATCTAGAGAGAAAGTTGGCAGATATTTTAGATTCTGTTCTCTAGCAGTAAAAAAAGTAATAAAATAATAATAATAGCACAATAAGTGTTTTCAGGCAGAAGAAAGTGAACAGCAACATTTCTTAAACTTCGTTAGATAAGAGTGAAGCACATAGATTTTATGATCTTCAAAAGTCACTGTAGTGGGCTGAGTATAAGTGATAAAATGGCTTCATGCCTCTTACGGCAAAATTGAAGCTAGAAACATGTATAAATAAAATTATTCCCAGTTTCCTAATAAAAGACAAACCTGTTTTATATAAATAAGTTAAACGGTGACAATCTAAATGGATTTCAGAAAGTTCCCTGTCTTCCTTCGAACTATTAAATAAATGCAGCTTTGTCCCTTTGGAGCTCTAATGAAAATCCCATCAAAATCCAATTTACAGGACACTGAGACATAGTGCAAGTTAGGAATGTTAAATTAATTGATTTGCCTTAAACAGTTATTGAGACTGGATTTGTCAGTCACATTTGGATGTGAAAATCTATTGTGTTTCAGAAGGAAGATGCTGCTGCTCCCACAGCACTTCAGGCCAGCCATAGCCATTCCTTAGGCAATCTCCCCATATGCCCCTGGGTGAGCTGAAGACACAATCACACATCTCTGCAGCCAGGCTGTGGGGCACTCACCCTGCCATGTCACAAAATCAAGAATAAAAAGTTATTCACTCTTTGTGTCAAATTCAGAAAGGGGTTTGAAATATTTGTTAGGTGAACTACAGCCAAAAGATGGAGGAGAAAGAGTCACTACCAATTTGCTGTATATTTAAACCTAGAGGGGTAAAGTGGATGGGAAGAGCAGGGTCAGTTTCCTGCCACCTGTGAAGGGATGAGATAGGACAGCCAGAGCTCCCTGTATTCTGGGGATGTGCTCTTAACACCGTGCTGTATGACATTCCCAAGTGAGCTGGCCTTCTCTCCCGCTAGACCTATTTGAAGTTTCACAGAAGAGGAATGGGGCGAGAGAAGCTGACTATGCTTGAAGGACACCCAAGATTCAAATTGGAGCTTGAATTCGATCTCATTTCCACCTTCCTGGTTTGCCTGATGACAAACTGGAAATGAAAACTGTTGTTTGAGCCTCAAATTTCGGGCTTTGTTAAAAAAAAAAAAAAAGTGTTACTATTATCATTACTTATTTAGTTCTAATACAGCTGGCGTGAAGACTGACCAACTTAAAATGGTTTTGAGCTAAGAGCAAAAGGGTACATTCAGTGCAAGGAACACACCTGAAGATGGACACAATTTTGTAGTCATTACCCTTCTACAGAGTTCGCACCTCTTCTGCTTCGTCAGCTTCCCCAGAGATTTCAAACAGTTAATTTATGCTCTGCACAGACTCTCCTGTAGATGGGAAGCTCCGATTTCCCACACCTCTGCCACTCTCGTCACTCTAGACTGCAATTTGTGTTCATAAAGGTGGAAAGACCTCTCACGGCATCACAAAGATATTTTTAAGATATACAACACCAAGAATGACCATTCTTGGGCTTTATATGGAAGCTTGGAGGAGAAAAAAAATTTATTAAATGCATCTTTTGATGAACATAAACTCTCGTCCCCAGGAATAGCACTGGGTTTGCCAGAAGATGCTGCCCAGTGTCCTGGGAGCACACCAGCAATTCCCAGCTTACTGGGAGATGCGGTGCTCATTTATGGGCTTCCCTCAGTTTTTCTCCAATGCTTGCCTCTCCCCTTTATGCAAGTCTTTGTACCATGTGATGGGAGCTGCAGAGAGGCTCCTTTTCCTCTGTCACCGACCATGCTTTAATACTGCCTGTGCAGTTCTTCCTCAGACAGCAATGTTACTCTTTCTCTAGTTAGTAACACAGTTGAAGCAGAAATTAATAGTGGCTTGACAAGGTGCATATAAATGCTTAGAAGAGAATGTGGCTTTACTGGCACTGAGTGTGGACACCAAAATATACATGTACCCAAGCCAAGACGCCAGCAGCTCCGAATAGGAAAGCTGAAGTGACCATTTGTTTCTGGTGTGACAGCTTTTCCTCTGCCAAGGAAGACTTGTGCTGAACTGATGCATCAAGCAGGAAGTACATCAGTTGCAAGCATCTCACAATACTCCTCAGACACCCTGCTTTCGGTAACTGGTTCTTTTAAATACTACTCTTCACATAGCTTCTGAATAAGAATGTAAGTGTCTTTTTCCATTGGGAGGGAGAAGAGGCCTAATTATTTTTCAGTTTTATTTAGAAATAGAATTACAACGAGCAGCATGAAATGCGAACAGATTAGCCATTGTACGAAATAGGATTTAATATAGAAGTAAAAGAAGCCCAGCTCTGCTTACCTTAATGCAAAAAGCATTAAGTGATGCAAACTCCAAGATAAGGCGGAGTTCATTTTAATTTTGATTTAGGTCTATCTTCTAAACATTTGTGCACTGGTGTAAGATGAATATCTAAAACAGCAATAACTGCAGCTAGATATTACATAAAATGATTAATACCTATAATTACCTGTGCTTTTTGCCCCAAAAGGATTGCACAGAATTTACAATCTGAGGCCGAGATATAGTATGTAAAAACGCAATGCTACATCCATCACTGATGGGAGCTGGTTCAGCTATGAAACATGATAGTAGTTTAACTGCAACAATGCATCAGAGTTAAAGACAAGAAGCTATTAAATCCTGTTACTGATATTTCGGTAGGCAGAATGTCATCAAAAGGAAACTTTCGTATATTCTCCTGTTCTCAAAAGGCAAATAACTGATATAAGTGGTCAAGAGCTCAATTAAAATTTTAACCTGAGAATTTAAACTTTTAAAAATCAAGTAGAACATGCTGAAAGCTGTAACACATTGTATCTATTTAAAAGGCCTTAAGTGAACTTTTTTCTCATCCCTTCTGAGTGTTTCCCATTCCCTCTACAGAGGGTGCTGCCCAAGCATGGGGACATGAGAAGAGATCAGGTTTATTCCCAAAATGCTTAGGAAGGCAACAAATGTTTTCCAAGCCAGAAACATTTGGAAACTGGGTTTGAGGGGCTATCACACTTACGTCCTATGAGCTGAACACATGCTTTCCAACAAAAGGGGGGCCAAGGATTCATCAAAGGAAACACAAAAACTAATCAGCTTTAAATTTATTTTCTTGACATGAAAGCATTCTTCTTCTGTATCTCTTGTTACCTG
This sequence comes from Grantiella picta, assembly GCA_013397955.1. Taxonomy (NCBI): domain Eukaryota; kingdom Metazoa; phylum Chordata; class Aves; order Passeriformes; family Meliphagidae; genus Grantiella; species Grantiella picta. The sequence continues at coordinate 286,072 of VZRM01007020.1, forward strand.
CATGACACTGCTTTTTATATCATAATCGTGGAGATCACCAATGATGTACACATGAGATAGTGCATACTGAGCCTTCTGCAAGTAGAAAGCCCTGGTTTCTATCCACTTTTATTAACATGAAATTGCTTCTAAATCAACTTTCACATGGCTTAAGCTTTATTAGGAGGTGCTGTTCCTAATGAGCTGAGTTCAGCTGCTCTTTTCAAACTAGGTGGGATTTTACAGAGTGTAAAGGCTCTGGGTTTGGCTAATCTCAACCTCAGCCTCTCCAAATCAAGTTTGAAGTAAAAAATACAAACACACATGCAGACCTGTCCCAGTCCCACACTGGAATCACGTAATGTTTAACCCACTGGAAACATTTCTTACTTGGATGCTGACCAGAGACAGCCCTGGTCTTAACTCCAGCACACTTTCAATTGAAGAAGAGATTTTTGAAGGACACCTAAAAATATAATCTCAGACTGCTTTCACTGTGCTTTTAGGCACAGACCATTTTTCCTTTCTCCCAGGATGTCTTTTGGGTCTAATTTGACACAGGTTCCTGCACCCAGTTTGAGCTAAGCAATGGTGAAGGACAGCAGGATGACAGATAATCTGATAGAGAGGCGATGAATTCTGCACCAGTTAACACTGGTGTGAAAGAAGAAACTACCTACATCCCAGTTTCTTCAGTCTTCCCTTCTCCTTCACTGGCATAAATGCTGGCACAATAATGACCTTTGATTCTTCTGCCAGACTCATACACATTGACCCATCCTATAAAAACCCTTCCTGCCAGCCAAGCTGCCATAATGCACCTGTGAAGGTTTCCAGCCTTTATCACGACTGTAACACAAGATAATACATGGACTTTCACTTTCCCATGAGGGGAAGACAGGCCCTGAGGCTGGTGCCTGCAGCACAGCTCTAAATCCTCATGTAAGGCTGTGTGGCTGCTCAGGACCTTCTGGACATGTCTGTGAGATGGCTGTGGACAGAGTCCAGTTAAATCAAAACTCTTGTTGGTTTAGTTCAGCCAACAACATGGAGCAGGCAGCAGGTCTGGTGTCTGAGACTTGGTTTATGTGAAACACAATTAATTTAGTGCAAGTGGAAATGGCTGTGATTTTAAATTGATGATCTGACCCTGCAGGCATATACACCTTCGTAAAGCTACTTGAATTTAGAGGGTGATTTTGACTGGCCATTTAGTGGGGTCTGTCCTGAGGAGCTGAGGAGTTTAAAATTGCACAGATAGCAGTCATAGAGATCCCACATCTCTTTGATATATGAGGGCAGATTCCTAAGAAATAGAGGTTTCAGGCATGATTGACACGCCAGTCAATCACCTTTGTGACCAAAAGAGGAAAAATATCAGTTCTCATTGAAGTTTGCTTCCTTTATCATTACAGACACTTGCAGATTTGGGATCATGAATGTATCTACAATACAGTAAATCTGCCTCTAGCAATTATCTTACACTGTGCTGCAATGCCACATGCAATTAGGACTGCTCCTCCAACACATCAGACAGGTGTACTTCTTGCCCAGAATTATTTTTCATCTGACAGCACTGTGAAGAAAAGTGGAAAAGACAAGAAGAGAGAGCAGTGAAAGCAAAAGGGCATATTCACAGTGCTTTGGAAAGTGGAGAACCTGAAGGAAAAGCATGTAAGGTGAAGGAGGGGAAAGATCCCTAATCCAAACATCAAAAAACTCAGACTGGCTTCTCCCAAATGCCACTGAGGGCAAGTATAAGGTATGTTACTCCAGGAGAGGTGTGTGTTCAGATATGTTCCTATGGGATGCCCAGCATCTCTCTCAATGAGAGAGAGGCAGAGGAAGCCAGTTGTGGTGGGGACAACTTTCTGCCCACAGCCTTGGAGTTACATTCAGCTCAGTCTCCCCTGCACTTCAGGCTCCCTGGGTTTCTGCTACCTCTGCATTCCTCTTCTTACGAACCACTTCCCTGCTCTCCTTGCTGGGCTGTTTGCGCTTTTGGGAATCCACATCAGCAATATTTGGTGCTTGTGTGGCATTTTTCAGACGCAAAGCTTGGAAAATAATCTCGTGCCCTGTCAGCCTCAGCAGTGTTGTTGTGGAAGCTGCCAAGCCAAAGGGGGCTGTGGAGGGTCAGGGGGAGGAAAACTGTTCCCAGAGATCAGAGGAATGGGATTGAGTATGCTAATGAGAAAAAAACCTGATGTCACAACTGCATGCCACTGTACAGCTATCAGCACTTCGCAGACTTCTGTTGGTATCAGCAAACTTTTGATCAGGTTACAAACGGTTTCATTTCCAAATGAATAAAATGCAGATCAAAAGCAAAACGTTTCTGAATTTCGATTGCATGGGCTATTCTGCAGCCAGATGCCATGACTGCTCTATCTGCTCTTCCCCTTCTCTGCTTTGATACAGCCAGAAGTTTGTGAATCTTTCCCATCTCACTCCCAGAACTGGGAATGGGACCCTGAATGTGTGTGCAAAGATGTGTGACTTAAAAGACCAGTTCAAGTGATCTTTGCCCTGGCCAGGTTTTGCCACTTTCAGATAAGAAATAAAAGGAATGTTCAGCTGCCTTGGAGATGCCTTTCTTCCTCCCTTCAAAGATCTTAAATACCAGCGATGCAATGCAAGATTTGTGCAAAGTAAAAATAAACACCTCATCTGTGATTTTAATTGTTAAAATAAGCATCTCTTCCCTTTGCATGAAGATGTGTGAATTTAGACATTCAAATGCCATGTATTTGATAAATAGGCCTAAAGAGCAAGCCATCTGGCATCGAAAAAATATTGTGACAAATCTGACACTCTTTCCATATTTTTATGAATTGCTTCCCACAACACAAGCAAACAGATTAAAGGTTGCTGAAGAGGGAAAATATGTATTTGAGCCTGTTGCAGTGACCTCACCTCAGATGAGCTTAGAGGCTGATATACCTGAGGAAGTCCCCTGGGTCTGAAGAGACCTTTAGCTCAGGGTGACAAAAGATGTTCCCCCAAAACACCTTGCAGCTAGCCTCCTCAATATGCATCAGGGAACAAGAGTATTGGGTTTTTGGATTTCTCCTCCTCTTTACCCATTTGGAGTTAATAACTAGAATGTTCTACTCTGTTCCTTCTACCCGAGGTTTACTATTGGTTTTCAAAGTTCTGTACCCTCCCCCCTTGTACCCCCATTCCCTAGCTTCCCTGCCAATCCTGCATCCCCCGTGTCCCGGTTGGTGCCCCCACGTTAACTCCTCCCATCCTGCACCCCCTCTTAACCCCGTGTTCGCCATTGTTCTGCGCTCTGCGCGCTCTGATCCGGCTTGCTCCGTTCCCTGTGACCCTCCCGGACCCCACGCACCCCATGGCACCCCGCTGCTCCTCAGTTAACCCTGGATTTCGAGAACACAGAGACTACATCTCCTTAATTGCCGTGTCTCCTGCTTTTCCCCGTCTCGGAGGCAATCCGCTCCCATCCGTGGCATCCCGGTGGCTCCTGGTCTGGACTCGCGTGGGAGGTTCACCACGGCGGCCTTCTTTCGTGGAGTTTCTGGGTTTGCTGCTTTTCCCAGAGCGAGAAACCTCATGTGCCTGGTTTTCTTCCTTATGCTTTATGTCGGCCTGTGAGTGTGAGATATTTTACCTTCACTTTTTGGGAAGGAGGGCAAAGAGAAGGCTGTGGGAGGACAGAGGGGCCTTTGCCTTAGCAGCTGAAGGCACATCGTTCAGCCTTCCCTGGAGACCTTGACTAATCAGGGAATCAGCAGAAGCCATGTGTATGAAACCTGGCTCAAGGAGAGAAGACCTGATTTTTATTCAAGCTGTTATTTAGTTTTGTTATCATCTATTAAACTTCAACCATTTCTTCTTTATTTTTTTTTAAGAGTCAGCAGTTTCCCTTCCACATGGAGACCTCAGTGCCATCCTGGAAAGAATCAATATTGATGATAGCATCAAGGACTAGTTTAAATTTAGAGGCTGGAATTTGTCTAACTACAGCAGAAGAGGCCCTTCCTTCTTATTTCAAGGAGATAAAAGTAAAGGAACAAACGTTTTTAGGCATCTTAAGTGCCTTTTCCTGTGGAATCACCTTCTTTACAGAGGAGCTGTGGGTGACCACCCATACAGAAGTTGATCACTGCTGGCTGGAAATGAGGGTGTGTCCCTGATAAAGCCTACAACTCCCAAAATTTCCTCAGGCACTCCTAGCCACAACCAGAGTTTGTCAAAGAGATAATCCAAAATCTCTCATACATTGCTGTATCTTTCCAGAGGTTAATAACTGTGTTGACCAGACTTTAACAGTTTAATTCAGGCCCTTGAGATCAAGCGCCATCAGCTGAATTTTAAAGCCTGGCTCGTGTCAAACCAGTCTGTGCAATAGGCGCTATTACAACAGATAGCTGATCCATTTTATCAAGCAGGAACTTCCACAGAAACTTTCTGATCAGTTTAGGAGTTTCATACTTATTTTCACCAGCTGCATGCAGTGAAAGGGATTTCCAGATCCAAGACTCTTTAAGAGTAAAACCCATAAACCCAGGCTCAAGTCTTGACTTTGTAAATTTTTTTGGCTGAGTTCTTATGGATCATGATACAAGCAAGTTTTCATGTGTGGTCAGCACGCACAACTATCTACATTGGTGTAGGTTACATCACCATGTTTGTGAGCTCATTTTCACTCAGAAACACTGAAGTGCTCACTGAAGCAGCTGCTAGTTTACAAATTTTCCATGCAAAGCTTCACCAGGTAATAAAATTGTTCTAGAGCGTACTTTGCTGTAACAGAAAAGAAAAAAAAAGACCTTTGCAAATAGATAAATTAGCTAGAGTATAATTGCTTGGAGCATTTTCTATCTTTATTTGTCAGAGGACAGATAAGAATGCGGGAGCCAGTGTATTTTAATTAATGTTTCTTGGGTTCCATTTACATGATTGTTGATCTGTTTAGGCTTCTCAGATCCCTAGATTTCCCATCAAAAAAATCAACTTCCAAATGCTGAGGGAAATAACTAAGTGGTACTTACTTAATTGCCAAGCACTGAAGCAACTACTCCCATCTGAGTTAACTCTGCAGAAATGGCCCTTAGTGACTGAGGTGGGTGCTCTCTGCCAGCAAGGACACAGAACTTCTGGTGACAAAGACATTCAGGAATATGAATAATTGCACTCTCTCCTGTGTTTAGGAAAAAAATCTAGATTTTTCTGATCTATTACAAGCTGCATTATGTAAGAAAAACTAAAATAAACCAAACCAAATCCATATTCCTTCAATCTTGTGACCTCTCTCCCGTACAAATATGAGCAAGTGATTTGGTTATTTGGGCCAAGAGATTTGGGAAAAAAATGCCTACTGCAGATCAAAGGAAAGCCTTTAGGTTAATGCTCTATTTAAACTCCTTAAATGTAAACAATAAAAGCATCTTTGTAAGCTACAGACCATGCTGGGAGCAAAGAAGTCTGTCAGGATTGAATCTGACCTACATCCTGTCCAACACAGAGTTTTGTTTTCTGCCTCCTCTGATGATCCAGGATTCTGTCACTTTTATACTCAGGGTATGTTTTAGAGCATGTTATTCCAATAAGACTTTAAACATGACTTTCAGAACTGGTGCCTTGAGCTAATTCTTCTTCCATTTAAAGCAGCAAGTGAGGAGACTGGCACGGTGAGGGTGTACTGCAAAACATGGAGAGTGACAGGACTGTAGGTACTGGCAGGGCCAATCCCCTTGTCCCGTACAGAGAGACTTCAGGTATGACCAAAACACAGCCAGTTTAAACTTGCATTTGGGCAGGACTCCAGGCAGCCTGCCCAGTACCAGAGGAAACAAAAGGGATAACGAGTGATTGTCAGCTTCAAAACCTGGGCAGACAACCTCCAGATACCCCAGTGCTGGTCTATGTGGGTCCTCAGAGAACATCTTGCTAGAACACAGCTACTGTTCAGCTGCAGGTACTTATTTTTAGGAAGCCTTCACTATCATTTCTTTGGCAAGGCCAGGAACACAGATATACCTCAAAGAATGGTGATTATCTCAGGAATTTCTCTGCTGAACAAATGACTCACTGAGTTTTCAGCCCTCAATATATTTTTGAGATCTAATAAGAAAAGCTCAGAGTGGGAAAAAAGTTCATTTCACTGCAGAGGAGGACTTCTGGTTGCAAAGAAAATGAATGCAATGGTCTGTGTAGCTTGAATTATCTGTGGAGATGTCATTCATCAATAGATAATGCAATTTATTCCTCAGACGTTCGCCAGTGTCTCAAAAGCATTGATAACAAGATCTGTACTGCCAGGATCTAATTAAGTTTAAAGTTTGCCTGCTTAGTAGAAGTCTTTAGAACAAGAAAAGCTTGGCTCCTCTTTCTGATTTGAGAAACCTTTGTTAAACACTACCAATAAAATAGTGAAATTGGTGATAATAGACCTAGAAGGGTAGAATGGTTACAAAGAGAATTTGCTTCTCATTTCTTTTATTTTTCTGTCCCCAGAGAGTTGTATCAATAAATTTCTATGAGGATTTTATCCTCTGTATGCATTCTGGAAAAAACTTTCTGGCTTTTTGCTTGGACACATGCTCTCTCTAGAGCAACCAACAGAAGTGACCATGTGGGATCCAGTCTGCCCATCCATATGAGGGACAGCAAGAAGAAATACAAAGGAGAAAATTAAATGAGAGCTTTCATTTTGGAGAGAAATATAATTTGCTGTGCAATAAAGGGGTAAGAAACACAAGGGTTTGATACTGCTTGCTAAATTTCATCAAATCCACAAGAAAGTCAAGTCAACAGTCAAGCACTCCAAATTTACATCTCAGCATCAAAATCTAAGACTGAAACAGCACAACTGTGTTTTTGTTTACAAACAGTTTTTGCAAAAAGTCAATCCAAAATACCTCAAATCACAGATTTTTCAGTTTGACAACAGAATTTTTTCAGCTCAGACAGAAATTAGGATGGGGATGCTGAACTGGTGAGGCCACACATGAAGTTGAGAAATAAAAATCCCGAAGTGCTTGCCAGCATTATATCCCCCGGGTATATTTAGATTTCCAAGTACTTGGATCTGGAATGCCCTGCTGAGGTCTACTCTGTTACTCAAGTCCACGACTGGAAGTTGATCTGGTCTGTTTGATGTGCAAAGTAGTAGGGCAATTAAAATAATGAGCAGAGGAAAAAAACACGTACTGCTGTGATAGCTTTGTGGTCTAACTAGTGCCACTTTCTTTTCTATGAAGTATAAATCTCTGTATAATACACACACACACATGTGATTTGTAAGGCTGGGCCTTAAGAGATTTTTCCTTCCCTTTCCATTGTTTTACAAGAATGTGGCTAACAGAAGTGCTTGATAGAGTGCAGGATTGTTTTGGGAGCCAACTGAGTCAGTGATCAAATGAAATGTAATTTCATTTCTGATTTTCAAACTCAGAAAAATTCAACAGAGCTTTCAAAAACCATTTTTAAAAAACAGTCAGCAGTGGAGGGAAAGATGGAAGAGCCAGTGCCCCATTGTGCTGGAGAGTTCCTGAAACAGCCATGCAGCAAAATACTTCTGCTTCAGGCCAAAAAGGAATACTTCCAAGTATACACAAGGCATGTAGCACAACTTGGCTGGTGCTTCAGCATAGATGATCACAAGAATAAGAGAACTGAAATGAGGCCTCAGTGAAGTCCATGTTTGAAAAACTATTTTGGAGCTATATGAATTGGGAGGTACTGGATTGTGATACAAGAAGAGCCCTTGTCTTACATGCCATCTTGACCCCTTCAGAGACAGAAACTCCAGAGAAATATGTTTTCACACAGTGTGTTGATGTGAAGCTCTCCAGCTGTATTCATGGCACTGTATGGTGTCACTTGATAAGCATGGAAAGGACATTTTAAATATCTCAAGAGCAAACTGGATTTTATTGCAGAAAGGAAAGAAATAGAGGATGCAGAAGCTTGCAGTTTAAATGAGATTCCTTCTTGCAACATTTATTAAATACAGTCTTGTACTTTGGATATGTCTTCATTTCAGTCTTGTACTTTGGATATGTCTTCATTTCATTGTAAAGAATATTTTGATCCATTGCACCAGAGACGCTGAATTGAAAGACTATTATAAATCAGGGAGTCAAGCCCAGACCCAATGAATCCTGTTTCATAATACATCACTCAGAGGATTGCAGTTCCTGTGGCTTTTTACGACCAGTCCTTTTATTAATTATTTGCATTGCAGCAATGAGAGATCAAGAGAGAATAAACTGGGGCACACTGACCCAGCCACTGTGTATTTCAAATTTAAAAGAGGAAATAATTCTTGCCCCAAATACCTCAAAGCTCTGCAAACTTATGCAGAGGGACTCCTGGGAAATTGTGTTAAATAGAAGAAAATATGGTCCCTGCAGCAGAATTGTCATGCTACCCAGATCAATTGGTCCATGCAAAACAAGCAAGGAAGCAGATCAGTACCTGGCAGGGCTTTTATCCCATGTCCCAGGGGAAGCTTTCCAGCTCATCTCCCCTCTCAGTGCTGCAACTCTGCATTGCACCCAAGAATGCAGAAACCTGTGGTAAATCTGATCCTGTAGGAAAGAATACTGATTGTCCACCCACACTACATTTTTGGCCAAGAATGGAGTGTCATCCATTCAGCCCATCACTGGCATCCAGCAGTGCAGTGAATTTCTTCCGAGTCCTTTAATCTATTCTAAAGGATAAAACCACTCTTACAAGGAGCCAATTCAGCTGAGATAATGATTCCTGCATGACATAGTTTAGTATTTAATAGACATAACACCATCTGTTCTAGCTTTAAACAATAAAAACTGAGACAACGGAACCAGAAGCTGCAATCATTAAAAAAAAAACCAGCCGGAGGCAGAGGGAGATGAGTGAATACATGCAGTACATGCATAGAAAATTATTGCAGGGGAAACTTTCTCAAGGTACTCTGCAAGAGAGAGCTTATTGCTATTTTCTGTATTCTGCACAGCATGTATCTATCATATTTTTTCTTATGTTTTAGAAGCTAACCAGTGGGGGAGAGAAGGGAATGGAGCTCTACACTGAAACAGTGAATCCCCATCAGTGCCAATTTCTTCACAGCAAACAGGGATTTACAGACAGGCCTTTCTCTGATACTAGAGAGATGATTGGGTTAAATGCAGTGGGGAAGACACTTTTCTCTCTAGGCTACAGACAGGTCGAGTTGGACCTAGGGTTTATTTCTGGCTAAATCCAGGGTGTGCATTTTCCACAAGGCATGCCTTTGCCAGCAGTGCAGCACCATTGGGGCAGCAATGTTTCCAGAATCAAGAATAATGCAATGAACAGGTGTGAGTTATGGTTGCAGTGAAGTCATAGGTAGACTATGTTCCTTCTCTGCATCTTTTTCTAGACACCTTCTCTGCCAGTGAGCTAAAGCAACAATTAGACTGTTTTCACCAACCCTCATCCAGGGTCTCTCTTGTCAAATAGTTAGAGCCTGGAGTAGATTTTTAGTTGTGTTTGAAAAGGTAAAATTACATTTCATACTACTTTTCTAAGGAAAATTTTAGAGCTGAATAAAAATCAACCAAATAGATGACCAGTGTTTACGAGCGTTTCTAAGAACATTATGGCAGAAAATTCTGTAAGGATACGCAACAGAAGAACTAAGATTTTGGATCTGATTTTAAGCTTATGTCATCTTTTTACTTTACTGTAATGACATGCATCAAAATCAAGAACATAGCTGCTGTCAGGAGAGTTAACCCATGCTATAAAAACACAGCTGGAATCAGGCTGAGTGTTTCACACATTCAGTGAATTCTTATTTTAAAACAAACAAAAACATCCTACTGCCAACCAAAAGCTTTGCTGAGGGTTTCAGAGGAATACCATGAGAGTAACACTAGCAAAGGAATATCAAGATCTTCTTGTGTCTTTAAGAGGAGCTGTGAACAGTGTTTGGTGAAATAGCTGGGAAAGAAAACCAATGAGCCATCTGAAAAACTGCCCCTTGTATGCCCGACACCAAGAAATACACTGCAAATAAATAGTTACTATACAGCCTTCAATACAGTACAGAGACTGTGAAATAAAATCTTATTCTCCAGTTAAATCAGTCTAACAATGCTGTAAGTCCTGCAGCCAAGTCTGCTTGTGCTACTTGAAGAACAGCTGAGTGTCAACCTTGATTTTATTATTAACTCAATCTAAAACACTAGTGAAATTTCAGTTGAAGATTCTCTCAACTTAGCTCTCAAATATTTGCCTTAAGGATTTTCTTTTTCCCAAACCTCTCTGCATTTTCTTCTGGCAGTCCTCTCTGCCTTCTTGCTTGAAACCTGTTTTAGTGAAGAGTGTCTTGGGTCACCCCACTTCCCAGAAGAGATGATCATAAATCATATCCTATGACGACATCACACAGAAATGTGAAGACCAGAAAAGCTGAGTGAATACTTGCCCTGTACTGTCACTAACATGTATCTAGTGCAAAGACAGGTGCCCAAATCAGATTCTGACAGGATGGTCCAGACATGTATTTTACTTGCATGTCAAACACTTTCTCCAAGCAGGTTACATTTTTTTTTCCACTATGTCTCTTATCTTGAAGCTTCTTCTAAATTCTCTTTGTTCACTGTTCTTTGGAAACCTGAAGGGGAAGCCTCCAGCTGGAGACAACTTCAGTAAGACATGCTGTGGGATTCTGTAACTGATAAGATCATGTGGAAACAGCTGAACAACAAAATGAAGTACAATATAAGAAATGTCATGCAAAAAATTATGCAAGATGAGCTAACATATAAAAATCTACATCTAAGGATGACAAATTTTAGAAGAATTAGAATAAAGTTAGAGCAGCAGCTTCTAAGATGGAAAAAGCTCAGCTGGACAGATTTATTTCACTGTTTTAACATAGCTTTTGTAGAGAGAATAACCTTTTCCTGCGAAAAGCTTGTCTAAGATGGGCGCCAAGCTGAAACTTGGATAGCACAGTACTGGTTTTATTTGGACATCTGCTACTACTGCTCCTATTTACATGTTGCTGGTGAACATTTGACTCGTTTGCAGTAAACATGATTGTTACTGAAGGTCTGGAGCATATGCGTCACATTTATGGAACTAAGTGACTAAGAACATGTAGCTTGTTGGGTGCAGTTTGAAGCAAGCAATGAAATCAGCTATTTCAATTCTGGATATGGCCAAAAATATTGTTTTAGTGAAATGATATGTAGTCTTTTCAGGCCTGAGGCATGAAAGAATAATACAGTGTATATAAACTATTTTCATTTGCTTGTTTCCTTTATGCAGTGTTAACAGGACAGATGGAAGACTTGCACTGATTAGCCAAGATAAAGCCATTGATATGCTCCTGAAGGGACTTGTTATTCTGTCATGTGGAAAAGAAAATATGCCACTGAAGCCTGTTTTCTTGCCATGTGTTGTGAAATCATTAATAAATTCTGGTCACTAATACTGACTAGAGCAAGGCAGTGGGGTATTGAAATAGTCTTAAAATGCCACACTAAATAAACCTTAGTCTGGTATTTAAATAATAACATAAATTTTTAAAAATCTCTCCTCTGAGCTGCACCTTGGCTTTGGACAGGACTGGCAGAAATGTGAGGAGCATGAGTGGGAGAGGAAAGGTGTCCCACCGTGAAAACAGGAATGTCTGCGGAGCCACTGAAGAGCCACCCCACACCACAGAGAATGAGGAGAGTACACCAGCATCCCACTCCAGCAGCGGGTTCCAGCAGGTACCACTATCAACTCTTCTGTGCCACAGCTGACACCTGCCAGGACATAGGGAAACATCACTGCTGGCAGAAAGGTGCAGTGCCTCCCTTGGGACTGTCCCCCCCTACCCAGGCTGCCACACCTGACACAACCGGCAGACAAACCTGCTGCCTAGCTACTCTTGTCTTAGGCTAAACTGTGAGTAAACATATGAGGAGTTATTCCATCTGCCTGGGCATACCCACAAAAATTGCAAGGTTAATAATAACCTGTACTATTTCAAGGGGAGGGACCCTCTGTCACAGCAAGTGAAGGAAGAGGAGCTCCTTTCCAAAATGGGATCAGTTTCTTCTGTTGACATTCATGTACAATTTCAAGAGACTTCCAAAGAATGCACCTCCTATTAGGAGAAAAATGCTTTTCACAATCTTTAAAAGAAGAAAAGGAAAACAACCAGTGTACTTGATTAGAAACCTTCAACTACTCATCATAAGGGGTCAAGAAACAATAAATGTAATATATGTAATGCACAATGAGTGAAGACAAATTATATCATTGTTGAATAAGAAATTAAATTCAATGAAGTCAGAAGCCTCAACTCTCCGTGGAGACTTAGGTTTGTGTACAGGGGAGAACCTGCATGTGCAGCAATGCAAAAAGAATGAAAGCTTCACCCAGTAGTGGGGCTGCTCTTTTATTATCTGTGCTCCTGTGCTGGTTTTGGCTGGGGTAGAGTTAATTTTCTTCACAGTGGCTGGTATGAGGCTGTGTTTTGGATTTGTGCTGAACACAGGGTTGATAATACAGAGATGCTTTTGCTGTTGCTGAGCAGGGCTTACACAGAGCTGAGACCTTTTCTGCTTTCCATACTGCCATGCTGGCCCGGAATTTGGGGGTGCATGGGAATCTGGGAGGAGACACAGCCAGGAGAGGTGACCCAAAGTGACCAATGGGATATTCCAGACCATATGACATAATGCTCAGTGTATAAAAGTGGGGGGAAGAAGGTGGAAGTGGGGGATGTTTGGAGTGAAGATGTTTGTCTCCCCAAGTAGCTGATGTGTGTGATGGGACTCTGCTCTCCTGGGAATGGCTGAACACTTGGCTGTCCATGGGAAGTGGTGAATTAATCCCTTGTTTTGCTGTGCTTGTGTGCACAGCTTTTGCTTTCTCTATTAAACTCCTTTTATCTCAACCCATGTGGTTTTTGGGTTTTGCTCTCCTGATAGTCTGCCCAATCCTGCTGGTGGGGGTGTGAGTGAGTGGCTGTGTGGGGCTTGGCTGATGGCTGGGCTTAAACTATGACAGCTCCTAAAGTAAAGCTACCCTACCACATATAAAGCAAAGGCATCTGTTAGATTATTTGCAATCAGGCTCATTCAGCTGTCCAAGCTTCTAGGAAATCTCTGGCTCAGTCTATTGGTTCTGTGTTGTCCTTATTGTATTTTGCTACGACCTTAGTTTGGCTTTCTAATATCAAGGTGAAACCAGTGTGGTCTGTAAGTTTGTTGCTAAGACTGATAAATACTTTTCTCAAAAAAGAATAACTGTATTTGAACTCTGCTGCTGCGTAAAAGGGCTAGAGGCTGGTCTGTAGTGTACTGATTCACCCTCTGAAGAACGCTCTTTTACTGCCATGACTCTTATCAAAGTCCAGAAATGGAAACACAGACAAGTTCAGGCAGCTATATCAACGCTGTAGGTAGATAAACTCAGAGGATATAAACTCTATCCATAACATCCTGCAGTTGCCTTGCAGTACCTGTCAAACACTGAAGTAAACTGACTCACCTGCTCATGACTCACTCAGTCATTGGAGGGGTAGGTTAACTAATTCCTAATGTCTAGAGATTCTGTTTGACTATTAAGCACATAAAACTTCAGTGTCATATCAAAAATGTATGCATCATCAACTAGAAAAGTTTGTCATTAAGAATTCAGCTACTTTTTCTAACCTCTTCCTCACAGAGGTTAAATAGCTAAAAAACCCCCACAGATACAGAAGCCTTCAAGAAGCAGTGCTAGGTTCTGCCAAGTGAAGTGGTGTCAGTAGCTGAAATTTCAGAGCATAAATTTGACAAGTGGGAATAAAACTGAGAACTCAGAGCTCAGAGATTCAATAAAGCATTGTATCTGCAGGCAAAAATAAGAAGAGAACTCTGAACAGAACAGTAAGAGGACCTGGAAAGCAGGAAGGAAGATAATTTAAAACTAATAACTTCATGATGAATAGCCTGATCGAAAAGTGCAGAGCAAATAAAGACTGGCTCTCCAAGACTAGCTTGGAGATATGTCAAAAAGTGATGCTTGAACAACCTCCAAAATGCTTCTGTGGTCTCATAAGGCATGATATAAGGAGAAACAAACAAACCAAAATTAAATCTGTAAACATGGAAAAATACTCCAGGAAGCTGGGAGGAAATATTTGGCAATCTTTGAGGAATGGCAAAAACTGCAAAGCAAGGGTTAGGGTAGGGATAAGCCTTTACAGCAAAGCACAGCTGAAAGCTGGGAAAAAGTTTCCTTGATCACAGAATCATTAAGGTTAGAAAAAACCTTCAAGATCACCAAGGCCACCTTTAATCACCATCTTGTCAACTGGACCACAGCATTAAGTGCCACATCCAGTTGTTTCTTGAACATTTTCAGGGACTGTGATTCCACCACCTCCCTGGACAGTCCATTCCAATACCTCACCACTCTTTCAGTGAAGAAATTCCTCCTGATGTCCAGCCTGAATCTCCCCCAGCACAGCTTGAGGCTACATCCTCTTGTCCTGTCTCTGGTTTCCTGGAGAAGAGGCCAACTCCCAGCTGGCTACACCCTCCCTTCATGTGGTTTTAGAGAGTGATAAGGTCACCCCTGAGCCTCCTTTTCTCCAGGCTAAGGAACCCCAGCTCCCTCAGTTACTCCTCATGAGACTTACTGTCTAGACTCTTCACCAGCTCTGTTGTCTTCTCTGGACCAGCTCCAGCACCTCAAAGTCTTTCTTGTTGTGAGAGGCCCGGAACTGGACACAGCACTTGAGGTGTGGCCTCACCAGTGCCGAGTATGGGGGGAAAATCCCTGCCCTGGTCCTGCTGGTTGCAGTTTTTCTGATACAGGCCAGGATGCCCTTTGCCTTCTTGGCCACCTGGACACACCCTGGCTCATGTTCAGTGGCTCTTGACCAACACCCCCAGGTACTTTTCTGCCAGGCAGCTTTCCAGCCACTTTCCCCAGTCTGTAGCACTGCATAGGATTGTTGTGACCCAAGTACAGGACCTGCCACTTGCCCTTGCTGAGCCTCATGCAATTGGCCTTGGCCCATTGATGCAGATAATGGAAGGTAATGTATGTCTGAATATGTGTTCAGGAGACACTGAAACACTTCCTCTCTTGGTAAATGACTTTGTAAGACAGACAACACAAACAAACACAAACACAAACACCCAGTGTTTTGGTGCCTCTTAGTGACTCTTCTGGAAGGAGATAAAAAGCAATAAAATGTGACACCAGAGGAGTTCAACATGCACCTTTCAGAGGACAGAAAAGCCAGGAAAGTCATGGGAATGCATCTTTTTGTATGAGCAATCTCTGCTAAGGGAGTGTGGACAAGGAGTTGCCGCCCAGGGGCGCAGACATAGTAGGGGAGCTGCTGGGGAGTGCTGACTTGAAACAGTTCTTACTTCTCCCATGGTCACCTATAAAATGGGGGCACTGCAGTAAGTTGAGAGCTAATACTGCTGGCAACAGCTGTGCCAGAAGAGAGGGGTGCATGGTCTCAAATCAAATACAGCCATGTGCTTCCCCCATTCCTGGGGAAGAGCACTGGGGGACATCCGAGCAATGGAGGAGATGAAGCTGCCTGTTGCTATCCTACATAAGCGTTCACACAATTTCACAGCAGAGGAGTCTGTGCCCACTCTCTCACAGGGCTGGATTCCCATCACTGCTGCCTCACAGCACTCCAGACAGGAGCTGCTCTCCAGGAGGCAGAATAACATCTGCTTAAATTGTCAGCCTTTTAGTGAACTTGTAACACACCAGGCAGGAGCGTGAGGGGAGATAGCATTTCAGTCAAAGGATTTAGCGGTTGCTGGGGTACAGCTTGGCAGGGAGCACCTTGCTGAGGAAGTGGCAGGGGCGGGAAGGACATGTGTGCAGGCACCAGGCTCTCCTTTTCCAGGGCTATGCAGCAAAATCATTGCGGATGCTGCAAGAAGGGCGCATCTGGCAAATATCTGACACAGACTTGAAATACTCTGAAAGTAGGATTTAGGGTTATTTGATCTCCATTTCCAGTAGAAACTTCTTCTTTCGTATGAGTATAAAAATACTCCTAAGAGAAATTGCAGCCCAGAGGCATCAATTTTGATCCGAATTGCTCAGTGTTGAAATGAGCCCAGATTGTAAGTGTTCATGATAAAATTCTTATATTTGCTTTTTTTTCTATGTGAGTTCTATGCAGCAAATTTCATCCTACGAAGAATGGTAAATAGGACACAGAATAGAATACCAGAAGTAATTAATGATTTTGCATGCCTCCAATTTTCAGGTACCTTAAAAGGTAAACGAATGATTATAAGAAACTTCTTTAGTATGTCCATTCTAGAAATCAGATTTCTTCACAGGTTTTGAAAAAAAGAAACAAAAAATCGTTCAAATTTCTTTAAAATCTTATTTCTAATGTAATCTCTGTGAGGAATGGCCTCAACTAGCAAGTCTTAGAAACTGCAGCTTCAGTCAAAGCAAACCCCAGGGAAAAAGCTAATTTTTTGTTCAAACTTCTGGATATTCAGCTACACTGATGTCACAAAAACTCTGTCCTGCAGACAAAAGGACTAGATCTAGGGCTGTAACCCTGGTTACATGCAGGCTCCAGCAAATACGTGGATGACTTTTCCATGACTGAACTGATGACAAACTCTGCCTACAGAGGTGGAACTGAGGATATCCTGAGCCAAACCCAAAGATTTTAGGGACCAACAGATGCCAGAATGACCAAGTTTTTGTCTGAAGATTGCACGCAGCTTTGAGCAACCACTGTCACTACACTGAAAACAAAGATTAGACCTGGAGAAAGGGAAAAACAGAGTTAAAGCAACTACAAGAGATTTCTGATCTGGACTAGTTCTAAAAAGCATTCAAACAGGGATGTAATGCAAGCTGCCTTTGTGCAAAATTTTATTTCAAGGGAACGCGATTCTTGCTTTATAGCATCCTGCAGTCATACCCCGTTTTAAGCCAAGGGGCATTGGCTTTGTTTTCAGGAGGCTTCAGAGGGGAAAAAAAAAGAGGGGGAAAAAGCTTTTAAGCCTTCCATTTCACATTATCCAGCCTCTTTTATGCATTGCATTTCCCTTTGACACAGCATCACTGATGACAAGGCACTGGCTCTTGCTCTTGCAGCATGCCCAGTCCTCTGCACAGTGCGGACAGTAAATATTCTGGGCTATCCCTCCCTTCCTTCAGCAGCCCAAAATACTGAGATCAAGAGGGAATCTGTTTTCCAAAAGGCAGTAAGAACTGCTATGCAATAAGGATGCTTTCCCTGAAGCAGGTCCATCTCTGTCAGCATCATAAGGTATTTTAAATGCAATGGGTACCAACATTGCTGTCAAGAGTAACCCAAAAATGGTTCTGTCTGAACCAAAGTGAGAATGAGAAATGGGACAGGAGCCAGTCTCTAGACATAGTCAACATACCCCATCCAAATCCCAAGAGATCTGGGCTGAACAGCCCCGGAGGACCAGAGTCAAATTAGCAGTCTATCCATGAGTTTAGGAGCTCAGAGTCAGTATAATTTGATTTTAGCAGTTCACACATGGGCATATCCCCATGACTAGAGGGCCAGGCATTTGACAAGTACTAATGTCACTAAGAGTAGAACAGAGGATTTTTCATGAGTTCTCAGCAATCACTCACCACAATAAAAGTCCTGTGAGTAGGACTTTTTATCCCTGATCATGGAAACACTTTGAAAATGCAGCCAGCATATCAAAATTTTCAAATCAGGTGTGAAAATAGCAGCCTCTTTTCTCTAAAGGCCTATGAATCTAGGCTAGGTATATGCAAGATAAGAGATTCAATTGCAATACAGGATTAAATAAACACATGAAGTGAAATGTTCCAAGACAAAACTATGTGAATCAAAATAGAATCACATCAGCAAATTGCCCTAATCTGACAAATTCAACAAGTCATCTAGGCTTCAGTTAATGCTATTGCCTCTCCAAAATTAGCATAATGATATTTCACAACTCCAGAAGCCTCAAGTTAGTTTAACCACTGCTGTTACTGAGCTCCAGGAGCCTTGCCAAGAAGCTGTGACCTTTTGTTTACTCATCACTACTGACATGATTGATGTCATCACTGCATTGGTCTCATTTCCTGTCCTCAACCTGAAATGTTTGGCTCTGTACTGTACCCTCTGACACCTGGCATGGAAAACAACCAGCTACATGCAGTGCTTTACGATAATTTTGGCTGACATAATTGCCAGGTAGTTAGAGTGACACTGTCCTGCCAAGGAACTGGAGTGTCTGTGAAGATCAAGCCTCACTGTTAGGCTGGGCATGATGGTGGAGACTCTGCTTTGTGCACACTTCCCCTCGGAGGTGGGAGTCTGAATGTGAGAGCTGACAGACAGCAGAAGACATTGTCATTGAGCCAACAAGAGTTGATGCTCTTTTAAAGTTGGGTTTGGCACCTGATGAAGGGATTATGAAAGAGCCACTTGAAGAAAATAGTCTGGGATGGAGAAATCTTGAGCTGTTCTCTTTAAAGAATCAAAGAGAGAAATGGGAATCTCTTTAAAAGGCACATGTGGAAAAATAAGGAGATCTGGAAATGCAAGTCTGCTGAACTGAAGAGCTAAGAGTCTTTGGAATGCTAAAGGCTTGATATTTCCATATATCCAAGGGAAAAAGCAGTGCTCTTTGAAGTTTCCACCTGAAGCCAGGGAAGAAGCCTATGGGAAAGCTTTCCCAGAGGGCAAAGGGACAGATTATTTGGCCTGCTAAAACCAAGAATGGGATAGGATGGAATTTAGAGGTTGAAAACATTAAGGAATATCTAGATTCCATCCAAAATCTAAGCTGAGATGATTTTTCCCTTTTCCAGACAAGACAATCATGTCAGAGAGGCAAAGACAGCACAGTGACCTCCATCACTGGATTTTCTGCAGCACTCCATTGAAGAAGAGCAAACACAGTTATTTTCTTTAAGAAAGATTAGCAGAACATTGAGAACATACTTGAGATATAACAGTCTGGTCTCATCAGCAAGTGTTCTGAAGAAAGCAGGGAAGAAAAGCAGCATTAAAGATATAAAAGGGGACAACATTTAGCATATATTTAGCAATTCCAGTTATGTCAGACTAGATTTTTGTCTTTCTTTGATGGAAAAACTAATTTTTTTAGATGAAGGAAAATGTGGTAAATCAAATTCACTGGAACTTTGCTAAACCACTATGGAGTATTATGACATAAACTGAGAATTAATACAGGAAATTTCAAGTGATTAAAGTGACTGCAACCAGCTGGGCTGAAGAAAGGTTTCATCAGGCCAAAGGAAGATTATCAGCAGAATTCATTACTGATCAATCTTTTCAATTTTTTTCTATTCATTTTCATTAGTGCTCATTGCTTACCTTGTGCAATCAGCACATTTCCTACCAAGATTTCAAAGTGAGAACTCACAGTTAGTAAAGACGACAATATGAAAATTGTCTAAGAAAAACTAGAGAACCCTGAAGGGGGTAACAATAGAAATTTAATCATAAAAACTATTAGATTGTGCACTTAAATGCCACAGTGAATCAGATCCTTCTCAGCTGGATGCTAAGAAGAGTAGGGAAGAGGGAGCTGGTTTACAATTGCCATCTAAGAGCTTAGTTTGTTCTATTCTACCTGTGCGACAGGACTTAGTGGACACACAGCTGCTCTCTGTAAAGAGGGGACAGAAGCACAGAGCTGCCCTTAGTAGAACAAAACAGCAGCATAAACTGGCCAGGAATAAATGTAACTTGGGGCCTAGAGCACTCTGGTGTTAAAGCAGCATCCAAAACAAATAAGATAGCCCAAATTATTTGAACTGCCGTATTTTTGAATTTACAGCCTTTATATGACCTATAAATATTCTATAAATCAGCAACTGTGAGGGCTGCAACTATGCACAGCTCATTGGAGATGAAGTGTATTGTAGTCATCTCCAGCCTCTGATTTCCCCTTTGAGTTGTTGGAGTTTTCCTCTGGAATTACAGTATCTTTGCACATATAATCCAAACTGCCTGAAAAATACTTCTGCTCTAAAGTGGATCTGGGTTCATTGATAGTGGGAATTATTCCATGAGGTAGTTTGTAACAGTAAAAGCTCAGGCTTGTGGCTGCAGAGACCTCTTTTACATGCTAACTCAGACTGCAAGCTGTTGTCTCCACATCTCTAGGGCAGGAAATGAAAGCAGAGACATATGAATGGCTGTACTGTGTGGGACCAAAGGTGACCCAGCTCCCCCCTGAGGGTGTTTTCTGTAACTAGTGCCCAAGGCAGAGAGCAAAAACAGAGTAAGTCCATGGAAATGCTTCACTGCATGCTCCCCTGGGAAGCAGGGACTGAGGCAATCTATAAAGATGATAAGAGATGAAAGATTATCACTTTATAGAAGGTGATAATATCCTGCCCTCACTGGAGTCACTGCCTTGTCTATCAACTAAGCTGAAAAAATGCCATTGAGAACAGTCTATGTGTTAGAGAAGAGCAAACACCTTTTTTACTTATAGTCACAGGATGCTGCACTGTGACTTCCCACATCATTTATTTCTCCTGTCCAGAGGCTTTTTCTCACACATGCTGTTAGTAGTAATTAGGGAAACTCCTACCCCAAACCCATGCTACTACAAGGTATATAGTCACTGGAATTTCTCTTTGTTATCTCTGTAAGAGAAACATGAGTAATTGAAAACAAATTTACCTCGTTGATAGGTTACTATCAGCTTTGCCTGACCCCTGATTTTGTCAAACATGCAAAGGCAGTTTGGAGTTCAGACATAATTATAAGCCATAATAAGTGCACCCAAGAGCTATATTTGCTGGAGAGATGCATGTCTGAAGTGGTGGCAAGCTGCTTTTCCTTCCTTCTCGCTGCACCTTATGTCCCTCTGTGCAAGTGCTTTCCGAAGCTTGCTGAAGCAGAAGCAAGCCTTCTGAGCACATTCTGGCTGAAAAACAGCTTTCTGGTGCACTTGGGTAAGTAATAATATGTAAAGCCATAATTATATTGGGTTTGAGCAGCAAGGCTTTGGTAGTGGGGGGCTTTTGAATGACTTCTGTGAGAAGCTGCTAGAAGTTTCTCCATAGCCAATAGAGCCAGAGCTGGATGCCTGCAACATGGACATGCCACTGCCCTTATCTCAACCCTCAAGCCTTTTGTTACATTTTCTGTCCCCTGTCCAGTTGAGGAGTGGAGCAATAGAGCAGATTTGATGTGCACCTGGCATCCAGCCGGGATCAACCCACCACAAAAACAAATTCATGTAGTTCCAAATTAAGATGCCATGCATCTTATATGATATGAAGTAATATCATATTTATATATGATTTTATACATCAATATTTATATATATTATTTATATTTATATATAGGTTTTTATATATCAATAAAAAGATATGAAGTAAAAAGCCCTCAACAGCCCGAGCTTATTTCTGTCCCACTGTAAGACTGCAGTGGAGCAAACTACTGCAGACCATTCTGAAAACGCACAATTCCATTTCCATAGTGATAAATGCTGCACTATACAAATGTGAAGCATATATCCAATGCTATTATTCTGCCAGGTATTGATAGGGTGTGTTGATGCTGTTCTATAATAAAGGGAATTTTTTGAACTACTGACTTCCCCAGGCCAACACACCCCCAATTTCCTTGACTGTCCTGCCTGGATCTCTTGTTATCTTTGCACCATTCCCTAGAGAAATTTAGATGGCAATTCCTCTAATCCACAGCAATGTACTGGCGAGCTTGGTAGCAACTCCTGTCAGTAGTAGGGATAGTAATCATATTGGTTTTGACACAGATTTTAGATTTATAACACAGCTTTCCAGTGTGCAGGCAGCAGGAATTCAGTGGGTAAGAGGAAAATCGAAGCTGATGGCCCCCAGGAATGATGCCTGCTCCACCAACAGGCTCTTTGCCAACCATCAAGACAAAGGAGAGGAGAGATCTTCAGTAAAATAAAGTAAAAGGGAAACTGCGAAAGTGTATTAGAGCAACCCAGGCCCATATTCATCATGTACACAGCAAACAGGCTCAATAATAGGAATTTCTATGAATTTCAAGTAGGTTCAAAGGTTCATCAGTGAATGACTGGAGTAACAGAGTTCATCCATCAAAGCCCGAATTACTCCCAGTTATCTGTGAGGGGGTATAGTTTATGCACAGACCAATGCTTGCTTCACGTCAGCTTTACGCCTTCAGTGTCAGAGGGTTTGTTTTTCTGGCAAAATTGACAGCTTCTCTTAAAAGCGGAAAAGATGCTCTCCAAAAATTTTGAATGGGGGTATGTGTCAGTGAGACTATTCTGTGGCCTGAGCCAAGGTCAGCACATCAGGGAGATCTGGGGAGGCTCTGAGGAAGCCGGAACAGGAACACGTCCATAAACAATCAAAAAAGGAAAACTACTTTTGCTGAAAAAGTAGATAAATAAATTGTAAAAGAAAATATTCTGCTTTCAAAACTGGGAGATGGGGGAATTTTTAAATCTCTCCACCCTCTCCCTTCTGGCTTTGCCACACAGGAAGATATCTCTGCCAATGGTGTTGAGGGATCCCTAGAGGGGGATAAGCACAAGAAGAACTTGGTACACAATGAATCAGTCAGCTGTGAGATGGGATCACAATGAATCTTGGGTCCTGCTATAATCTCTTCAATATGGTATTTGTCCTTGTCCTGTTCCCCAGAAAGGGAGCACCAAGATCTCCCGGATTCAGGAGGTCCTGAGTCCAGGTAGACATAGGGAACTGGAAGAATGTGGAGATCGCTAAATGAAGAGCTCCATCTTCTTCCAGACTGGTGGTGTTGTCTTTCCTAAAATAACAATAATTATTGTGACTCACCATTTTCATGGCTGGTGCATCCTAATTACAGATGACTGTTTGTTTCATGTGTTCATTACACTGAATTACATCTTAGATGGAAAGTTACCATTTTATTCTCAAAAAAATAAAGAATTAAAAAAAAAAAAATCAATTAATCTCCCACACATTGGAAACTCCTCAACTGTCTCTTTCTGGAAATTGAAGTAGTCGTTGAGAAACAGCCTAAATCACTAAGAGCAACAAGTTGTATTTCAGCTGGCAGTCCTGTTGGACAAAAGTAAATAATGAATGCGGACTCCTGAATATGAAACCAGATGTTGGAGGGGGCACCAGAGGAGTTCTGCCCCTACCAGAAAGAAAATGGAGGCAGGATACAACATTTCCATTCAGTTAGACTGGAAGGACAAATCAATGGAAATATTCATATTCCTTATGAAATAATCCCATTAATAAACCCAGTAAGCTAAAAACCCCCAAAAATATGACCTCCCATAAAAAGGGCTTCTAGTCACTCATCTGGAAAAAAGAGATTTCTGGAGTTGTTTTGCCAACTCAAAGGAAGAGAGATAATTTAAAGTCATTGCTGAATTTATAAGGCTTCTAAAGATTCTCCTGACACAGACTTTCAGGAGCTCAGGTATTGTTGGCTCATGCCATGTGAAACCCTCTCTCACAGAGTTCAGTGAGCCTTCAGCAGGTTGTGCAGCAGATGAGGACCCACCTTTCTCTGAGTCACATGAATTACTTAAAACTTTGACTTAAAAAGTCAGCTTGAAATTAAACCCCAGTTGCAGGCTTTTTGCCAGTTCATGAACCTAGTAAATTCCCCCAACCCTGTAAAATAAATGGAGAGCAGCATACGTGATACTATCCTCAATACCTCTATTACCTGCTCAGTCCAAGGCCATTTTTATGACCTTAATGCTTTGAATATAACAAATGTCAAGTGTGCAAAGCTGACTGAGCTCAACAAATTTCACAGGTTGGAAACTAGCTCCTGATAGATTCACTGCCAGCATCCTACAATTGTAGATGCCATATAAATGGTCAGGCCAATCTGCAGTAAATTTTTAGAGTAAAACTGGGATCATTATGCACAAAGACATTGAGCAACAACTCATATCAGGTGTGTATGCGTGTCCAGGCAATGCCTCGGGAAAACAGCCAACTGGAAAATGTGTGATGATCCCATATGCTGCCATTTCCAGTGGTCTCCTTATCTTAACACCTACATCTGTACTGGTGCAATGGTCAGCTCATGTCTGCTGTCTTTAATGGGACTACAGGCCTTGACATCTGCCTTCCTCAAACTCCCTGTGGATGAAATAATATATAAAAAATAAAATCTATTCTCTCTTTGAAAAAAATATATTGAGAGTGTAAATGCCCCCTGTATGTGATATTGCAATCTGACAAATTTTTTTTAAAAAGCGTTATAAAGAATTTGATTATGATGGGAAGGGAAAGAAATCACTTTTTTCTGAGTATTGTGGTGTTTATTCTCAGGTTGTTGATATATTTTGTAAACTGCAGAGATTAAATAAATCCCTGGGGCTCCCAGGTGTGAAAGATCAGCACTACTGAAAGTAGCTGAGGGAAGGAATGTTCACGAACTATATCCTGTCATCATTAAATCATTTTGCTGAATACATCAAAATGCTAAACACAAATATTTACATGTAAATCAATTCATCTATCTGTTCATGTTGCTAGCACAAATACCCAAAACATATGCAGAAATTAAATAGGTCCCTCCAAGGCTTTCCCCCTGCAAACAATAACCCAAAAGGAAATTCAAGATGAGAAAAAGCTAACTCATAACCTGGGATGTAACGGAGCAGACACACCAGCAGCTTGAGTTTGTAAACAAGCAAACCCAGCAGTTCAGAGCAGCATGAATCACCTCTGTTCATCTCAGTGGGACATTAGCGTCACTCCCAATAATGAGAATCTAACGTGTTAACACTGGGAATTATTTCACTGCTGGCCAAATTGAGCAACGGGTGGGAGCAGAGAAAAAAAAATGCATGACGTACTTGGAACAACATCCTGCTTTGGCACCACAGTGATGGAGAAGTGCCAGCTCCCAGGTGCTCCCCAGGACATAAGGGAGCCATGACCACAGCTCTGGGGAGTTGTGCCAGAGAAAAGCCTGGCTCACTTATTCCCAAAGAGAATTCCCTTTCTCCTTAGGGAGGGACTCAAAGCTATAGGTAATTACTGTGACCAACTGGTTCAAACCCTATAATCCTTACTTGAGGTCAGTCGCCATGGTCTTTACTGATGCCAGCGATCTTGAGCAGTACTGGTAGCCTTACTGGTATTTTGGTTACCATTCCTAGGAGCATAGGCTTTGCTCCCCTCAATTAAAGGCAAGAATTAGGCCTTCAGCACGTCAGAATAAAGCCTCCATCTATTTAAATGAAGATATGGAATTAATTTATCACAGGGCCCAAGACAGGCAGGAAACAGCATAGAGCATCCCCAGAGATTTTGTCTTCTTGCAGAATCTATCATGTCCCCTCTTATAAAACCTACATGACAGAAGGGGACCAAACTCCAAACACACAGTGGAGATTTTAGGCAATTATTTATTTTGTTATTCAAGTAGAAAGAGCAGTTCCCATGGCAACGGGCCCATCACTCCCTACCTATGGCATCGCTTGCTCTCATAACACAAGCTCTTTCCTTAAAGAAATATGTATGTTTCACATAGCTGCCCCTCGGAGACTGATTTCCTTTCATTTCACCCTGGCATAAGTGATGAACCACTCTGCATCTGGCTGCTTGAAACCACACTGCCAGCTTTTCCCACATTGCACAGTTTCCATAGGAAGAGCAATGGTTTCAATATAGGGTGGTCACCTGTCTGCCCCAAGGGGTGACCACCCAGTGGTGCTGGGGCTAATGCTGCTCCAAAGCACTTCTAAGTGAACTGTGTTATGGAGAACCCCCAGTCACATTGAACTTGGCGTTGGTGAGAAGAAAATTTACCTTCACAGTATTTCTTCAACAAAATAAAGCAAGTAAATAAGTTAATTAATTATTTAATTAATTAAAAGTGATAATACATCACCACAGAAAATTATGGCAGTTCTGATTAGGAAAAGTTAAGCACTTGGGATGTTTTCATCACTTAAAATAATGCACCAGCAGGACAGGCTGGCTCCTTGGGAGGTGTAAATCAGCACAGCTACCTGCAGTTTTAATAGCAGACAAGTTGCTCAGACTGATGAGCAGGTTCCACATCAAAGAAAGAGAAACACTGCTCAGAAAAAGGGGAGACAGCAGGTCCTCTTGGAGTGGTTGGCAGGGCAGCACTTGAGGAAATCAGGTCACACCACAATCCCTGGCTCACAGTAGGGCTTTTATGTTCATAATGTGGTCCTCTCCAAGCTGGGAAATTGGAGGGAAAGGTCCAACATGGGATGCAACTGTGAGCAGCACCACAGCTGGGCAGCACCCAACACAAAAGGGCGGGAAAACATTAGGGCTCCAACAAGAAATGTGAGAAGCTGCAGTGGCACTGGTTCACCTGGAAAGTCCAAAGCAAAATCTAGCCCAGATGCAAGACCTGCTTTCTAAAAGTTAGCCTTTGAAAGAGAGGAAGTGGGGATTTGCCTGACAGGGCTGAGAAAACATGTAGCTGGGATGCAGAGGCAGCTCACTTTACCTCTGGCCACACATGGGAGGAAAATGCTCATAGAGACCCAGAAACCAGGCACTCATGAGCAGGACTTTCCAATGAAGTTCAGTCTCCTGGCAAAATTTTATGAAACATAAGCTATTCCCTAACTCTTTCCTCACGCAGCTCCAGGTCCCTTAACCACAGCCTTGTGCATCGTGGCTGCAGGTGCCTCTGTGAGCAGGATGCAGGGCCTGGCTGCATTTCCTGCTTGTGGTACCCAAGGGATTTGCAGCGAGATGCCTTGGTGGCTTTGGAGATCAAAGAGAAGCAGGGTGTGCACAAGCCCAGCCACTCATCTGAGCTACAGACAGTGGGGTGGCATTGCAGGAGGTGCCAGGAGCATGGATGGGGGACCTCAAACCAGGCTCAGAGGAAGGAGGTTAAGATACCTGCTTTGGAAGATGTAGGAGGAAATCGTGGAGAGAACTACAGTGAGGGAGATCTGAAAAGCCTTGGCTTGGAAGAAGTAAAGGTGTTAAAGCTGAAAAAACAGTGTCTAGACTGAGGAGAAGAATAAATATTAAAAGCAACAGCTGAAGGAAACAGATCAATTGGAACAGCTGGAAGTGAAAAGGTATGAGAACATCAGACATATTACAGTGCAGAGCCTCGAGAGATGCAATAAAGATTGATGATACATTTATGGATTTAAAAAAAAAACAACCAAAAAAAAGGGCCCCGAGAGATGCTGGATACAGGAAAAGATGATGTGAGGAATTTTCTGGCTTTTTTCCTTTGCCTTGGCTGTGCCCAGGTCTGTAAAATTCCACTCAATACAAGGGAACATATATTTTGCAGATACAACTGGTTCAAGAGCATTAGCAAGCGTGAAGTAAACCAAGAGATGAGAGAGGGTTGGACTTGTACCGTATCAGTCCAATATTTCAGCAAATGAAGACAAAACTGGTTTTCCACCATAATTTTGCATTTCAGTCAGTTAATATAGCTGAACATACAGTCTTAAGACATGATAGAATTATTAAAATAAGACAGAAAAGAAAGTCACTGATACCTTATATCACGCACTGCTTATCTAATGCCACTGATTATTAAACTAATATAAACTGCTTGTTTACCCTCAAGGCATAGAAGCTTGAGGTTCTTGCTATTTTGCTTCCTTTTCTCTTTCCAATTCTCCACTGATTTTCATGGCATTGAAGGCACTGTATCGCATCTAAGGATCAGCCTATAGAGAGGCACTAAAGAGGGATATGAAAATTAATGCTTTTTTTACTGCAGGATGCTTTTAAAAGAATTGTCAAATCTTTTTCAGTATTCATTTTTGTACCTGCACAGAATGGCTAATAAGGAATCTGAAAGAAATTCTCTGGGAATAACTGTGGGCATCAAGGTATTCCAGACACACCCCCATCGCAGCACCGCCATCTGTTGCCAACTGTAATGGAAAGGGAGCTGTGCAAGGCAGATATCCATCTACAAGAGAGTTGCCATCAATTTGATGCAGCCAATGTATGAATAACAGAAGGCTTCTCCCTGCAAATATGATTGCTGCTGCGCTATTCACAGCAGAAAAAGCTTGGCATGAGGGTTTTTTTCCTTCATTGCTGAACAAGGCTGGGATACAATAGGAAAGATGACCTTCACATCTCATACAGACACATATAAACAACAATAAGCCTCTCCTTGATGTCCATTGCCTCATTCATGCCTTTATAGTGCAGAATTGAGAAAGACTCCTTTATGCAGAAAAGGAATAAATACATCTATTTCATGATCACATCCATTAGGATAGAAAGAAGGGGATAAAAAAGTAGGCTTTCCTGGTATTTAATATTAGGCGAATGGATGGCTTTTTTTCTGTCAACATAAAATCATTCCATGAATTAGTCATGATGGCTCAATTATGTTCAAATATGTAAAGCACAACCTTTTAAGTAGTCTCATTTACGAGCTTGATTCATGGCCCTCTGCTTCAATTTACCACTTAGTCCTAGATTAAAGGACAGAGTTTGCCTTGGTGAGGTGGCATTGAGGACGTGACAGCAGTGTTTGTCTCTTTCCCCCTGCGAGGGAAAACTTGACTGCTTTTTCCATAGCACAAGCTCAAAAAGAACATGATTGTCTCCTGTATTAAGTGAGAGATTGAGAGAGAAAGAAAAATCAGAGAGGAAGTAAGCATGGCAGGGGGCTAAAATTTGAAAGTTTTGATCTTCTCCAAAGCTGCTTTGAGTTTAATCTATGGTTTAACAGCAGCCCCAAGCATCACTGTCCTGTGGGGAAGTTACAATTCATGTGGTGGGCAGTTTGGTCACCTAGAGGTACCCACTTAAACCAGGTCACGATTAGCAAAAACACCACAGGGTTTGTGTTCAAAGGTAAACCCAAGGCTGAATGCGCAGGTGCTTGCAAGGAGCTGGGAACTGTGCGGACATAAAGTGTTCTCGTGCTGTGCCTTCCCCAGGCTGTTTCATTGCCTCAAAGCCCAGCTCAGGCTGCCAGTGCCACAGAACCTTCCCTGCACTGCACTTTGTACAAGAGAAGGCTCCCATGCTCCTTGCTGTCACAAAGCACCTGACTTGAAGGGGCCAGCAAAGTTGTGAAGAACGTGGGAAATAATGCACTAATGAAGGCAGCAAAAAGTAGGCAACCAGATACTATCTGGTTAATAGATATTAACTATTTCAAAGACAAGCAATATGAAACTGAAGCCAGGTGTCTGTACTAGTG
Organism: Grantiella picta; assembly: GCA_013397955.1. Classification (NCBI taxonomy): domain Eukaryota; kingdom Metazoa; phylum Chordata; class Aves; order Passeriformes; family Meliphagidae; genus Grantiella; species Grantiella picta. The sequence continues at coordinate 315,206 of VZRM01007020.1, forward strand.
AATACCCCAAGAAATCAACTTCTAACCATTGAGGGGAAAATAAGACACCTTCTGTTGCTTTCCCTAAGGCAGAAGTCAGATTATGTGGAGCAACACAGAAAATCCAAGACTGAAGAGCGGTTTCTGACACAAACTGCTAGACGAAGAGGATGGTTGGGATGGACACACCTCTCTGGGCTCTTTGGTTCCTATGCTGTGTGTGAGGATATTTGATACTGCACTTCATAATTAAGAAACAGATTGCCATAAAGGTGCAGGAATACAGCCCAAGACAAATTAACAGATGCTCTCTCCTTTTTCTGAGTCCCTTGGGGCATGCAACTTTGGATTTAAATGCTGAAAAAGCAGTTAACCATAATCTGTTGCCAGATGTTTAAGAATTGAGTGGGATTCTCAGGAAAGGGTTCCCATGGAGGAAGATCAGCACACAGCTTTGTGAGTGATGTGCCAGTCAGCAGGGTAGCAGCTTCCTCCTGGGACACACAAATCGAAGGCAGTGGGGCAGAAAGGTGGAGGCTTCTGCTAACTTCAGTGGAGAATGCTGATTACAAAGAGGGCAAAAAACCCTCACATTACGTAAAATCATCATTTCCTTTTCATTGCAAAACACAGGGAGATGGGACCGAGTGCCAGTAAGAGAAGTGAAAAAAAATCCTCTGCAACTGGAAGTCAGGAGACCAGCCAAAAATGTGGTATGTGTTTGCAGAGTTTCTTTAAATCCACAAGTCTTATCATAATTTAAATCCACGGGGAATTTCCCTTCCCAGGGAGCTAATTAAACTACACAGCATGTTTTGTTAGCTAACAAGAAGCCTATATCCTTTATGGGACTATGAAAAACCCCAAGAAAATTGGGCTATCACAAGCAAAGACTGCCCACGGAGCACTGGTGTGGCCAGTTCTGGGTAATGCCAAACACACCAGCACTTCTCAAACACTTTTCCAAGCTTTCAGAGGCTTTTTTCCTAATTCTCAGTTTCCATCCATTTCCACCTGATGCTGATTTTGTTTATTTTCCACCCAGCTGACCAGTTGTAGGCACAGCCAATACCACTCCACACATGAAGGATATTGCCACTCCATGAGTATTTATGCAATAACCAAGAGAATAATTTTGGCTCTTGCCTGCTCAAATGCAAACAGAACCAGAAGAGGTTCTGTCTGGGAGGAAAGATATTACAGAGGGACTTCTGTACTGCCTCATTCCCTGTGGGAAAATCCCCCAGTCCTGTACCAGCAGCATCACACGCCCAGCCCTCTAAACTGGGTGAGCTCCCCGCAGACCATCACTCTCCAACATCAGGAGCTAATTCTTAATTCATGCTATTGTTTTCCTTGGCAGTTTTGTCCCTCTGCATGGTCAATGTTGCATTTCAAAACCTGCACTGCTTGCTTTGCTGTGCATGACTTTGGATGTTTCACCACAAGCGGTGCCTATCTCAGCCCGGAGCTCAGCATCCAGACAAAGACCAGGATACAGGCTGTGCCCATGGGCAATCTATGTATTGCAGAAGAGCAGCCTGCAAGTCTTTCTTCTACATCTCTAAATCCATGGGGCAGATTCTGCCCTAGTGCAACTCAGCCTCAACTGATGGCAAAAATGGAGACCTTGCAGAGCAGTTTAGGTCAGACTATTATGTCTGTATGGCTGGGGTAAAAAGGATGAAGTGGGATTTTTAACTTATCTAGCCTTTCCAAGGTGTAGTGATGGACCAAGATACATGGTACAGAAAAACAGCTGGTGGCTGAAAGAAGTCTTGACTTAGGTTAGTTTTGTTTTATAGGAAATCTTGCATCTCATTTTGACCAGTCTCTCTAATTAGAGATCAGAGGGCCTGGCCATTAACCATGATACTAATTTTTCAAACATGTGGGGAGGGAAAGAAAGAAAACCAGGATGCAGCAGGAGTCTTTCCAATAATTTCTTTTTTTCTTTCTCTAACCTTCAAGCGCCATGTAGAACCTTCTCCTGGGAAAGAGATGTGCCTGCATTAAATGCACTCAACTATGATCAGAGGTTTGCTTTTTCTCTATTGAGAATAAGGAAGCACCTCACAGGCCATGCTAGACAGCATGTATTTTGAAATACTGGATACTGTAATTATTTCTATTCCATTTTAAGAATAACACGTCAACAGTCAAGCAGCAAATACTCCCTCCACAGTAAACTGAAGGGAGAGCCAGATAGCTTGTTTAAAATTCAACACGTCAGCCAGGAAAAGTGCAGCCAGAGAGAAAAGTCTGTGTGTGTTTCTGCTAACTGTCTTGAAAGGAGACAGAAGTCAGACACAGGCCACATCAGAGGTGACAGCAATGACCCAGAGTGAATTCTGCCCATCCAGCTTGCAGAATCCCACATCCTCTCTGCTGTGGGCAAAGCCAGCGTGTACCTCGTCCTGTACCACAGTGCATTTGAGGCAGCAAACATATAATCAGCTTTCTTTTGCTCTGGGGAATGAAGGGACTTCCCCTCTTTGTGTATGCTGGGAAGTTAATTTGTTGATACTTTTGAGTGTGCAAATATTGCAGTAGTATTACAGTGCTTAATGAGAGAACTAATACCTCCACTTTTCCAGACCATATCCAAAGCTGATTTTTTTGTGTGTTGCCCCACAATTTTGTTTTAAATTCAGGCTGGGAAGCTTGACCATAATTTTCCTTAATGCTAACAAAATGGCCTAGCTGAACTATGGACTTGAACCTATGATAGGGACTTGAACCTATGACAGTGATTTATTAATGATATCTCTTAATAACGCTGACTGCACTCAAACAAACATTTATTCTAACCCTGCTTTGGCCAGCATTTCTAAAATACGGTTGTCTGGGGAAATGCACGACTAACAAAGGGAGGCCAAAAGATACCTTTGGATGCAGTTCTGACCAGGTTTCTAACACTGAATAGAAATGGTAATGATCTTCTGCTGTTCAGAAGACAGCTTATACTTTCTCAACCTTTAGGCATCATTGAGGTCCTCATCCTTATATATGAATCACAACATTATTTCCACATGAATGGAATAGAGATATATATACACACAGACACACACATATATATGTATATATTCACAGAGCAAGGAATCTTCAAGAACTCAGAAGAATAACCTTTCTGTTTTGCATTTCTATGATTCGTGAGAATAATTTCCAAAGCATTTCACTTCACAGCAAGTTGGTTGTACATGTACCAGAACTGGCGATAAGAAGCCCAGAAAGAAATAAATTCAGATAAAAGGACAGTGTGTCCCACCACTAGGTGTGGAGGTTGAACCTCCGTAAGTTGCCAGCCAGAGGGCCGGCCGTGGGGGCAGAGACAGCCTGTGCTGTCTCAGTCATGGTGACAAGAAGATCAGCCCATGAGCCCCTGCGGCAAATTATGCAACAACGAAGAAGATCATTGGCCCAGAGTCCTCCCCCGCCTCCTCTCCATATATAGATTGCTTTCTAGACTGTTCTCCTTTGTTCTCCCCTTGAGTTGTTCCCCATTGGTTCCTTTGAATTATGTATCCTCCCCTATTATGTAATCATTGGTTAATACCCCTGTCCCTCTCCCCTACGGCTTTCCCAGTTGGCCTGTGTGCCAGACCACTCCCTCTCTCCTACCCCTTATAATCCCACGCCACTGGCTGATTCGGGTGGGCTGCTGGCTGCTGAGGCTGAAATCACTGAAGCCGAAGAAGAAGCCGCTCCACCGCCGCACCCAGCATGCAGCCTCCAAATCTCTGGACCCCACGCCCATCCCTGCCTTCCCGCCCCGGCTCTCCTTCCCCGGACCTTCCCCAGCTGCACCTACAATAAACCTCTGGAGAACCGCAGACTGCCTGCTGTGCGTCCTTCGCCGCCCGCGCCTCCTTGCCTGCAGCTGGTCACCACCACCGGGGCGGACATCCCCCGGCCAAGGGACAGACTGTGCCTCTATTCTTTTCTTTTATTTTTATTTTACTACTACAACTATGAAAACCAAAACTTAAAATTCCCAGAGGTTTCTGGACACCTCACAGGACATGCTTGCACCCCTGCTATTGTACATGTCCCTGTTGGTGTTCATGCTTTACACTGTGAATTGCCAAATGCTTCATGCTCGCTGTGAAGTTCACTGCAGCACTCCCTGTGATGGTGCGCGTCCCCTGACTGCTTTCTCTCTAGCACAACACTTTTATTGAGAGCAAATTAACAAAATAATACTCCATGATATGCTTATTTGCTCCAAGTAGTACTGAGAAGCCAGCAGGTGCCCCAGCATGCTCTTGCCTGCACTCCAGTACAGCAGTACGATGCATGGGATTTTGTGGCACACATTATTTTTTGGCATGGGGATTGTAAATTGTAATTGGTTATTGATGGAGTTGCTTGTGATCAAAAGTGTCATTGACTGCCAGGGGGTTGTTCTTCAATTCGTCTTCTATAACTTAGCATACACTGGCCTTCTTCTGCTTCAGTCTTACATAAATTAAAACTCTGGCTTGTGTTAGTCCATATAAGAATATACATATATTCCAGGCACCTTTTACTAAAATATGATGGCTTACAGATTCTTAAAGTCAAGTGTTCTATTTCCTCAAAGCAATCTTCTCTTCATCCTGCCCTGCATCTTTCACAAAACTGACATTTAGAAATAGATTCTTTTCAAAATTTCCTGTTACAGATCATCCAGAAGAGCTTGTTCTGATTTCACACAGGATCTTCATTGTGCTTTCAACCTCTGCTACCAGTTTTCACTCCTGCAATTTTTGTTTGTGAAATCACTCTGCTAAAACCAGGCATGAAGAAAACTATCAAAAAGAAGAATTTTTAGTGTCCTTTAGAATAGCTGTCTCTGCTTGTGTGCCTCGAAATTGAGATAAGTAACCAAGAAAAAAAAAAATCCAGCAACCCAAGCTAGTAAGAAACTCAAGGGAGTGAAGAAGAGCAGCCTCAACTCCATCCTGACAGCTGCTGCTGGTGATAAACCCAGCAATTAAGCTTGCTATGTGAAGAAAAGGTTGGATTTTATCTGTGGGGACCTGGGAGAGCACTTCTGACAGACAGAGATGCTTTTCAAGGTGTAAATCTAGTCAAGCAACTTTGGCGAGGCCTGAAGATTTGAACACAAATATCCTCCTTTTATCTGGCAAATATCACAGTTTATCTTCCTTTTATCTTGTCTGAAAACTTACTTGTCTGTTAATGATATCTTAATTTTCCTTTAAAAATGCCTTGGCTGTTTGACTTTTATAGATTGATCACTACATAAACCTACTGCTGTAATTATTCCCTCTCCTCTGCATTTATTGCCTTGCATCCATTAGATTTGCATTTATATATTCAAATAGGCACTTGAATCTCTGAATTTCTTGACAGAGCAATCTAATTTTTATAATTTATATATTTTATAATAGCAACATTTAATTCTCAGTAAATTATCAAGTTGTTTCCAGTGAGTGCAGTAATATAGCTCAACACTATTTCTCTGAGAAAGCAGCAAGAATCCTCCCCCTGCCTCCCAATGTCACAAAACCCACATGGTGTGAAGAAGTCATATATAAATTCTTGAGACAGCACCGATTTGCAGCATCTGGGGGAGGCAGGGGTCAAAAGTGAAACCCCACTGAAATGGTACACTGCCATCAATGTGTCAAGCCTTAAGGGACCTATGATAAATATTTCTCAGATCCATACGTCATAGTCAATATCATCTTAACTGCAGCAGAATAAATTGGCTCAAGTAAGCACACAGAATTAGTTTTTGTTTCCTCTAGGTCTGTCTTTGCTGAGCAGGCAGTAGCTTGCCCTCCTGGATCACTGTTTGAGCTGCAGCAATCTTCAAAGACCTCATCTACCCAAGGAGAACGAGGGATCCATCGGCTGTTACTGATCTGCCCCTGCACTCAACACACCCAGGATACAGTCAGGAGTGACAACATCCCCGAGGCATCTGCATTTTTATTTCACTCCACCATAACATCACCTTCTGGTCAGCACTGTTCTCACTGAAGATGCTGCCCCTCAAAAAGGTGCTGGGAGTCAGTGGAGCTCGTGGCCCTGAGATGATGCTTCCACATTCACTTCTCCAGATACCACTCTGGCCATGGTCAGAGACTGATAATATTGGTGTTTCCAAATGAAATTTTTGCTCTGCCCAGTCTGCATTCTCACCCCAGCCCATTCATCAGGGGAATGTCTTAATAATGGGTTTAGGGACTGCAATATAATAAAAACAGGAATTTGGTCCTACTTAGAAATCTCTGTCAGGAAGAATACATGGTCATGAAACCAAAGGTGAAATGCACAACCTGCAGTAAATGTGGGTAAAGCACAAAACTGGGAATTAGAAGACCAAAGTTGAAGACCTTCATTAACCTTCTTGAACTCCTAGTTTAACACCCTTCAGGCTCAGTTTCCCTGTAGCAAAGCAAGAATAAAGCTAGATTTCTTCTGGGGCAAATTTTGTGAACATCTCTCTATAGAAATATGAAATATATGACCAGCAGTATTCTGGTAATTTGAAATGCCACATACTGAAAATTATTTTAGCATAACTTAACGGGATAAAAATTTGAGTCTTAGGCAAACCCCAGAAGGATTCCAGATTTAGCAGGTCAAAATGAAGACCTTTCACGTCTTTTTCTTATGCATAAAGGCATGAGGTTTAGAGAAAGCTCTTCAAATTCCTATAAAGCCAAAGAAAACAAACAGTCTGGTGCTCTGGGGAAACAGGAATAGGGTTCAGGTAGGAAACAGCAGATGTAATCAGCATTTCTCTCTGTCGCTCAGACAGAACCCTAGCATCCTTTTTGCAAAGAAAAGGAAGGATTAAGAACTTCAGTCCAAATTAAAGGCTTGGTTTATATAGCCTAGATTAGCAGCCCCTCCTTCATGCCCTGCAGAACAGTTCCCATTAGCTCACAAGTGCATGATATTTTAGAGTAAGATTGCTCAGGCTGAAAGGACACCTCAGGATGTCTCGAGTTCAACCCCTTGTTCAAGACAAGGCCCAAGAGGAGTTCAGACTAGGTTTCTTAGGACTTTGTCCATTCAGTCTTATGATACAAGCAGTTTGCTCTCGCTCTCTCTCTTCAATGGCTAAAACAAGTTAATGCTGACTTTGACGAGAGTCTTGCAGTCACAGCAAGCAAGTACAAACCAGAAGGCAGGTTGTTAAGCCAAAAGCATGACTGTGTAGTGACATTGTAAATGAGTACTTGCTAACAAATTGCCTCTGGAACAGGCCAATACAGTTAAAACAAAAACCAAAATCCATTCTGCACTCCACACACAAGATTAATATTTTAATCAGCAGGTTTTTGTCTTGTTTAAATAACCTTTCAAACCCTCTTATTTGGATCTTCATGGCAATGTAGTTCACCTGATCTCAAACTCGCTCAAGGACTTAAGTTCTGTAATAAAAGCCTCTAATCAGAGAAGCACCCAAAAAACGGAGCCAGTGACTATGTACTTGATAAAATTTAAAGCAGCAGGCTAAATTTGCCCTTGTTATACTACTGCATGAGCCAAGTTTAGCAGAGGTGGTTCAGCAACAACATTCAGGTTTATCTGCCCAGCGAACATCACAACATTTCTTACGTGTTTGACAGAAATGGTTTTCCCAACCTAAAGCCAGTCCAGAAGATCGTGAATTGTCCCAAATAGTAGCACAGAACAAGATGATGGAGAAGATTGCTTGCAAACACCCGCATTCAATATTCATTTTAAAGTTTCACCAAAAATCCAGTTTCGTTGTGGTACTTGAAGCCTCATCCATACCAGCTCAGTTTTAATTTTAACACTTGGTTTACCCAACTCAAAACTTGAATTCCCCAGAAGATGAAGCTAATGTATATATTTGTAAGCTCAAAAGAATATGAACATAAAGCCATAGATGGGCATATATTAGGAGAGGCAGGCAGTTATGTTTTACACCATATATTTCTTTAATTACAATATACACTGTATTAATGCTGGCCATGAGGTTTCAGGCCATAAACACAAACACACAAACACATGATCACAAATTTATAAGTACACACACATATTGTTAATAGGAGAAACAAATTACCCTCTTCTTGCTTCTCTAAACAAAGGGAGCTTTCTCACAAACCATCTACAGGGAATAAATGCACCAACAGATACACAGTGACTTTAAATAAACCCCAGATAAAAACAATAACTTCTCTAAGCCAATTATATCTGCAACACACTCTGGGCTAGTAAAAGACAGACCTTTATCATTATATTTTTCTTAGTCACTATTTAATAATACACAGTCATCTTTTGAAAATAAGCGTGGAAATCATTAACACTTTGAAAGCATGTAACTTGTTGGTGATTTTCTTCGTTTGAGATTTACTAGAAATTTAATTTGTTCACGGGACCAGAAACAAAATGTTTCCAATGAATTTAAGGAACATTTTTCTATGAATGAGTTTCTAACAGAATTTTTCTGGAGACATGCTGGCCTGTTGCCTTAAGATTTGATACTAAAGCACATTGGTAGTACATTTAAAAATGAGACATCATGAAAGCAAATTAGAATAATTTAGAGAGACAAGCCATAATTTTTCTTCAACAAGTGCTTCAGGTACCTCTAAAATAGATCTTTCCAGCATCAGTAGAATTACACCTGAAATCAACAGGGTTATTATTTCCGGCCTTGTGTTCTATCAGAGACTTAGACTGACCAAGTTTCTGAAACCATGCCCAACACGAAGTATTTACATGGCAAAGCTGGAGTCAGTTTAATTACTTAGCTACTTGAAAATAAAACCCTACACACTTGCGTAACCTTACCCACATTTCTAAATACTTGTTTATTATTATGCTGAATTACTGACCTCAGATCCCAGGCTCAGCCCTCCTGTGCAGACTGGCTGACTTGCTGATCTCAGCTGTGATAGATGCCTCATCAATCCACCCTTCTGGGAAATAAGTTTGTTTTCTTCCAGCCCCTCCCCCAGTAGTTTGGGGCTCTTCCTAAAGGTATTTGTGATAAATGTTTTGAAAACTCTTCAGGTTAATAGTCCTAAGAGATTTTTCTGATCTGCTTTTCTTAACAAAGTGGGAATTCCAACTCCATCTGTATTCTGTTAAGTACTGGAAACAAAAATTAGAAAGAAAAAAATAGAGAAAAAAGAAAGAAACCAGATCCGTCAATAACAAGATGTTTAATAATAGTCTTTAAAAGCAAATATATATATATATGGAGAGAGAATATAAAAGTTTTCTATTAAGGACTTACACAATATGAAATTAATATTACAAATTTCCTGGCTTGTCAATCATTCAGGATATAATAAAGGTTAAGTCCTCAAATCTCTCGCTTGCTTTCTTCACTTCTTTTCTGCTTTTTGGGCCTGTAGCTCTAATTCTGCTTAAGAGAGCAGAAGATAGCAATTTCAGGTTTTAGTACGGATAAGGCTGACATGGGAAATCCTTTGGCTTTTGGCTTATTAGCATGCTAGGGAAAAAAAGAAATACCAGTTTCAGACAGGGCAAGCCCCCATTCGTTTATCAAGTGTGTTGTCTCTGCCAGAAGAGATGTTAATCGGCTGAAATGGAGAATTTGCTGTGCAAAGGGGTTGCCACAAGAGGGAGGTCCCATTGCACCCAGCTGGGCTCGCTCACCTCAGCTGCCTGGAGCATCACAGCCATCACCAGTCCATCCCCCTGCCGTGAGAGCTGCGAGCCACCCGCTTCTTCTCCCCTGCTTTTCTCGAGCCCGTCTTGCACAAGGCAGATGCCATCGACCTGGAATGCTCTCCCTGCCCTTGACACTTCATCTCACCTTTCCCTGCCTGTGCAGAAACCGTCTGTGGGCTGAAACTCATTTTGGTTGCACATCACTCCTGAGCTGGACCAGGTCTCAGCTAGCTGGGAATACACGGGGAATATGTTACAGACAAGCAATCCTGCTTTCACAGGGGCAGAAAAGGGATACAATTCTTGGAGTAGTATCTGTTCATCACAACTATTCATCACAGTGACACTGAGGCAAAGGAGGAAGCAAGTTACTGTAGCATGATATAAATGTACTAAAAGAATCCCTTAGGATGCCAAATCTTTGTGGTCCTCTTCCCCAGACAAATTGGTCCCCTCTTGTCTTATCTAGTGCTCATGTTATATGAGTTCTCTCCTCTGCCATGATGATGTATTTCATTATTTTTAAAAACTTATCTGGGAAACCTAATTTAAAAAGTAATAAAAAGTGTTTCATTAATATGGCTTTACATTCCCAACAATGGCATGAGAGCTTGGGGGTTTGGAATTTTTTATCCAGTATAAATCAACAATGTATGGGGCCTTGATATAATTTTTAACAGAGATACTAGTTCTGACTTCCTGTCACCCTGTTACCTCTTCTTTTCTGACACAAACAGGAACCTTCACAGGGACCATCTGACTCTGCAAAAGCATTACAGGGACACCCCTCAAAATCCTGTGTATCTCTGAGCCTATGATCCAGCAGAAACCCTAGGGCTATTTGGCACAAATCCACGGCTGGTGTGATTTGTCAAATCCTCAAGGAATTCACTAAAGCTTTAGGAGTTTGTTACAGCAAGAGGGTCTGGCTCATGCAAATGAAAGCAGAGCTCCTCTGGGAGTTTTTAGGAAGAGGTTAAAGCATGCAAGATCCTCCTGCTATGACTGGATTTTCAGGCAGCTTTCCCTCTGGTTTCTAAATAAAATAAAAAGAAACCAGTTGCTTTTCAGGCAAAGAGATTCTAGAAAAAAAAAAAGGTGATTTTTTTTTCTACAAAAATCCTCTCAGACCCAGAAGTAGGGGAAATCCAGCAGCAGCAAACCCTCTGTGTCTGGGAAGGCTGGACAGGAGTCAGCAAAAGAGGCTCAACTCCTGTGAAGAGTGTTCTTCTCCTGATCTTCTCATACTGTGACCTTCATTCAAGTCTTTTCAGGCACCTCCTACAAAGCTGAAGGGACCATGCTGAAATTTTCCTTCGGGATGGCAGGAGTATAAGGCAGGAAAGGAGCCCAGGAAAAATGTTCCTCAAAAAAAACCCTCCTACCTCAGAATCTGTACAAAAAACATGCTTTCTTCTTGGTTTTGCACATACATCCTCTAAACCACAGGTCTTTTCATATAAACCCTTTACAACAAAATAATTCTCCATTTAAGTCCTGCATGAGTGTGTTGATTCATTTCATGCTTTAGATTAGTCCAGGAGTTTGTTGTTTTAATAATTTTTCTTCTTGTCCTTGGAAACTTCACAAGAACTTCATTTTTGGATTTCATTTACTCTGCATAAATGGAGTAATGCGTTGGCAAAAATGTTATGCTGCCTCCATTCCCTAAAAGATGCATGGGAGATGGGTAGGCATATCTATGCCTGTTTAGAAATCAAAACAGTTTTTCCAGTGCCACTTAGTAACTCATGTAATGCAGGATTCAAAGGACCATGATGCACACCATTTTTTTGATGAACAAGAGCCTGATCTCCTCAAAGCCTGTCCCCAAAGATGTCAGCAATGAGGAGGGATGATACCGGACCAATATGCACTATCTGAGCAGCACCACTGCTAAACACCTTTATGTTGTTTTTTGGAGAACACTGACAAGCTCACCTGGATCCAGGATGACTCCAAGGATGTGCTCAGCCTGAGACACGAAGCTGGTGAAGATGGCAGTGAGTATTTCCCACAAGGCTGCTGCAAATGGGGTGCTCTGTTCTGACACACCTTGGCAATATGAACACCTTTAAAAAACAATCTTTACTGGTTCTGACATGACAAGAACCAGTGGAAGACTGTGAAAGTCTGAGGGGCTCTGTCCTATGATTGATCTGAGGTTTCTGAGCCAGCACACCTCCAGGACCTGCCAGTGCACATCCTCTCCCTGATTTGGTTTAATTCTTCCTGGCAGGGGACCTGAATTAGGAGTTCTGTGGCAATCCTTCAGCTAAAGCAGACTAACAGCATGTACAGATTTTGTCATGTTCCTTCACAGCAAATTCCCAGCTGTGTCTTGAGGTTATGAAATAGCAACAGGAGAGTAATTGATGCCTAAAATGCTGGTAAAAATGAGACTCAGACACCGCAGTATAGGGAAAAGGGTATTACCTTGGTTTAATAGGATCCCAGGTGCACCATCATTAAAGGTGGTACCACGACCAAAAAAAAAAGCCCCCAGCTACAACGTGTATACAATTTTATGGAACTCACCAATTTGCATACCTATCTAAAATTCCCCAATAAGAAACCTAATAAATGAAGTAATTGCCCCCTTATTCTAATTACCTTCTCCCCCCCCCACCCCCCAAAAGGCTACAACTTAGTTTACAAAAACATGTTCTAGAGATGACGCTCCTTTCAAGGTTGGTGCCTCATGTTCTTGAGATTGTGGGGATGTTTCATCTTCCCCAAAGAACTCTGAACTAGGCTAGAGTACAAGGGTTATAAACACATGGGCTAAGATATAGGGAGTAAAAAGTTCAGGAATGGGAAAGGATATAAAGTATATTAAAAGGGTATAAAAGTATAATGAAAAAGGACAAAAAACCCATCAGGCATCATAATAAAAAAGCCATAGTTATTTCTCTGAGGACCTTGTGCCCCCCACCCTGGGTTGGGATTACACAGATAAAGGTCATTTTTATGGGCAAGGCACTGACTTGAGCATCCCCAGCAGCACAGTAAGGGTCTCACACTTCTTCCAGTGAGACTTCATCATCCTCGCAAGTAACTAATGCCCACCCTGAACTAATAGCATTGGAAATGTATTTGGCACCATTTTACTGCCTTCAGTCATAGTCCAGACCTACCATTCTCCATGGGAGCCAGAGAGTTTATTTGCAAAGTCTGCAAAGAGCTGAGAATTTTTTTCCCAGATTATGTTAAGATAATGAGACTCTCTTTCCTCCTGTTTGCAGTCAATGCTGCAGGTGAGTCCTTACTTGCTGAGCATTTCCATGCTGCTCTGTCAGAGTTCATTCCCAGATCCTGGTACAAAAGTACAGAATAAAACTACAGCATTGCAGAGATTACATGAGGGCAAGGATGACATCTGCATTTATATATGCTCAGGTTAATGTGTAGCCCCTGGTGGATTTTTATGGCTTTGTTAGACATTTGTTTTTGAAAAGTTAAACTCAGATATGCTCAAAAGTCAGGCTGGATCACAGCTGAGCTGAATCCAGTTTTATGAAGAATGCCTGAGAGACCCTGGAAAACATAATTATGGTTGGTTTGGCTTTTTTAAAACACTTAATTTTCTTTAACAGTTCAGCAGAACCAAGCAAGTGTTTGGAAGTGGTTTCTAACTTTTAAATGTCTCTCTCAGATATATCATTAAAGTTGTCTCTGACAATTCACAGGTTTTAGGTCCTCATCAAAATATCCACACACAGGTCAGGTATTATTATTATTGCTCAAAAACCCTCTCAAGTAAAGATTACTTATAGATGAGATGAATATTGAATAAATGTAATCCATGGATTAATTAGCTAAAGCCCTATGTTAATCAGAAAGCAAGAAAGGGAGAAACACTAGCTCATTAAGCATTTACAAGTATGTTGTATGTGCTTCCAGGATTCAGTTACCCTTTCTCCATAACACAACTGTTTTTTATTTAACACTTGGATGTGTGTGAGACACTCACTGTCTTTGTATGCTAGAACTCAGAACGGTCAAATGTTAGTGTTAGTCATCACCAGTGTAAGGAGAAAAATGCTAAACGGTATAGGACAAAATATAAGTGCTACAACCCCATAAATTGCATACACATGACATTTATATAAGTAATAGCTGAATTCGTGGCTGTGCATTACTTATTCACACCTTGTGTGGAAGAACTCAAGAGGTAAAAGATTCGTCCATTAATCTCCTCCCCCCAGTCTATAATCCTAAGAAATCCTAAGCCCTGCAAGACACTTTTTCTTCTTAGGAAAATCAGCCTCATAAGCTGAGAAATGGTGTGTGCTTGGTGCTGGAGAATTGCTGATGAGTTCCCCATTGTGTGGCTATGCAAGCTCTGGTGAGCCCTGCACGGATCTGTCACCTGTGTGATGGACAAACACAGACATGGAGAGTCCTCGTGGGCCACCTCTCTTGCAGCCCACGAGATCTTACTGCTGCCCCAGGCCTGCCATGCTGGGGTCTTGTAACATTTTTTTTGTATACTTTTCCTTTGATGGAGCACCTTCTACCATCAAAGACAAGTGTCAGAAGGATGTGAAATTAAGTACATTTTTCTTACTTCACATACAGATTTTTGTAGAATACCCCACCTTCTGTTTTTTCCTCATGAGTAATTCTGTGTTGCAATATCTTTTTTTCTTTGACCAATGCTATTCAGTGTCCACAAACTATAAGCAGAATATCACACAGGCAAAACCAGCATGGAAGTACAGCAAGTTCTCTATGCCTAATTCTGGGGGAAAATTACAGGTGTCTAAGCACTTACGAAAGGGCAAACCAGGCTGGCAAGACAACCTAACCATTTTGCACTTTTTCTTGGTCTCAGCTTACATGACACCACTTTGTTGCACTGAATCCCACTCCTCTCCTCCCCTGGCTGTGCTGCTCAGCCTTCCTCTGCATTACACCCTCCAGCACTGCTTGCTCCACCCCAAAAGTGATGTTGGCTCTGCAAAGTCTCTGTGGTACATGTTCCCCCAAGGACATGCACCACAGAGAATCAAGATTTCAAGGTTTCTCATCATGTTTGTGTGGCTGCACATCAGCCTCAGGGGGACCATCACTTCCAGAGGAGTCAGACAGCATCAGATGGGGTGGGTTATTTATTTTCCTTGAGACTCTAAGGCAAAGGGAGCAGCATATCATATGCAAAGGGTCTGTTGCACCACAGGCTGAGTTGGAAAGGTAATGTAGGGATTTCTCCTTTAGGGTAAGTCCTTGGGCAGACACTTTATTATCACTCTTCATTAGGAAATAATTGCCTGGCATTATACAACTCCCTCCTCTCAACTCATGAGTTGGAAGCATGAAAGATAAAGCTCCCTACATATGCAGGAGTGAAATGCTGCCACCCAGCCTGTAACAGTACAGTTTTATCATGGTCAGTCCTACTGCCTTTGGCAGTGTAGGCATGGGGGGGCAAAGCAACATCCAAGCAGAGCTTATTGCAAATATGTTCATCCATACTGATGTGCTGATTCATTGGAACTGTGTAAAACAGCCCCCATTCCTGCTCTGTCCCAAATGCTGGCACCCCTCAGCTGTCACCCCTGCTGTGAGGGGAGTGCAGGGCAATCTTACCCCCCATGGGGAAAGGGGTGCCCAGAGCCTCTCTGACTGCTGTGGAAACACCACACCTTGCCCTCACTGCTGTGAACAGATTGTAAAATCAAAGAGCAGAGGTTTCAGCTCAGGGCAGGAGACAGAGCTGTTACCTGGCCACACATTTTGGTAGTAAAATGAACTTGCAGTCCCCATCATTTTTCAAAATCATGTACTTGGTACCTATGGGTATGCCAAGTGGCACAAGCAGGTTTGGAGCCTGCAGCTGTCCCAGCTCCAGTGCAGATTATTGGTGAATCATTGACTCTGTGGTGAGGTAGAAACCAGGACACTCAACTCTGCCAATGAGATGCTCACATAAGCATTCTTTGAGCATGCAAAAAGCATCTGAGCATGCCTTGGTGGGAAAGAAGGGGCAAGGTCACTGAAAGGACAAAGAGTAATGGTTTTAAGCTAAAAGTGGGTCAATTTAGATTAGGTACGAAGAAGAAGTTTTTTTACAATGAGAGTGGTAAAGCACTGGCACAGGTTGCCCAGAGAGATGGAGGATGCCTCATCTGTGGAAACATTCAAGGTCAGGTTGGACAAGGCTATGAACAACCTGGTCTAGTTGAAGATGTCCCTGCTCACTGCAGTGGAGTTGGAGCAGATGGCCTTTAAAGGTCACTTCTTGCCCAAACCATTCTGTAATTCCACGAGGCAGAAGCAATGCTATCATTGAGTACAGTATTGGGGGGTGGAGGGTGGGGTATGATGAGCATCCACACCCCTTTTGCCTCCTGCCACACGATTCTTCAGAAACTCGATCTTCATTTAACTAGAAAATATTTGTCCCTAGAATCTCTGTTTGGGAAAGAGACACTTGAGGCTGAGGCAACTGAACTTTCTTGCAGAAAATCTGTTGCAGTAGCCTCCAGCAGCTGGGAATTTCTGCTTTTTTCCTGGAGTGGTATTAATTCAATGACCTTACGATCACATTGGAAACAAACCACATCAACATATAGAGTTACAGGTGAAACTCTTTCACTGGGAAGACCTTCAAGACACTATCACTGTCTCCAAGCCCAGTCAGGCCCACTGGTGTGGGGAACACAATGAAAATGCCCTGTGCAATGAACTTGCAGGGTTAGAACTGTTAATAATGTATGGGCATATACCATACATTATGTATTAAGCTCAGAAGAGCTGAGCTAAAGTCAAACATAGATCAAACAATCTATAGGATTGGACTTAAAGTACTTGAAAGGTGCCCTTGGACCCAAATTCAGTGAACAAAAAGTAGCAGAGAGAGGTTCAGACTGGCACTTCCTCAGTCAGTACCCTTGATCCAGAGCAGGAGTCATCAGCACATGTCAGTGGTGGCAGCAGCCTCAAGCTGATCTCCACAACATTCCCCTCTTTTGGGAGGGAAGGAAAGAATTAACACTCTCCCTGTTAGTCCTTGGAAAAAAGTCAGTATGCCAGGTCCCCAAGGGACACCTGTGCAAGCCAGGGGTCTGCAGCATGTTTTGTAGATGGTGTGAGGGTAAGCTCTCCTTTTGGAAAACCAAACCTGCACTTGGGATGCACCCTCAGACATTCTCTCTCAAAGCTACAGCTGGGGCAGACGGTGCAGGTTTTACTCTGGAGATTGCTCACACAAACCTATTCTTGGCCCACTGAAAAACAGCAAGCTGCAGAATGCAATACAATACTTTGTGGTACTAAAGGACCTTCCAAATGAGGGTCTCACATTAATTAATTAAGCCTCAGAGCACCTAGAAGGAAAATCTATCCTATTTTACCAGCAAGTGCAATGAGTATGCAAAGGTCACACAGAATAGAGGAGCAAAGGAAAGAGAGATCCTGATATCCTGACTCCTGACTCCTTGCTGCATCTATCAGCTCATGAATCCCCTCCAAGGGACACACATGGAGGACAAAAGGTGACCCACAGCTGTGTCCCAAGGGGCACTGGCTGAGAAATTTAATAAGATGCAGGAGAATTCTGCATCTGTGAACGGGGTTACACAGATTGACACAGGTCAGTAAAGAATATGGCATTAAGAAAATTGATCCTTTGAAAGCCTCCAGCCACATGCTTATGTCAGAACCAGACGTGACTTGTGTCTGTGTTTCATACGACACCACCAAGTACCCACCAACGGGCTTTCCTTCATGTTTAAATAATGAAATGCAATGTAATGCCAACAGGTGCTTCTTTCAGAGGGAGAAGGGAGAAGAAGGGAAAGTGTTTGGGTGCGCTGAGGCAGAGCCCAGGTTTTCCTTGCCTCTCCCACCTCTCCCTGTCCTCATGGGTCATGAGCAAGAGGTCACCGACGGCTGGACGTGCCCATCTGACTGCAATGCCAAGGAGACAAGGGCACTGGAAGCACTGGAAGAGAGAGTAACCTGTGTATGACAGGGGGGTGTGTGTGCAGCATAGCAGCTACGGTGTCTGTGCGATAGCTGGAAGGCTGCCATGGGGAAGAAAAAGAAAAGTGCTTTACAGGTCATCCTGGAAGATGGTTGGTATCACTGCGGAATAATTTCAGTTCACATGCTGCCAAATATTTGACTAAACATCTTGGGGCTTCCCAAGCACATCATTTTGCACCTCTCAAAGATCATACAATTTCAGTTTGCTTGGGAAGGGAACTTTTGTCAGCCTACCAGACGAAAGTAAATATTAAGAGCATCGCTGCAGGAAAAGAATATAATGTATAATCAATAAGGGATGTTCTGCCAAGCTCAGCTGGAACTTAGGGGTTAGCTGTGGAAAGCATCACATGTGTAAATTCCAGCAACAACAAATGCAATTACTCTTTGTTCTTTGTCTTGCAGCCGGAATAGAGTTTGATGGACAAGTCGAAACTGACACAGAGAGTGAAGGTAATGTAGAGATTAACATATGTGGTCTTGTTTGAAATACAAGAGGTGATACCTTTTCTTTTTCTCTCTGACTTGTGGCTTGCTCTACAATACGAGCTCTTTCATGAGCTACCTGCAAGAAAGCAGATTTTTCCCTTGAGGTTTGACTTATAATAGACATATGTAAACCGCCATTCATGAGCAGTCTGTCCTCTTTTATCCACGTTCCCAGAGTCGGAAGCTGTCGGAACAGACATCCCTTGGGAGTCACCCCTAGTAAATCAGGCATGTGCAGTAAAGCACAACTCTGCACAGCTGGGTCTGCTTTGGACTGTAGCGAGGTACTGCTTGCCCTCCCTGAAATGCTTGCTTAGACCATAATACACTGGGATCTTGATTAATTGTGGCCACAAGGAGATAAAAATGAAAATGGGTTGAAGGGAGACTTATGGCTGTGAGGGAAATCAGGAAAAGCCCATGACAGGATTAAAAGCACCTTTAACTCTGCATGTATAGTGTAACTAAAGAGAGAGAGCTAAGAGCTAAGATCATAACAGCACTGGATAGGTGATACAAGTGTAGCTGTTACTGCAAAAAATGGTTCACAACTGTGTCTGTCTTATTCATAGAATATGAGAAACTAAACAGCAAACTACTGGGATTTAATTTTTTTTTAAATCATATCTACTTTTCTATATAGGTAAAAGAGGCAGTAAGATAAAGGTAACAAATTAATGCTTCACATTTAACCTAATATTTGATAGGTTGCAAATAAAAAAATCCTAGATAATTGACTGCCCAAAATGAACATTTTCCCAAAGAGAGCAGGAGGTCCTTTGACCTAGATTGTTGGCCAAAATTCAGCTGAGATGGACCATTATACACTAACTGAAACCTGCCAAATGGATCCTGAGAAATTAACGGAAAGATCCTTCTCATTCCCAGTGTCAAATGTGACAACCACTGGCTACTAATTTTTTACCGCTAACAAGCAGAAACTATTTACTTGTCATTAATTTCTAAATTTTTACCAAAAAAAAAAATGCAAATACTCAAATTCTTTTTGCTTTTATTTTTCTCACCTTTTAGGTTCCTCATTTTACACTCTGGATCCCATTCCAGCATAATTTCCTTCTTCTGTTCCAGTATCTCCAACTCTTTGCTTTCATCAGCCAGAAATCTTGGAAAATTAGAAGCCAGAATACTCTGAAAAATTTACTATTGGTTTTAATAGACTTGGTAGTGAAAGAGATGGAGAGACTTGGGGGTTTTTGAATGTTTTTCCCCCTTTCCATAATATTCTGCAATTAAATCATGCTCCATTTCAATCCTTTAAGCTGGAAGCACTTCCGACTTCTGAAAAGAAGAGGTTTTTAGTTTGCAATGCCAGTAAGAATGAAACGTGCCTCAGAGACTATCTGGTCTCTTGCTTCTCTGAATATAGACTATTCAATACAAAAGAAAACGCAGAGAAACAAAACCAGATACTGCCTGTGCTGTACCTTTTCTCTCTATAAATAGAAGAACTCCATTCCCAGCCTTGGAAAGTAAACATCTTTCAAGGGTATCTCATCAACAAGCAAACTACACATTGTATAACAGACTGCAATTTCTGTTTCCGTTGTTCTGGTGTGTTTGCAGGTCGGGGAGATAACTGTCTGTGCTATTTGATGGATGGGCTTTTGCATTTGTAACTAATTTCCAGTTTTGTTCTGGTTACATATAAGTCACTGATGTGCTAAATTGCTCTGTCTTAAATAGGAGTCGCACAACCAAAGAGTTACACGTGGTTTTTGGACAGGGCATAACACAAAGCCCATTGAGATCAACAGGCACCTGCTCTTTGAATTTGCCAGGGTTTGCATCAGGTGTCCTGGCTGCCCATGCTTTTCTGATGAATCTTTATTTTGCCAGCATGGATTACCCAATGTAATTGTTTTTTATCACTAGCAGAAGATGAAGCAAAGGACAAGACTATTAACAAACAGCCCCTCAGGGAAACTGGCAGAGCAAACAGACTTCAAAGCAAAAAGCAAGAGAAAGAAAAAGAAGAAAAAGAAGACAAAGAAGAAGATGAGAGCAAAGAGGAAGACAATGGCAGCCAACAAAACAGAGCTTCTAGGAGAAAAAATTACCAGAGGAAAAACAGAGATGGAAGAAAGGCAGGAGAGGGAGGAAGTCAGAAGAAAGACAGAGGCAAAATGTCTCCTACCAAAGATCAAAAGGAATCAGAAAACAAAGAAAAGAAAACAACCAAGAAAGGGAAGGAGGGGGAGAACAAACAGAAGAAAGACAGAAAAAACAGGTAATTAAAGAATCCCTGACTATGCCTTGTTCAGACTGGCAGTGATATTGACATGCCAGTGGCATACGGATCAGAATGGCAAAACCAATAGACTGCAAATAAGTTACTGCTCTCCTAAATGACACACAAGAGTGGAAAACAGTGTAAAATGCCGCACGGTCAAACTGTTTCTAAGTCATTATACTTTCTCAGCCAGGATCAGATCTATGCACATAGTGGAGTCCTAGCACCTACAGCAGGGCTAGAAAAGCACCCCTAAAGAAGGCAGCTTGAGAAATTCAGATCTGGATACATTTTTCAGGTTGATCTATGGAAACGTTTCAGTTAAAATGAATCCCTCATGTTTTCAAGTCTCTTCGATGGCTAGGCTCTCTTCCAAATCTTGCTTGTCCCAAACTTTGAGTTCTCCCATATCTCCCATTTTGTTCTGAAGGCATGAAAACCATGAGCTGTAGAGCCAGCTGTAGCCCCAGCAGCTGTAGGCAATGCTTCTATAGCTGAAATGTGGTCCAAAGCATGACATTGGGTGAATTGTGGTGGAGCACAATTGCCTCCTCATCATCCTGGCTGGAAACAGCTCTGCTCTGAGTGCAGAGGGCACTGGCATCACACTGAGCCGGGGGATGGCTAGGCTCTGTGCCCACATCAGAGTGGGATCCCCAGGGCCAGCATCACTGTGCCTACCCCAGGCAAGGCCTTCCCTCTAACCCTTGTGAGTTTTTCTGTCCTGTGTCCTTTATTTTTTGTCTTTCCAGTACTTCTTCTGCTTCCTCCAATTCATCTGATGAGGTGTCACTGTCAGAGGAAGAGCTTGCCATGCTGATGGAGCAGGTGGAGCAAAAGAAAAAACTGATTTCCACCATGAGGAGCAAGCCCTGGAGGATGGTGAAGAAGCTCTCGGTGCTCAGGTACCCATCAAAATGGGAACCCCCACTCCTGTGGTCTTTGCTGACTGTTGTCAGATGCACTTTGTCTTTCCTTGAAATTACGTATTTGCTGCTGCTGTAAAACTGCAGTATCAGAAAAAGTGACTGGCAGAACCTGGCCAGCCTGTCTGGGTTCAAATGATCAGAGTTAAAATGCGGAATCTGATTTTCAGCCTCTGTAACCAAAGAACAGACAAAGTGCAAATCTGTTCAACTGATACCCATGTCCAGGTCATTCTACCCACGTATTTAAAACCAAATGACTCACTACTGTTGGACTGCTTGTTAAAGCAAACTCTGTACCCTGGTTTGCTTATTCATGTCTTTTGTCAGACAGAAATCAGAGCAGCACAGTGCCCTGTTACTGCACAGTCCTGAGATGGGACTCCATACCTTCATCTTATTTCTGAACTATAGCAATCATCACTACCTACTAATGAACCTTAAAAAAACTGGTGCATTGCTTGTGCAAGGGTCTCCAGAAAGGCTCTCAGCATGCTGTACATTCATTAGTTATTTTTAGTTGCATAAACTCAACCCTGAGACAAGAAATTATTAGCCCCATTGCACAGATGAGAGGTGTAAAACACAAAGAGAGCAAAACAATATGTTCAAGAGTTAGAAATCTCACTTTAGGTTTGCAAATGAAGTCACAGGTGATTTTCCCAAGGGTACTTCCTGAACTAGCCTGAACTAAGTGGAAGTTTATCTTTCCCACAGGCTTAGGATGGCAAAGAACCTCCCAGCTCCTGAAATTTAATCTCTTCTCATTGGCAACACCAATGTACAATAAAATTTTACTCACAAGCTCAGCATACTCAGCATAACAGCATCTACCTAAACTATTTTCTCTGTATTTCCTTTATAAATCTTATTCTAAAACTGATTTAATTTTGCAGCTTGATTTTACTCCTGACTAGTGTGCACTCATTTCTCTGGCACTAAGATTATTCCCTTGAGCTGTTCACACATCTCTGATATTTATCCTGGGAGGTGTTCATGGAGGGAAATTCTGCATCCTCTTGGAGTCTATTTCAGTAGGCAATGTTATTTTCTCCTTGACCAATGCATCAGGAGAGAGAAATTATAACAGGTTTTCAGGCTGAGAGAGCTCTGCAGGGAGAGATATGGGCAGGCTTTTGGTTTGCGCTCAGGGAGAAGTGTGGAGCAAGATTTGGGGCACATCTTTACACGAACATAAGTGCTTTGGGGAGCTGCTAGCTAGTCCTGGGTGGTTGTCTGAGCTCTACATGGCACAGCAACAGCATCAGCAGAGGGCAGGTGTGGCGAGACACCAAGCCCCACCTTTGTACGAGCACAGTTGCTTATCCCACTGGTGCAGGCAGGGGTGAAAAGCTAAAGACCCCTTTGCTGTTTTAATAACCTGCTTGTTTATTTTCCAATTAGGGAGGCACAGGATTTTGTAGAGAAGTTTGAAGGAGCTCTGGGAAAAGGAAAGGGCAAAAAGTTGTACGCATACAAGATGATGATGGCGAAGGTAAGTGCTACAGCGATATCAGGGAAAGGCTTGGATACTCAGTTATGTATTCAGCCATTTTTAGGTTTATTGACCTCTATTTGGCAAAAGAGGCACAAGGAGATCAGAATAAAACTTTCTGTTTGCATTAAAAAAAATACTTCTGCAATATTGCAGAAAGAACCTGAACCTCATTGTGACCTTTCCTGAAGCAAGGGAGGGTTTGCAGGAGCAGGGAAAACCATGGCTTTCTGGTCGCAATCTCCAAAACCTTGATCTGTGAGAAAAGTTATCCCTAACGGGGAAAGAGACCATGCCAAACTCTTGTACCACCCCTAGTCCTGTAAAATTTTATCTTCTCCAGTGATGAGGAGATAACAGGGAGAATGATGGCTGTATTTCGAGACTGAAGTTGGTAGCCAAGTTGCATGTTGTCATGGAGATTACATTGGGAAGTGCAAAACAGAGCCAGGCTTGAGATGATGAAATCGATGGGAATTTAGCTGCTGGCCTGGTGAGGAAAGATTCAAGCTCAGTGTTTTATCAAACTAATTTTTGGTTTAAGTAGAGTTTGTTCTGAACCAATTCTTTCAATCCAGAGCCAGGTCTGAATTTTCCACCCCTATATAATCTGATCAATGCATAGCACAAGTGCAGCTTTCCAAAAGCCTGGAAAGGTTAAAACTCAGATCACAAATGTGAACACTTGGGAGTGGTGGGATTTTGGATTGAAGGGAGTTTCTGAAATAGTCCAAAAGATAAGACCCAGACCCGAGTTCCTGCTTTGGACTTCAAACCCACGCCTAGCCATGCTACCAAACTCTGGTATTAGAAAGCCCTGCAGACAAAGCAGACTGCTCTTCCCACCTCTCTGCTCACTGCAATGTTGTCTTCTTTCAGAAATGGGTGAAATTTAAGAGAGACTTTGAAAATTTTAAGACACAGTGCATACCCTGGGAGATGAAGATAAAGGAAGTGGAGAGTAAGTTGAAGTTGCTGTGTGGTGGCAGTGAGACATTTTGTAAGATAGCTTTGTCTTCATCCAACAATGTTCCAGCTTCTTGGTTCACAGTCTCCATTCGCCCTGGGCATCAGTGCCAAACAAGGAGCACATAACTGTGGCAGCTCCAGTTGTGGGGGGCTTATGCAAAATGTGTTGGGGACACCTGAAGGTAAAGGGTTACTGAGCACAGTTTAACCCTCCTAAACTCCTAACCATTAAATGTCTTCTGCTTTAAGGTCACTTTGGCTCCTCTGTTGCTTCCTACTTCATATTTCTGCGGTGGATGTATGGAGTAAATCTTGTCCTTTTTGGTTTAATATTTGGACTGGTTATAATTCCAGAGGTAAGTGCTTAGTTCACCTTTCAGTGATAACTTTCCCATTGCTTGACACAAACATGACATTGACAGGACAAACAAATGTCTTATAACAGGCATTGCTTTAGAAAAATGGAATGCTTGAGGACAATTATTTACAAAGACTTACTGGCACAGGAGCAGAAGTCGGATTGGTATCAGGAGACCGAAAATGTTATCAAAGATCCTGCCCATCCAGCAACTGAAATAGGAGCTCAACAGTCTAATTCAAGGCTAGTTTTACATTTTGACTAACGTGAAGAACATGGCACTCCAATCCTAGGTACAAGATCCGGTCTGCAAGAGCCACAAGAAAGAGATTGTGCTCTGAAAATAATTAAATACCCTCACTTTTGGGCCCTCTGAGGGGCATGACTGTGGGGCAGCAGTCATGGCACAGCCCTGCAGGGAACAGACAATTTCCCAGCACTTTGCCAACTAACATTCGCTTGGGAAATAACCCCTTTTTTGTACTTCCAATTCATATGATTCACAAGCAATAGTTTTATTTTTAGTTTTTCTCACTCTTCTTGGAGAAGGAATAGGATCTCATAGCCAGCTTTATATGATCGTTTATTGAGGAATTTTTTAATGTAGCCATTACAGCTCTGGCTAAATTACTCAGTGCAGTACTTAAAGGCTGTGCAATCCACAGACAGTGGCATCTGTTCTGTTCAATGCAGAATTTTATGGAGCAAAAATGCAGTGCAGAATCTCTCCTGAGGACCGTGCTTTTGTTCTCCTTAATGTGCTTGCTCACACTATGGAAAGGGAAAGCTCAGTTTCCTCCCAGGACGAGGAGACATAACCATTAGCACTGAACAATACAAATGTGTTTGGTTAGGAACGATGCATATGGCAGGAGCTTTCGTCTCTGAAGTGTGCACACTGTTACTCACTGCCTACTGAGCTGTTACGATATGGAGAGTAGCTGGGCAATAAACATTTAATCATAAATTATTTTGAATGTAATTAGATAGCCCTAAAAACTAAGTGATAGATTATATGCTAGAACCTTTCTAGGCAATGAATGCAAATGAGATATTTTGGTACAGGCACAAGTCAGAGTCTGCTTGTAAATATACTAACTCTCCATAGCCCTTGGCATTCTCTGTCTGGACTTCAGCTGCTGCTCCAGCTGCAAGACCTGCTTTGCATGGTGCCACGAAAACTGGTCTTTGCATCTTTTAGTCATATATTTTTTCCCCCAAACCTAATTGCCTTTTACATCACCTTGAGAACATCTTTCAATTCAAGAGTGAAAAATACAAATTATATTGCAAGCTTGACCCAGTGCTCTTGACTTCTCTCAGAGGAGGAGCACTGCATAAATAGATGGAGCTAATCCCTTTACTGCATTAGACCCATGAAGTTCAAGCAAAGAAGTCCTTGCTAAACTAAGGACATTTCAAATGGAGCTGCTCATTGAAGGATACAGTTCCTCCACAAAACATTTCCTGTGCAATGGATGTGGCCAGGAAAAGGGAAGTCCTCTGGTTATTTGGGTGAAATTAATATTAAATATAAAGAATAATTTTATTACTAAATATTAATAAATATAATTAATACTAAGTAATACTAAATGAAATTAATACTAAACAGTTTAATACTAATTAATACTAAAACCTAATCAGATTTTAAAAGCTGCTGATTTAACATTAAGAAATAAAATATATATAAAAACCAACAAAAAAGGAAGAAGATTAACCAAAAGCAAACCAAAAGAGGCTCCTTAAGAAAAAAAACTAAAAAAATCTTCAGTGTTTTATACTATATATGCATCCCTCTTATTAATATTCTCCAGGTCCTGATGGGAATGCCATACGGGAGTATGCCAAGGAAAACTGTACCCCGGGCTGAACAAGCAACAGCTATGGATTTTTCAGTTCTTTGGGATTTTGAGGTAAGCATTTGAGTGTTAATCATAAAAGATCAGTTGAATACCTCCTGAAACCCTTCTTAAGTTAGTGGAGCTACAAAGATGAATTTGTTCCAAGCACCTATTTCTTCCAGAAGAAATCTGGAAAGTCTTTTTTTGCAGGAAAGTCTGTTTTTGCAACAAAATCTTTGTGTGTGCTGACATTTCTGGCCAAACCAGCTCGTACACATGCAGGCACCTGCATATGGATTTGAACCAATTCCATATCCAAATGTGCTGCCTAGCGTATGTCACACGTGTGTGTAGACACAACAGCAATTTTACTTCCAGCTGGAAAGGCAGCCAGCATCCAGGTGAAAGGCTGGAGCTGCTCCAAACCAGGCAGAAAGTGACTTCAGGCTGCAGACCCCCTTCACAGCCCGGAAGCACCTTGCCAGACCACTGACAGTGATTGAGAAGGGGATTGTTCCCCATGTCCCTGCCCTCCCTGTTCTGAAATATTTATATGAGCCTGACACAGAAACCAAAGTTTATGAAACAAATGTTGCACCCAAAAGGAAATCCTGAGTTTCCATCCATATCTGAGGGCTTGGCTGCATCACCAACTCACCTCCCACCCCAGCTACTTTGAAGATTTAAGCCAAAGGGATTAAATGTTTTTAGGTGACACACTGAGAAAAGGTATGTGCAGGGGGTGAAGAGTTTCTGATGTAACCAATAACTTGGGATCTGACTTTCAAAGTTTTAACTTCTGGAAATACTTTTTTTAATGCTTGTCAGCACCTGCCCACATGCTAAAAGCATGTGACCTAGTCATTCTGCAATAAACCCCATTGCAATTTCCTTAGCTAAGAAAAACACAAAACAACCCCCAAAAACACAAACTAAAAGAAAAAAATGAACCCAACCAAATAAAAACCAACAACAACAGCAACAGCAACAAAAAGCTACTTTGTTGTAAACCAGATTATTTAAATTAATGTATTAATAAGTCTTCAAATACTGGTCCAGGAACCTGCCAGAGCCAGGCCTTCATGTACCCCCATTTTCTGCTGAGGATACTTTTAACTCTTCCTCTCCCAGCACTTTCCCCCACTTGACAAAATCCAAAATTCAGAAGTGAAATAGGGACATTTTTAATGGCAGTGCACCGAATGAAAAGCTCATTTGAGAAGTGCACTGT
Source organism: Grantiella picta (assembly GCA_013397955.1). Classification (NCBI taxonomy): domain Eukaryota; kingdom Metazoa; phylum Chordata; class Aves; order Passeriformes; family Meliphagidae; genus Grantiella; species Grantiella picta. The sequence continues at coordinate 342,370 of VZRM01007020.1, forward strand.
AAAAATACAAGAGGCAGCATTTAAAATCATTAAGCCAGAAGAAAAAAGAGCAAAATAAAATTTCAAAACAAACAAACAGAAAAATCTGAAGGAGTGTTGATTTTGATTTTCTCTGGGGGACCACAAGTAAAAGACATTTCAGTAAGGAAACCTGCCTCTGGATGAGGCTGCTCGTTTGCAGGAAAGTCTTCTTCCCATGACCTGCCAGTGGCCTGCCTCTGGCTTGGTGCACACATCTACGTTCCCCTGCTGTCACTGAGGTGTTGATCCTCTGAACCCCTCTGCCATACAGGTCCCCATCCAGTAGCCATTCCCTTGCTGTCTGACAGCAGGGAGGAATCATTCAAGCTGGAGAAGCATCTCCAGCTATTGGGCAACACTGTACACCAATACCCTCTGCAGCCAGGAGATGTCAAATGGAGCCCTTCGCAGAGGTTTGCCCTCTGAAAATAAATAGAAGCTTATTCCAGGATGCTCCACAGGAGAGGTGCAGGGAGGGAAATATATATCAGAGTAGGCATATATGAAGAGTCAATACCATTACCCTGAAAAATACCTTTCAAGAGAGAGGAGCTGGGGAAATGTATGCTTTGGCAGCAAGGAGGTCACATCACAGATTTCCAGAGGGGTAGCAAGGAATAAATCTCACTTGGACAGCAGACACCATGTCTCACAAATGGAGTTAAAAGAACTTACTGGATGATGTGAGCAGAGAAACTCATTTTTCTGTCCCTGGCATCTGATGAATCACAAAGACAAAGGTTTGGAATTACAACCTGAGTAACAAACTTCAGTAGCGCCTTCCAGGGACATTATATTTTATTGTAATTTTATTATATTCCACTGCACCTCCCCAGCACCCATTGTTTGTAACAGGCTGCAAGCCCCAAGCAGCTGGGCTGTGGTGTGCCAGCCACAGTCTCACTGTGTTTTCACCAGTGGCTCAGCAGCACTGGCAGAAACACACCGAGTGGTCCTGTACTTGTGGCACTGCGCTTTGTGCAGAGCAAAAATGCAGCTACCATGGCACCTGGGGGTACCAAGGTTTTTTATTAGGTTGGGAAAAAAGAGCCTAGAGTTTTGGGGGAGCTTAGTTCAATTGATTAAGTGAAGGTGGTCTGGAAGAAAGGCCCAGAAAGGTCATGGGATCTCCATCCTTGGAGATTTTCAAAGCTCAGCTGGACACAGCCCCAAGCCACAACACTTGCTTTTGCAACTGGCTCTGCTTTGAGCAGGGAGCTTGACTTGGCAGCCTCCAGAGGCTCCTTCCCATGTAAACCATTCCATGTCTCTAAATATCCATTACACAGGCCCTGATACAAGCTTCAAGTTATCTCTTTCCAGAGGCGAGCTTGCTCAACTATCACGGCCAGACTGATTAAATACAGTTAACTTAGCAGCTGAAAGAAAAGGGGCAAAAAACAGAGAAGTACAATGTGCAATGATACACATCAGCTTGGATGAGAAATGACAGAAAAACAGGGAGAGATTGCTAATGTGGATTAGGTGATCTACATGCTTGTTGAATGCCTAACAGATTGTACAACAAAAAACAGACTTACTTTAGACAACATGGTTGATATTGTGTCTGAGTTCTGTTTTCCACAGGTAAGGAATGCTTTGATTTTACTCTTTAGCTATATTTGCTCTGCAGGTGGCAGCCAGTAAAAAGAAATAAATCTGCAAGGTACGGAGCAACAGCTGCCTCCTACCTGAAAGGAAAAGTTTCATATAATGGTGGGAAAGTCCTTTGCTACAGCATTTGTACAAGATCTGAGTGATTATTGGCTTAGAGAAGCAGGTGGGCTACAGCCACAAAGAGCAGTAAGGATGTTTTTCTGGGAGGAATGAAAGAGTGATGGATCAAAACTACATTTTCGTTTCGAGTCACTATACTCTGACATGCTCTCCCGCATCTTCCCTCTCTTAAGAAGATAAACTCATAAGAAGATGGCTTTCAAAGGTGCCAGGGCAGCAAACAGAGAATAATGAGACCCTAAAATATTTTTTCCAAGTTGATTGTCCTTATTTTACATCTTCAGTTTTCACTAGACTTTTCTTCGGCTTTCCTGCAGAAGAAAAGCTGCACAACTTACACAGGAGTGCTTTTGCTTTATTTCCAGGGCTACATCAAGTACTCAGCACTCTTTTATGGCTACTACAACAACCAGAGGACAATTGGCTGGTTGAAATACAGGCTGCCAATGGCGTATTTCATGGTTGGGATCAGCGTATTCGGCTACAGCCTGATGGTTGTTATCAGATCGTAAGTGCAGCTGACACTGCCCTTTCTGCAAAATCCACCCAGATGTGTCTCACAGCTGGGCTCCCCTCCATGGGCATGACTATCAACTTGGTCCTAGCCTTGGCTGGATGGCTGCAGGAACATGGGGAAAAGGGGGCTGTGTGCCTGTTGTTTTCATGGACTGAGCCTCCCCCTCCACCATCCTGGCTCTGATGGGCTGGGGGGACCTGAGCACTTCCCTGCCTCATCCATGTGCTCATGTGCACTCTTTTGAGCCCTTCCTACTCCAGCCATCTTCTTCCTTCTCCTCCTCTCCAGATCTCTTTAATCCTTCCTCCACCATCACTACAGGGCAATGAAATGGGTAGATTTTGTACATGAAGGAGGATTTTACTTGTGGTAAATTTCAAAGGTTCCTTTTGCATCCTTTCATTGCAAAGTAAACATTCCTGGAAGCCAGCAAGGGTCCCACAGGTGGTGCAGTGGTTGTAGAAAAGAGCCAAATGCTACCAGACTGTATTTGATGAGTCCCTAAACCAATCAGTGGAGTTTAAAAGTGGCCACAATTTCTGTGCCCCATGTGCAGTGTCCCCAGACACCAGTGAGGCTCCCACAGCATCCTCAAGGGACTGAGGATGCAGCCAAAGCACTTGTCAGTGCTGTAAAGGTCTCTGCATAGTTAAAAATAAAAAAAAGCCTCTCTATCTCTGTCTGAAGGACACACCATGAAAAGGTCTTCCTTTCTTTGAAAGAAAGACTAAGCCCATGGATTTGTATCGCTTGCTGAAACAGGCCATATTGCTGTGCAGCAGAAAGAGCCCCTTGAGCCTTTGGCTGGAGTGGGACATGGGGATTTGCTGTACATTTGCCATGAAATTGTAGCATCTGTTGTCTTGCCTTCCTTGAGAGACTAGTGCTAGGAACTCTAGTGGGACTTACAGAAGGATTTCAGGGATCAAATAATAGAGAGGAAACAGCAGAAGCCATATCTGCTACTATGCTGATTAACAAAAATAATCATTTTTCTGTCCCTGCATGACTTGCTGCAAGCTCTTTGGCTCCAGCACTGGGCAGCAAGTGAAGTCTCACTAAAAGTGCTGCAGTGAGTTTATTGGGCAGTGCCAGGGGCTTTTGACTAAATTTAACTAACTAAAGGCAGCCATAATCATATACTGTAGCCTAGGGCCCAAAAGCACCATAAATAGACTTTCTTCATGCACCAGCTGGTGGAAGCAATCTTTAACCTCCTTAATCACCTAGGCTAGTTTGTCTCTTTATTACTATTTTTAATACAAGACCTGTGTAGCCCTGAAGACACCATTTGACCTCCATGGACCTAAAGGCCGATAGCACATGTTAATCATTCCCAAACCCCAAGAATGGTCATCTTACCCAAGCTTTACAAAGCTGAAGGATATGTGGTGGCTCTGTGGAACACTGTCTGACCATGTCTCTGCACACATCCTTACACAGGATGGCACGCAATGCAAATGAAAGCACAGCAGACGGGGACGATGAAAACTTCATTTTCAGCTGGAAAATGTTCACCAGCTGGGACTACCTCATTGGCAACCCAGAGACAGCGGACAACAAGTTTGCATCCATCACCACCAGCTTCAAGGTAAACCTAACTTTCCTCTGTCTGCTCCTAGGGATGCTCCCACCACCTACCTACCAATGGCAGAGATTTAAGGGGAAATCTGGATACCTGCTCAGCATCTCTCCATATGAGCAGGGCATGGTGCTGACCCATGGCAGCTCCAGCTTCTGTCACCTGGTTCCCCTAACTCCTTGTTTTTGAGTTTTAAAAGAATTTGTATTAATGTAAAGTGCAGTTCCCCTGGGACATGGCTCTTTGCCATTTGATGTCTTTTAGCCAAATCAGGATGTCTCTGTGAGGTATATTCAACTACCAAGTTGGATATAGCCAGAATCCAATGTATAGGATTGCATTTCATAGGGTGAAAAACCTTGTGATGTTGCCTTATGCTTGGTGCTGCAAAATATCCATTCCAATTTCTTGAACACCCCTGGTTTTTTTAGGAGTCTATTGTAGATGAGCAAGAAAGCAACAAGGATGAGAATATCCACCTGAGGAGGTTCCTACGGGTTTTGGCTAATGTCCTCATCATATGCTGTTTGTGTGGGAGTGGCTACCTCATTTATTTTGTGGTGAAACGCTCCCAGACATTTTCCAAAATGCAAAATGTTGGGTGGTATGAAAGAAATGAGGTAAGGAAACTTTATTACCAGCTTTTTTCCGGGATAATTTTCTTTGGACATCAGCATAATCATTGCCATGGGTTGAGGACAGCATCCAAGGCAGAGGGATTCCCTACCAGGGCCCAGGAGTCCCCTTCAGTACCTTTGCACTTTTTGTAGGTGGGAAGCACATGCTCCCACTGAAAGTTCCTAGGGCAAATTAACAGCTCCTGCAGAGAAGGGAAAATACTCTTATAATAAATCACAATAAAAGTCACTGGCTCTTCAGCACTTTCAACTGACTACCATCTTAAGAAACAAGTTGCATATTAACACTTAAAAACTCTGTTGTACTAGAAAGCTCTAGAAATGTTAAAAATGTCCATAATCAGGCATAACTTTAAAATCAAATCTTTGTCATACACCTTGAACTATTGGAATAAAATTTTAGAACCTGCAAAAAAAATTCAATTGTTGAAGTTTTCTGTGTCTGATTTTGAAATGAGAAGTTCAAATCTTTAAGCTCTTCACACACACAAAAAAAATTCAACCTATGGAAAAGTTTAATTTAAATGTCTACTACATGTATTTATATATCAAAGCCAAATGGAATTCAAAGCCATACATTTTAACAATACTTCAGAAAACTTTAACAAGACAGCGCCTACTCAAAAAATGCTTTGAATTTTTACAATGGACTTTTCCCAAAGCAAAAAGAGATTATTAAAAAAAAAATTAACGTCCGACCCTTTCCTGGTGATAACATGAGATCTGAATAAATACAGTCCTGGATACTGTTACTTCTCCTGGACAGAAAAGCACAAAGAAGAGACCTGTGAGTCAAAGAGTGCCTGCACCTGTACAGTCACAGTCCTCTGCAGGCCAGTGGGACCTGTAGGGCTGTAAAAAAGGTAGATCCTGAAAGTCATGCCTGAGCTAACCCTGACTGGCCAATCACCTCACTGACCACAGCACAACTTAGTATCTGGCATGATAAAGAGGGACAAAGATACCACTAGGACATATTGTCTTGCAAAGCTGAGTTCTTGGCATGCTTTCATTCAAGTCTGTAAATGCCTACTGCAAAAGCAAAGGTGCTGAACGTGGAAAATAAACATTAGCATCGACTAATTATCTTTATGCACACAAGCCAAGTCTTGCACTTCCTCTGAAACTAAAATAAGAACCTTGGAGCTGATACAAGCAGTACTTGAGGAACCTAAATATTCATGAGTCTGGACTGACAGGGAACAAATTCTTTGGAGCTCATCCCTTTGAGATAAGAGCAAAAGTGCTCCTGCAAGAGCAAGTCATGCAACCTGGCCCTGAAGTCTGATGCTGTGCTGCCTGCACACTAAGCAAAGCCAGAAGCTGAGTTTGCTTTGACTCTCTCCCCTTTATAAATCCTTCAGAAATATCCAACCAGTTGCCGGCAGCTCCTGCTCTGCTCAAAGTAAGATAGTCACTGTTGTTACTATTAGCAGTTATCTCGTTTTCCTCATGTGCCAGGTTGAAATTGTGATGTCCTTGCTGGGCATGTTTTGCCCTCCACTGTTTGAAACCATTGCTGCACTAGAAAATTACCATCCCCGCATTGGGCTGAAATGGCAGCTGGGGCGGATCTTCGCGCTGTTCCTGGGGAACCTCTACACATTTCTGTTGGCCTTGATGGATGACGTCAATGAAAAAGTAAGAGCTGAGTGAAAAAGCCACGGTCAAATAGCATTTCCCAGAGTGAAGGGTGGACACACCCTTTCCCCACAGCTGGCAGGGGCAAGCATCTCCTTGGCAGCAGGTGCTTTCTCTGTCACCAGTCCTCTTGAGCGTCGGCTGCAGTGCCCCAGGGACACTCACCTAGCAGAATCTCTGGCTTCTCTTTATAGTCCTGAAAAGAGCATAGTTATTGTCTTCCTATAATCACAGCATGTTAGGGTAATTATATTTTTTTCTCCATCTGACACAGTTTGCAATTTCTATTACTGCAGACCCTGAGGATACAGTTTATAATCCTCTTCCCCTGCCTCCCCTCTTTAACATTATCTTGGTATGGTGTTGTGGGCAGATAACTGCTGGAAAGGATAAATGTCTAACTGATCCACAGAAAAAATTACTCAGTTTTAAGCTGAGAAGAATTAGAGGAATCGAGGAGGTTTGCTCTACCCTGAAAAATTATGAATAACGAGAAGAAGGAGGACTGGGTGGAGGCTCCCTCTCCTACAGTGGTCTTGAAGGAGGCCTGACTCCTCCATGTGCAGGGAGCATGTTGCTTGCTCCCCAAAACTCATGGAGTCTCAACCCACTGTTGGCTGCTGCTCCCCTGATCCTAGCAAAATGGAAGGAGTTTTTGTGCTATTGTCAGCACTGTAACTCTGCTTTAAGCAGATGTTTATACAAGGGGTGGTGGTAACTGGTAAGGAGGAGGGAGGAACTCAATGCCTTGGATTTCTTCAAACACATCCAGTGGGACTTCTAATTCCCTATGGTTTTGGCTGGGGGTGGTCTCTTTATTGCAGCTGGCAGAAGAGGATGTGGTAAAAAATATCACACACTGGACACTGCTTGGCCACCACAACTCATCTGCAGGGAATGACAGCACTGTCACCCCACCTCCCCTTGACCCTGCAGATGTGCCCAGGGGACCCTGCTGGGAGACAACCGTTGGCATCGTAAGAAATTCATTATGTAGCAAGTCTCTGTGTTGGTTTGGGATGGTTTCTTTTTCTGTTTTTCTCATTGATGTCTTTAATATTTCCAAGATTGAAGTTTTCTTCACAAACAACAGCTCTTTCCCCCACTCTCATGCAGCATCACCGAGGCAAGACAAATCCTTGGCCATGGTTCTCAAGTCATGGTGGTGAAATCCTCAGCTGGAAGCAACCAGGGCATGCACAGCTCTGAGGCATTTGCTGGCAGGAGAACAAAAGGCCAGGCAGTCCACAGCCATGCCTGCACCATGTTCTTGTTCAGATCATGACTCTGCCTTTGAAGCAAACCTCTCTTCTCCATTTATTGCTGCACTTGTTCCAGAGAGGCTTTGGTGCAGGAATAAAACCCAACCAGAGGACATGCCTCAAGGGAACTCCTGACATGTCCCAGTCTATAATGCATTGTGAGGCCATGGAATGAAAGCAGAATTAGGCAAAAGTAAGCCCCTTGAAAGGCATGCAGGGTGGCCTTCAAGTCCTCAGTTTCACCACACAAATCCACCCTGCAACATTTACCTTGCAACAAGAAGATCTACAGCCAGACTGTGCACAACTTAAAACGTAAAAGCAATTATTTACTGGCTGACAGATCATTAGGACTTGCCAAACTACACAGCTGTGCACTCCTGTGCACTCCCATGCACTCCCAAGGGGTTTTCACAAGACAAGTGGTACTCAGCCACGTGGGAAAAGACCAGCCACTGTCACTCCTTAAAAGGTGCTGATCCTCAGTGCAGCTGAGCTGTCATTTAGCAGATCCTTGCTCTTCCCCACCTCAGACTTTTAAAACCTTTCTTGTGTTTTTCCTTCTGAATCCTTGGGACACCAGCTATTTCCATCCTTTGAGTCTTCCTTCTGCCTGCAATTTTATCTTCCTTGTCTTGCACATCTCCTTTCTCTACACTTACACAGATCTCTCATTTATGACTGAATAATTTTCTTAGGAGTCCACAAAAAGTTACAGAGCTGAGCCATACCAGAGCTATGACACAATCAAAACGACTATGGGCATATGTGTATTTTACACCAGCATTGCTGCAGCATTGGCATTCTGATCCCACTTTCTGTGCTGCCACAGCATGCAGTGCAGTCAATAATACCAGCAGCAGCAGCTATTAGGTTTAACAGCTGTGACAGAGTTCATAGCTCCCAAGCACAGGGCTAAAGCTTAGGCACTGCTGAGTATTTGAAAACAGGCAGGGAGTTTGCTCACGGCATGCTTTTCTGAAAGTTACTATCATATAAAGACAAACGGCTTAATAAAAAACTCAGCCCTGGATGCACTACTGAAATTACAGGAGTTAAATGCAGCTTTTTCCTTCTTTTAAATTGCAGGAGTTCATGAGGCTCACTGTGTCTGATATCCTGGTGACCTACATAACCATTCTGGTGGGAGATTTCATCCGAGCTTGCTTTGTCAGATTTGTGAATTACTGTTGGTGCTGGGACCTAGAGGCTGGATTTGTAAGTATCTTATAGCCAAGAAGATAAAAGTAATTTAGGGCCATTTGGTCAAATGCTACCAATGAAGTTGCTTTGAATGATTCCAGTGGTCATCTGGTCTTGCCTGATAATGTAATTGTTGTACATAATCTATGCATCACTTTTCTGGGTCAATCAGTTCCATCCCAGTAAGAATGCTACAAAAATGCAGTTCTCCTCCCCACCTGAGAACTTTAAAACATGCAGCTGACTTTAAAAAGATAATCTTGTATTCATTCAGCTGTTACAACCCCAAAACCTTGGGCCCTTCTGTATCCCTTTGCAAAGTCCCAGAACTTCCTGTTCATTACCCACCCTGCAGGCAGGAATCTGCTTTACTCACAGCACTGTTTTCTGATAAATGCTGGGAACTGGTGTTTCTTTTTTAATGGAACAAGGAGCATTTCCTTCTCCTCTCGTGTGTGTGTGTAACACACAACAGCACTGGACTCTGGTATTCATAAAGGCTACATTACCAAAACAGTCAGTACTAGAGCTGCACAAAACACAGAAGAAAATAATGGAGAGGTGGAGGGAAGTCTACTGATTCACTTGAGAGGAGACAAAACCAGGTGGATTAAGGCAGAGATGAAAATACCTTGCAAGATTACGAGTACATCAGTGCACCCCCTGCCTAGCTGTCATACTGGAAGGGTTTCCAGGAGTGCTCTGGAGAAGAGCAAAGAGGAGGGCTTTGGTCAAGGAAAAGCAGGAGAGGCACCACAGAAATTTTGCTGCTTGTGAAACTCTTTCTGTTTCTTCTGAGGGAGGCAGAGTACATTTCCCAGGGTGGCCAAGGGAGGTCCTCCCAGCAGCCAAGCAGCATGAATTACTTCTACTGCTCCTGCAAAGATGGTTTGGTAACAGCCACCAAACCCAACCTAGCCATGGGCACCAGCACAATTTTATATGTGTTTTTCTAATGCAGATAGTGAATAAGTTTCTTGTTTAACGCAGCCACCTCACACAGGAATGCTCCAGACAGAGGATAGCAGACAACGAAAGCTGTCTTTATTTTCATGGGAAAAAGAAGCGAATATTAACCTCTAGCTAAAGATTTAAAGTAGAAATGGACCAGAATCAAAAGAACAAAGAAAACAATGTTTACACCCATCCCTTCTCAAAGCTGTGAGCAGTCAGTTAAGCAAGACTCTGACTAGGCTTCCCTTGAGTTTTTATCATAAAACACAAGTATCTTAAACTTTATGAATTTCTGACAGTAGTAAGTAAAGGCAAATGGCATGAAAGACATACCACATGGAATATTCCAAAAATGTAAGAGAATCAGTCATCATTTCTTAGAATTCTGTTTTCTGCATTACAGTTGAAAAAAGGAAGTAGGGTTTTTTCAAGAAAACATAACAAGAAAATCTTTACACATAGTTTCATCTGCCAAGTATCATCTGAGTTTTGTGTGCATGAAAGTACATATATATGGAAGAAACAGTGGCTTCATCATAGGCCACTGTACTATTAACAGTGTTAATATTATTAACAACATAATAATTTATAACACAACAAATACTGCCAGTAGATCAGACTGGCCTTTTCTGGACCTGCCACCATTAGCACCCACATCTGATAGTCAAAATACTGCTTTACATGGAGCAATCTATCAGCTAGCACAGAGTAAAATGTCACCAAATACCCATCAGGTCATATATTCCCACATATTTCTCTCCCTTTGCCCTCTATCTCTGTTCTTCAACAGCTTGGACCCAGGGACATGGATATCCAGCACAGAATTTGCCCTCCAGCTCATAATTATCACCGCTTCAAGATTCAATATTTTACCAGGATGGAATTGTAAGTCCATAGCCAGGCACCAGCTGGAGTTTAAACATGGTCCTGTGCCATGCTCACAGCTGGTGTTATATTAGCAGAGAGAGAGAAGCACAGAGCAGCTCTAAGCACCTCCATATATCTTCCCAATTTTCAGCAAGCCAAGAGAGAAGCAGCAACCCGCAGCTCCAGTTCTGCTTTCCCCACACTGCTGCTGGTCATTCAAGCAATGTGCATGCAGCAGGAGCCCTCCCAGGAATCCCTGCTTGCCAGCTTTAAATAAGGATCATACACCTAGCAGAAAACAATAGCAGGTACCTCTGGCAACATCACAGTTTGCTTTCTTTCCCCATGCAGCCATCCTATGCGGAGTTTGACATTAGCGGCAATGTTTTGGGTTTGGTTTTCAACCAGGGAATGATTTGGTAAGATATTTCCTTTCTTTTTTCCCCTTTATTTAGAAAACCTGTTAGTGGAATTAGAAGGCTTCCAAGCCAATTAAATAAATCTTTGGGTTCTGGTTTTTCTGGCTGTTTGGCTTTCTGTTCTTAACTATAAAAGTGGGTCTCTCTCTGCTGGTTACATTCACCTGACATTTTCCAAGCCATCTCTAAGAAATTTTTGGCACAAACTGAAAAACTTTCTTTGCAATCCCTGAGAAGTCTGAGGTCTTGCTGGTCCTCAGTGAGGGGGAAAATACCCTAACATGGATCCAAGTGGCTTCTACTGTGGGAACAGAGGGGTAGCACCAATCAGCCCACCAGACTTAATTTGTGGACAAACTTTCCACCACATGAACACCTGTTTTTCTGTTCTTGAAAACAGCAAACCCTCCAGTCTGTCAAAAAACAGCACCTGTCCTTCTCTTTTCATTTTCAGGATGGGATCCTTTTACGCCCCAGGGCTCGTGGGTATAAACGTGCTGCGCTTATTAACCTCCATGTATTTTCAGTGCTGGGCTGTTATGAGCAGCAATGTCCCTCATGCAAGAGTCTTCAAAGCATCCAAATCTAACAATTTTTACATGGGACTGCTGCTGCTGATCCTCTTCCTCAGCCTCCTGCCTGTGGCTTACACCATCATGTCCCTGCCTCCTTCCTTTGACTGTGGGCCTTTCAGGTACTACCAAAACACCAAAAAGGACATTTTAGTTCTCTCGTACATGGGATTATTTTCATGAAGTATAGAAGGACTGGACTCCAGCAGAGATGGTGAAATGTTTAAATCCCTAGCAATGTGAGGCAAAGAGTTGCTGCTTCTTTTCTTTTCTTTTTTTTTTTTGTTTTAATTTTTTTTTCTTTTTCTTTTTTTTTATATTGTGGAGCTTTTTTTTTCTTTTAATTAGGACAGAATCAGCACTGCACAAAGCATTCAGTCAACTGGATTAACATGCCAATAAAGTCTAATTTGATTGAATAATGCCATTTCCTGGGCTTGCTGAATCTGACTCAGCAAGGAGTCAGCTTGGAACAAATTGTTCTTGTAGATACACAGTTTTAGGTTATCTGCTTGCTGACGGAGAATGACATCAGAAAGCTAAAAGACTCAGGGGAAAGGCAAGAGACCAAAATACCCTCAGTTCTATAACAAGGACAGGTGTCAACGAGTAATGTCAGAGGATCTGACAAGTGACTTGTTGCATGCACACTATCATTTGGAGATGACTAATCTGCAATGTGAAAGAGCTATTTCAATTCCCAATCAACCCTTCAAAAGCCACTCAGCCTGATTCAGACCCTTGGCAGCTCTACTGAAAGCTCTGCTCTCCTAAGCTCCTGGCAGTTGTAGAAGTTGGGATACTGTTTATCCAAGTTTTCTTTATTGACTCTCATCATCAGGACAGAGAGTCCAACACCCTCCTCACTGGAATCCTTCAAGCTCCCAGGAGGCATCAAGCCTAAAGAGGAGGAATAGCACTGATAGGGTTGAATTGCCAGACCCAGAGATGCTGGGGAGAGAAGAAGGTCAATTACATAATCCAACCCTTTGCAGATTTGTTCTCCTTTAATATAGAATACTCTCATCTGTTTTATCAATCCAGTTTGAAATTACTCTTTCACTGAGTTTCCTATTAAGCAATAATCACAGCTTGCTATTTTTGTCATTACTTAGCAGCTCTTCAAGTTGGCTCATTATTTCAGAAAGCCAGAATTTGCATATGGAAAGTCATCTCTACCATGAAAAGGCCATATTTAACAAGATATTCACCAGAAATATATGGTTCCTGCAGTCTGTAGGTTTTTATCTATTTCAGAGGGGTAAATAGTCAGGACTCATAAAGGAGTCAAGTGTGGAAATAAACATATTGACTCCAGGAGCAAGCTGGCCTAGCAAAGATTATTTGTGTAATAAATGGGGGGAGGCAGGGAGGGGAGGGAGGGAGTGAATGAATGGACCAACAGGTAATTTAAAATAAAAGTGTTTTAAACTCTTTGGTGGCCAACAGCAAGCTGATGCTCATTGAAAGAGATGTGAAACATGCTACTTAGCACCATGAGACTATGAGCCATTATGTCCCTCCAGGAGATATCTACACTTCTTAATTGGCTGTTTGTCTTTCCAGTGGAAAGAAAAGGATGTATGAAGTCATTCAAGAAACCATTGAGCTTGATTTCCCACTTTTTGTTGCCAAGATCTTCAGCTATGTGGCAAATCCAGGACTGATCATACCTGCAATTCTGCTCATGGTGTAAGTTTTCCTTGCAATATTACACGTCTGGCTTGGGGCAGAAGGTTGAAACAAAAATTCTGGGCTATTAGTGAAGTCTAAATACAGCTTCTGCTGAGATAACAGCATGGATTATTATGTTCCCTACCCCTCCTCACCTTTGCTTAACCCAGTTTCCCAAAATTTAATTACCTGACCCAATTAAACACAACTTTGTAGATTAAATGCATTGCTGACAGGGGCCTTGTAGATATGAACGCTGTCACAGCTTCCATACGAAAAATTTTCTGTAGCCAGCAGGAAATAAATGGACAGTCTCAGCCTGGTGCCTTTTGGAAAAGCAATTTCTGTCACAGCTGGTGGTATTTAGAACACGGCCAAGACAGGGCATTCAAAAATTACATGTTCCAAAAATATGAAGAGCTGTGAGCTTTGTTTGGGTTTGGGGGGGACTTTACCTTTTCATTTTCCAAATAATACATCTGTTATTTGTTTTAGTGCCATTTGATCATTTCAGCTTTGAAATCAGACTTAAATCCCAAGCACCTTCTGCAGGACTAGGATTAGTTCTTTTTTTTCTTTTTTTTTTTTTTTTTTTTCAGAAAAGGTTTTTTTGCACCATTCTTGAGGTTTTCCATAGCTATCAAAATGAGTAGGAGAGCTGTGGTCAAATTCTGTAGGCAGTTCTGAACACTTCAGACTAATCAATGCGAGATGGACAGAGATCTGGGGAGCTTATTACATACAGAGCTTCCTGTTCTGACTCTTCCTAGTGTATCCACACTCATTGGAGATGAGCCTCTGGGCTGATCCAGTACAGCTGTCCTTGGGCACCCTGATGCTTCTTTCTGAATAGTTACACTGAAGGTAATGCCATTAAATTATGTCAATTACAAGTTCCATACAAAGTTTCTTATACAAACAACCTGAAAAAAATCCTAATTAAATAGAAAATGACAGGTCTCCCCTCTACCTCTACTCAAACTACTTATTCATTTTAACCTAAGAAGGATGATCAGATACTGTGACTTGTGCAGACAGACCCTATATTTGCATGAATCAGATAAGGTATATGCAGGAGACAAGAAGTCTCATACCACATCCTTAGTATGGCCAAGGATATTATGGACTCTATTCCTGTGGGCTTCACAGCAGCACTGGCAGATGCTACTGCAAACACAAAATGAAGACTACAGAACTAACACACCCGAAATGGGCCGCCTTTACAAAAGGGCTGCAGGCCAGGTTTATGAGGCATTGATGCAAGCCCCAAAACAACTGATGGGCGAGAGGAATACCTTTGAAAATAATGGAGTTTTTTTCCAGTGATAATCTCCTGCCCTTTCCTCTGCTGACAGCTGGGACAAGTAACAGCACAAATCCAGTTTATTTGTTGAAGAGATGCCTTTTATCACACCATCCTAGTCTTGGCTATTACCACACTACAGCCTTACCATCAGCCCATCTCTCCCTGAGACACCTTTTTGCCTCTGATTCCCTTCTGAAAACTGAGAGATACTTTATATCCATGTTACCTAAAATGTCGTCATTTCCCATCCAGAAACATTGCCTGTATGGCCTGTATGTATTACACATTTGTGATTTCCAGCTGTTCAGCTCCCAAGAGAGTCACAGCCCCAAAAAAGTGGCTTCCCCCAAGGTGCCCGGACCTACAGCCCCTTGGCAGCAGCTCTTGCATGCCCTGAGAGCATCAGGAGCCTTGCAGAAGCACTGCTTGTCATCTACATGCTCATCTTGCCTGTGATAATCCCAGAAAAAATCTCAGTGACCAAACAAGGTTGCTTCTTAAGGCAATGACCCTTTTCTCTTCTCCTTTTCAGTCAAGTGCCCAGTTTCTTGCCTTGTCTCTGAAAATCTTCAACTTCTGCTGTGGTGCTGACAGGCAGACAGGGTCAAGCTGGAGCTAGTTCTTATGATGAGCCCCATCCGGTTTCCCAAGAGATTGAAACCAGGGAAATGCAAAAGCTTCATTAAGTCCTGGTGAGCAGAGAGCCAGAAGCTCTCAAACCAGCTGGCAAGGCAAGCTACAATCCAGCCTAAACAAAAGTAGCGTCTACAAAGAGCAACAGGTGCATCGTAAGTGGACAGTCTGTTGATTTTGATTGCAGCCTCTCAAAAATGTGTTTTCCACTTCTACAGACTGAATTAAGTACTTTTCTCTAGCCATGATAACACCTTCTCTTTTTTCCAGGTGCAATCCAAAATACATCTTCTACTTATTTCAGTTCTTAGCTCCTGGTGCCAAAAAATGATGGGGTCCAGTCAGGGACATGGGTATCAAACTCACCGTCCTGCTTCTAATTGCCCAAGGACAAAGGAAACAGGACATAAAGAAAGAAGAATCAGAGATATTGTGCCCATGGGCACATAACATAATCCCACTCAGGTTGAGAGTGGGATTTCAAGCTGTGGCATGTAGAGCTTCCCAGCAGAAGATAGAAGCATTTTGCTGCATAAAGAAGAAGGGGAAACTAAATTTCCTTTGCAGACTAGTGACCCACACTCTCCCCAGAACTGGGGAAGCAGTAAATCAGAGAAGAGGGGTACCAGGGTGTTATGGTTTAAGCCCAGCTGGAAATTAGGCACTATCCAGCTGCTTTCTCAACCTCCTCTCACTCTCCCCAACCCTGGTGGAATGGGGAGGAGAATCAGAGCAAAACTTGTAGGTTGAGATAAGAACAGTTTACTAATAAAAATTAAAGTAATGTATAGTAATAAAGGTACATAATAATAATAATAAAAAGGGCAAAACAAGTGACATACAATACAGTTGCTTACCAGCCACTGACTGATGCCAGAATCCCCTTCCCAAAACCAGACTGGCCCCCATTCCAGGAAACTCCCCTGGTCCTATACTGGGCGTGATGTTCTATGGTGTGGAATATCCCTTTGGTCAGTTCAGGTCACCTGTCCCATCTATGCCCCCTCCCAGTTTGTTTTGTGTACCTCTTCACTGGCAGGGCATGAGACAAAAGAAAAGGTCCTAGACTTAGGATAAACAACACTTAGCAAAATGCAAAGCATCAGTGTGTTATCAACACCATTCTCGTTCTGAATCCAAAACACAGCACTGTTAACAGCTACTGAGAATAAATTAACTCTATCCCAGCTGAAACCAGGATACAGGGCCATGCAACATCCATGCTAAACAGCTCAAACATGAGGGTGCATCCCCAGGCTCATTTTAGAGGCAAATAGATCTAAAGAACCCCACTGAATACACTGGCATTTGCTAATACTTACTCCATTCCCCAGCAAAGTTCACAGCTCCTTACGTTGCAGCTTATAGGACTTGGCTTTGAGAGCAGAATTTGGTTTTGCTCTGCCTTTTCTGGGAGCCAGCACCAGCAGTGTGAAGCAGAGCTTCAGCAACAAGTCCAGCACACCTGTAGGACCTGCCCAGGACAGTGGTGTCCTCCCTGGAGGATCACACAGGCTGCCTCAGCATTGCTTTGACAGCCCAGTCCAAACATGCCTGACTCCCTGCAGATTCGACTGCACCAAAGGCATTCTCCCCAAATCACCTTTCTGTGGCACTGTCCCTTTTCCCTCTCCCTCCCAAGATCCTTTCAGGGCAGTTTAGTCCTGGACAATTCCAACCTGCCTTCTGCAATAAACCTGCAATAAACCAAGGAAGAGGAAACTCAGGCTTAGCCTTGAGACAGAGTGGGCTTACACCTCCCAGTGTTTGGGAGAAGGACCTGGTGAGCTCACACCCTTCCCATCAATGCTCCGTTAAATGCTCCAGGAATCTGCAGGGGAGGAAGCTGTGGTGGTTAGGGGAGACACTGGTCATTAATGCAGAGGGTGAGAAAGAACTGCAAAAGGACTGGAAATGGATGTGCTCAGTTACTCAATGTACGGAAGAAAGCAGCTCAGAAACACAGTACATGGCATCCCAGATAGCTTTGAATAGCCAGCTCTAGTTATCTTTATGAAAACAGAGGTGCTTCTGGCACTTTACATCCTGCCTGATCACAATGAAAAATGGCAAAGCAGCCAGAAAGCCATGATTACAAAGTAATATTTTCTAGGCAACGAGCACGATAACTTAGAAGAAATTATCATGTATTTACAGAAGAACAAAACGAAAAAACATTTTCCAAGAGGATTTGCAGGACAGAGAGCCTAGGTCACCAAGACTGAGCTTTGGGTTAATATTAGGCAAAAGAAAGAAAATATGTTTCCTCTAGACAGGAAAAGGCCTCAAGAAAGGCAATCCTGACTACCATTTCCTGATCTTTCATCTGGAAATCAATATGCCAGTACACAGTGCTTTGCTGGGCTTAGTCACTTGATGAAATCCTTGAATCTGGTTTGAGGTTGCTGAACCTAGGCTGGAACCACACAAGCAGGTTATGAACTGTCAGGAAACTTTTTTTTTCCCCCTACCTTTCTTTTTCCTTTTATAAGAGAATTTTCTACTTTATTTAAAAAAAAACGCAAACAACTATAGCAGTGAACTGAACGGCTGGTACTTTTCCTGGGAATGGCTTGGAGTCACTGAGCAGAGGATGTTTGTAATTCAGAAAAATGAAAACACTCCACAAGAGCAGGAGGAGACATTTTTTCACTACCAAAACTTTACTGGCTGGTGAGTGTCAGAGGTGGCAAGACAGACCCAGACACTAGGGCATGTTTTAAAGCCCAAGCCTCCCTGTGTGCCAGGAGCTGGCAGCCAGCATGCCCTCTCCCATCCCTGTTTGCCTTTCAGTTCCCTCCAGCTTGGCTCAGTTTTCCCCTAGCTTTGGCATGCCCTTTCTGGAGAAGATGGAATCAAAACAAAAGCTGGTGGCTCTGCTCCAACCTGGCTTCTGCTTGCCCTCGACTTCTGTCTCTGCTCACTCTCAGAGGCTCCATCCAGGGATACAGGATGCAGCTGTGACGCCGTGGGCCGAGGAGGGGTGGAATAGGCCTCTGCGTTTACCGAAAGTGTCTCCAAGGCTATCGAGAGATCACTCCAGCCAGCACTGCGTGGTGCTGTACAGAAAAAGCCCTTCTCACACCCGAGCCGGTGTAAGGCACAGATTCTCACTCACCCAGAGAGCTGGATAGCTCAGGCGTTACCAGAGACAAAGAATTCAGAGGCTCAGTCAGCTGGATGTTCCAGACGTTTAATCTGAAGGGTTCCAGGATGAAAGAGGGCGATCAGCCCCAGGTGACTCCAGATATAGGGATCACCTGGGGTCAGGGGAGAGGAGGCAGGGGGAATACCACAGCCAATGGGGAGGAGGAAGGGATGGACTCAGGGGCTAGGTTACAGTTTGGGGAAAAGACCATTTTGCTCTCCAGGGGGTGTACTGACTAGGGTGTTTCCCACCAGCGAGATACTGCTGTGCTGGGACCATTTGGCTCCCCAGCAGTTCCTGAGGTGGTATTATCCACCACCACACAGCTGCTCCCGGAAAAAGGGGAAGGAGGACTGTACCTTGAGCACTGCTTTTCAGGAGAGGTGTCAAGGACCTCTTCTACCACTGTTTCCCTGGTTTCCTAGCTTCCCCTAAGGTCCCTGGGTTACCTGGTGGCAATTTTATCTCCAGGCTGGTGCCTGGTTTCACCAGTGTTGGTGCAAAGGAAGCAGAGGGAGTCCATGGCCAGCCAAGGCAAAGGCAGGAGGGTAGGTTGGTCATTTTTCTTCTGTTTGAGCAGAACTGAGCTACTGGATGGGCTCAGCCCATCTCGGCTAACCATGACACAGGCAGCCCAAATTTTTCCTAAGCCTTAAGCCTCTAAGAGCAGTTTGGAGAGAGCTGGTAGGAAAAATAGGTATTAGAAGGCAGGCAAAAAATTAAATATTCCTTCCTTGGGAAACTTTTTCTCTCCCCTGATCCTATCACTACAGCAACATGTTTTGTGTTCCAGCCTTGCCATCTATTACCTGAATGCTGTGTCCAAAGCCTATCAGCGAGCCAATGCAGAGCTGAAGAAGAAAATGCAAATGGTAGGTGTATTGGTCTGGCAAAGCCACCTTTGAAATACCATGCACTTCAATTTTTATGCATAGCATATGCTTTTAAATCACTCTTCGCTTTTGAACACACTGGTGAGACAAGAAGACATACTTTATGCTTGTTCAGTCCCCTCTGACGGCATTTAATGTCTAGCTGCAAAGAGTGGTCACATCCCATAATAACCTGCTATTTCATACATTAGAACTACAGTTGGTTTTCCCATCAATTGTGCTTTCCATCACAAAAGTAAGTTACCTCAAAGTTCAGGCAATGCTTTGGTGTCTGAGATTTCCCAGAAACAATGATAAGCCCATCAAAACCACAGCCAGATTTTGTGCAAGTTGAAAAGAGCCATAAATAATAACATGGCAATAACACTTTTTTTTTACCAGTGATTCTTAAAACACTTTACGAAGGGGGCTCTCCCTGCTGTGCAGATGGGAAAAGCAAGATATAAACAGATGCAATGACTTGAACTATCAGGGTAGGATTTGGACCACATGATACCCAGAACTGGGAGAGGTTGCAACATGTAGAGGACCATAATACAGGGATCCCTGAAGTAATATAAGCTAGGTCTGGCAGCAGAATACCTTAAAAAGCGTGACTCTGCTCAGAGAATGAGTCTCAATGAGACACAGCAAAGGTGTCCTGGTGCCAGGGCTTGTGCTGCTCTGGCAACATCAGTTTCATCCAGGGGTTTTCTGGAGGGTCTCTATCATGATGTTGTTTTGTATGACACAGATGTGCCCAAAATATCAAGCCTTCCATCAGGAGAGGATGTGATATCATCAAAGGACTGGTATCAGCCATTTTACTGGCACAGGATAGGTTCCAAGCCAAGGAGGCAATGTTACAGAAAGCAAAACATCACATAAAGCAGAGACTGCTGCAACACTAAAAGTGAGGATGTGAGCATTGAGAAATGGGACTCCATAAATTACATTCAAATGCTCAAATTCAGAATGAATCACTCTTGCACATGGCTTAAAGGAAGAGTCCTGGTGCAAAGGGCATCCTCGATTATTGCAAGAGTTGAACATGTGCTACAGCATGCCCGGGTTTTGGGGCACTTGGTCTGTTTCATGCTGCTCAGCCTGGCTGTGATCATGGCTAACAGGGTCACAAAGCAAGACCCAGCACTATCCAAAAGTACAGATTACCTCCATCATCCAGAAGAAAATCTTTTGCAGCCCTAAATATATGCCAAAAGCCCTAAATAAAGCCAAAGACAGCCCTACAGCCTATCCCAGTGCTGCTGTACCTCCTTCCTCTGGCATTTATCCCTGACAAACTCTCTCAGAAGAGGCCCACATTTAAAACAAACCTATACACCAGAGAGGGCAGATTGGCAGCTGCAGAAACACGCAGACAGCCTGATAGACCTAAACCATGTTATTAGCAAGTGCTTTGCCCTAACAGGAGCAGACCCATTGTTTCCCAGTCCTGCCTGGGATGTACTTTCTTTCCTGGAAACACTTGGTCACCAGACCAAGATTCAGCACATTGAATTTGGCAAAGAGGTGGCTTTCATACCAACAAACACTTAGCCAGGCCAACACACCACCAGACCACCATTTCCTAGATTGCACTTGCAGTCTTAAACTAAACCAAATGGTTTTTATTGATGCAGCAACGTCAAGAGGAGAAAAACAAGAGAAACAACAAAGCCGGTACCAACCCTATGCTGCAAGATTTGGATGATTTGCTTACACCGAGTACAAAGACTGAAAGTCCCCCCAAAGAAGCAGAAGGTAAAAATTAAACAATAACCCCATAACACTTCTGAAAAGGCTCATTTAGCCACCAAAGTGACTGGGTAGGATTGAGAAACTGGAGGGATACACCTTATTAAGGGACTGGATGAGTCCCACAGCACAGATTTTGTTCACTAAAAGAAGTTCACCTGCCAATGGACACCCATGAAGGGCACATTTTAGACTGGATTATATCTCACACAGGCTTGTCACCGTGGGAACTGTAACCCAAATTTATGATTCACATCCCAGCTATTAACCATGCCAGTCATGAAACCAGCAATTTATTCTGGGAACAATGTTTGAACTCCAGTGTTGTTTCTGGGCTGACGAGTTGAGTCAGGCACAGACTTTTTCTTCCTGAGTTGAGCTTTTCATTGGAAAATTTATTGTGAATGAGGCAGAAACTTTTCACAGAATTGGGTTAGGTCTTAGGGTAAATAAATGCATGCTGTGAGCTCTGCTGTGGGGGTCCATGTGTGGGCAGAAAGAACCAGGAGGAGGAATTAAAACCAGGATCTGGGTATTTTCAAAGAAAATGGATCCTCCAGACTTGATCTCAACCAGTCACTTCCTGGCTGCCAGAGCCTCCTGCTCTCATTTGTGAGAATCGTGTCAAAGATTTTGATTTTATCTTGACACAGATGAGAAAAGCCTCATAGTGCCACCATAACCCCCTTGAATTTAGATGGGCTGAGACAAACTGGAAGGTTCAGAGTAACCCAATACATATTCCCTCCAAAGCAGACCCAAGGCATTCATTTAAATGGAAATAGTTCTGGCAGCGTTTTGGGTGCACTGAAAATAAAGACTAAAATCAGCAATTACACATTACCACCCCATGGCTAGAAGTGTACCAGCATGGCTGGTAGGATTATCGGGTCTTATAAAAACATCAGTAAGAACCTGAAAAGAGGGCTTGAACAGCAGAGACATGCACTGGCTGCTGCCTGGGGGTGAATGGTCTTATTCATGGTTGCTTCACTCAGATGCTCAAACACAAATCCCCAGACACTCTGGTTGTTGCACAGAGAGGAAACAGCAGCCACTGGCGAGAGAACGAAAGGCAGCGTTTGCTCCCAAGAAAATAACATTCATAATCTTTGCTCTAGACAAGAAAATAGAGTCTCCTAATGGAACCAGCGCTGCCAGGAAAGCAGGCAGAGGAGCAGCCCTGGATGGCAGCCCCATGGCCGACAGAAGAGAAGCAGCATTCACCCCTCCATCGCAAGCATTTGTGACACAACCACGGACACTGGGCATTCGGGCACCCTACCCTGGCCCGCCCAGGCCATGGGGACACCCCCTAGGAGCAGTCCCTGGAAGAGGGAGAGGGCAGCCACGCTACCCACAGGCTGCTCGATACCCTCAGTGAACTTTCTCCTGTTTGACATTAAAATAGAGGTTCTGCATGACCTGCTGTAGTTTTGGTAGGAAATGATTGCTGCATGCTGGACATCCACTCATGGTGGTCTGTATCCATCCAACACTCTGGAACACAGATTTGTTTAGACACTTAGTAGTACTCTGGAGTTGTAACCCCCAAAGGCGGCTCTGATTTTGGTCACAAGGGAAATGGGAGGTGGTCAGAATAAAAATCAGCTGTGACATTGCTGAGCTGCTTCACAAAGGACACAGCCCTGCAGCCACTAACAGCAGTGACTGTTCTGTGGAGCAAGTGCTTGCCAGTCCTTTCAAAGGTTTCGTTGATTAATAAACATGGTGTGAGTTTACCTATCCTTTTAAGAGAGGTTTGTTGTGGGGTTTTTTTGTTGTTCCTCTGCCTGAATAATTTGGTATTCTTAAACAAAGTGAGCATCCCTGCTGAGCTGCAAGGCAGCTGCTTCTAGGAGTAGAAGATTCCTACCAGAAGGGATTTTGTCAGTTGCATTTCATCATTTGTGATAGCTTTCCTCCAGTCTATCTCTTCCAAATTGTCATCCTTTTGTTTCAATCTCACCACCACTTTCTCTGGGTTCCCACTCTGCTCGTCTTTTCACAGTCTGTTTAAGAGCAGCTTGCACCATTTTAATCCCTGGATATGATTCCTAGTCTAGCAACACCACACAGCACAACTGAGAGACTAACAGTGCCTTGGCCTAGTTTCTGATTATAACCAGTTAGAAATTCCTGCTACAGTTTAAGAACAATTCATCCGGATCTACAGGACTTCCCAGGACTCGGTGGCAGATCTTCTCTGGGTTGACTTGCTCTTTCACACCTACAGTTTCTTCCTGTTGTTGACATAAACCCATCCTGGCCACCTTAGATCTGGTGCTCACATGTGTGTTGTTCTTAACAAAATTTTATAATAAAAAAAAAATATAAAATAGTTTTTCTATATAAAATTTAATCAAATCCAAAATAATAGCTAGTAACAGTTCTGTGAAGATGGGATATTTGAACTTTAAAATGTTCTCACTTCAAATTTTTTCCACTAAATGCCACGAATCTTGTGATGTATGTTATGTGCAGGACAGGAAACCCAGTAACTTGTCTTTTCTCTATGGCTTGACAGAGCACAGAGCATTTGACTTTCAGCCTGGGAATATCTACCTTCAGGGAGCTGGAAAAAGGGGTCCAGTTACTTCAGACATGAGGCATACTGAAAAAAGCATTCAGTCTTTCAGGTCTAATCAACAAAAAGTTTTAGACATCTGCTTTTTCACTGAAATTATGAGCTTAAATACTGTGCTATGCTTATTTATAGATAGAGACCTAGCTTGTTTGTTGATGTCTGTGCTTTATAACAGACACCACAACCCTAGAGAAGTATTTCCAGGAGATGCAAGCAAAAGACAAATAAAAGGAGACTTCAGAATTTCTTAAAAATTAAATCATTGCATTTTGTTTTCAAATACAGAAAAGTCAATGGATTATCTCTAGAAATAGCTGTTCCTGGTGCACAGCTCAAAACCAGTTGTGTTCTTAAGCACACTGCTATGGTCAGGGTTGGTCATTTTCCCAGGGAGCCTCCATGTGAGAAGCCTCTCATCACATTTATTCCTGGTCTTGGAAAGACATTTCTCTGAGATGGGTCCCAGGTAAGGTCTTGTCTTGCCCCTTTGCCATGAGAGTTGCTGGTGTAACATGGCTCGGCTGACCTATTTGCAGATATACCCAGTCACTGAACTGGAGAAAAGTCAGACAAGAGCAGGCCTTTTCCAGGAGACATCCTTCCTTGGAGGTGTCCAAATTGGCCAGAAAGTGCTGGGAGAAGGTGCTGCCAGCTTGCTAATCCAGAAGGATGTCACAGAAACAACACAGTGCCCAGATTTCAGCCCAGCCCATGTGCCCTGCAAACTCTGGTACCTTAGGGAATATCAAGGAAGAGGACTTTCCTTCTCTTCACTCCTCAGCTCACACTGAAACACTACTTGGAAAGGGGGGAATGTGGCTTTAGGTCTCACTCCCCTCTGCTAGAGAACAGAGGCTGGAAATGTATGTGTGCACACGTGGAAGAAAAGTGCAATAGGAATATAAAGGCAACAAAAGACATTATGAAGAAGCCATAAAGAACTCCAGACAGGTTTTGAAAACCAGAGATGCAGAGGCAAACTTAGACCAGATGAGTAACTATTACAGGATTTGGATACTCTCTGGATCAGGCCCCTGAATCCAACCTGCAATAATATGGAGCATTCCAAAGCACTTCGTCATCTCTGGAGCACACAGCTGCCCATTAGCTAATTAATCCTTCAAGGCTTGTTTATCTGTAATTATAACACATTGGGTTCACCCATTGACCAATGTCTTTTGCAAGCTCAGAGACTTCAGGATACAAGGGTGATAGTATCAGCCAGACAATTCCTGCAGACCGGTGGCAGCTCTCTTCCCTGACTCCAATCCACACTGGGGTCCTCTGTCAGAGCACAACAGTTGTGAAAGGTGTGAAAGTGCCGACCCTCAGCCCTCATATTGAGTGAAATGATTATTTGTCTCTTGGAGTTTTGAGTCCATTTACCTGTTATTCACATGCAGCTGAAGGTTAAACTCCACAAACTCACTGGAATATTCAGTAGTGTTTGGTTTCATCCCTATTTTTCTATTGTTAGAAACAGCAAAAAGCCCTTGTCTGAGCATTGATTTCCAACCCCCTAACATTTGTTGAAAGACTATATCCATCCCAATCTTCCTCCAGGGCTCAGTCTAACTTCAAGGGAAAAGAAAAAAAAATAGAGAAAAGCTCAGTGGTGAGTACGGGGAGTCTCCTAGTAACATCTCACACAGCTCACAGCTTGCATTCATACATGACTGGAATAGCCCTCTGCTTTGTAAATCTTTCACATCTTGTATTGCCACTAGCTCAAATTCTGCATCCAAAAGGTTTTGTTTAAAAAACAAGGAAATATCTAAGCTTAATTATTTTAGGTTTGATTGTAAACAGGCAGCTCTCATGGGCATCAGTTTTTAGTTTGCATGGCCAGGCAGGGCATCTGCTCAGCGTTACTGATGAACAGGAATCTCAGCAAAATAAAGGACAATTTTGCAAAACATGTGGCTAAACATGAGCTGTGAAGGGTAAGACAATGTACACCCTTCTCAAAAACATAATTCAGACATTTCTGTCATAATGTGCTCAGCTGCATAGAAGACAAACTGCTTTCTGTACTCTCAATGAACAGAAAATAGTAGCCACCATTAAACAGGTTTGCTCATAAACCCAGAAAAGAATGCAAAGAACACACTGATTTGGTACCAAGGCACCGAATATAACATTTTCTTTTCTTCTCCAAAGCAGAAAAATCAGCTTTTTGTTGCAGAAAGACAGTAAGTAGGGTAAGCATCCAGGAAGCACTGGATGCCACCACTACTGACAGAATTCTTTTTCCCAATAACCTCACTTATTCCAAACAAGCAGTCAAGATCATCTTGAGCTTTTATCCTCTCCTCCTATAGCTAACCCTATATGGCATTATTACAAAGCCATTTATCACACGTAATGAACCTCCACAGAAATAGAATTGTCACCTTGCTTGAAAATGTGAGCTGCAGAGGTGTAATCCACCTCTTTTCTTCATTGGAATCTTTCTCTGCTCATGGACTGGGGAGAGGGTTTCCTCATACCAGCTAAAAACCAGAGCTCTGAGGATGGATATTTAGTTTCTTTTAGGGTGCTGAGGAGGGTTGTCATCTGCACATCTAAGCTAAAGGAACCTCTCACCTACAAACAGGCTCCAGACACCACAAGAGCCATTGTAGGGACAAGGGCCCCAAGCTGCACTGGCACAAGCACGTGCTGAGACCTACCTAGAGAAACTTCCACTGACAAATCCAGGTGAGGAATGCAGCCAAAAGCCACTTCCTCACATCCAGAGAAAATTTCTGATGATAGAGACTCCTATTTTTTCAGTTTATCATGCCCCACAAGATTGAGGAGCCCCACGAGCTCCTGCCTGGCTGGGCAGGACCTCTGCCAGTGCCAGTCTGGGATTGTTCACCCTCAAGGAATGGAGCAAAGGAGTCTGGTTAGGTCAAACATGAGGCAGATTGGAAAAAGATTCTTCTTTAAAGGTCTAACCCAACAAATCATTTAAGTATCTGATTCATCAGATGAATTAGGAGCTTAAATACTGTGTTGTGCTTATTTGTAGAGACCTAGCTCTTTTCTTGAACCTTAAAGAAAAATCACAAGAAATACAAGTGAGAGACAGATAAAAGGAGACTTCAGAAATTTTCCAAAAATGAGGTGATTCCATTTTGCTCTCAAATACAGAAAAGCCAATGGCTGATTTCTAGAAATAGCTGCACCACTCAAAGGTGGACACTTACAGACTGGCACTGGCAGAAGCCCAGCGAGGCAGTCACCAGAGTGCCTTCTACACTGGTAAAGATGCTCTAAGAATCAATGTAATGTCCTGTGGGCCCTTGATGTGACCCCAACAGGTAGTGGGTACAGCAGGTCTCCCACCTTCCTGCACCCCAGCATGTTCAGACCCCTCTTGACAACCATATATCAGTGCTTTTGCTGCCACCCAAGCAGGTCAGACAGGGACCTTTGAATCCTGACCCCACTGCCCCTCTAAAGATCCCTGCAAAGCAGCAATGTGCTGGTAAAAAAAAGAATTAAGTGCTCGCCAAAAGACTTTAAAACAGTGATTCCCCCCATTTTGATTCATACTGCATGCAATGTTATCAGCTCTCCAGCCTGACAGCCGTGGGGATTTTTTTCCTCTCTGTCATGGTTTTCTTGCCATTTGCCTGAGCCCTGAGGCAGCAGCTTGTCCTTTGGCAGGTGGCAGCCCAGCTTCATCTGCAGCCAAGGCTTTATCACTCCCAAATGCTCAGATACAGTCTTTCCCTGGGGAAAAAAGCAACTCTGAAACCCCAGGAATTCTAGGTCTGGCCCATTTCTCAC
The DNA here is from genome assembly GCA_013397955.1 of Grantiella picta. Lineage (NCBI taxonomy): Eukaryota > Metazoa > Chordata > Aves > Passeriformes > Meliphagidae > Grantiella > Grantiella picta. Next base: position 369,541 of record VZRM01007020.1, read on the forward strand.
ACAATGTAGTCATCGATGCTGAATCAGAACTCAGCCTTGTGTTTTTAATGGACTATACCAACATAATGCTATGCTGTGTTAAGCTAACACAGGGAGGCTTGGCTTTGCTGCAGTCACAGGACCCAATTCCCTGGGGTGCCCTTCCATTCAGACATCTACAAACATCCAAACCCAGCTGTTGAGCATTGTCTCTAAATCTTAAATTGGTACTGCATGGTGCTACTCAGGGAATACCCATGTCCTCCATGACCTCAACAAACAGACGCCACGCAGCTCCCAAATGTCAGGAGAGTCTGCGTGTGCATGGATCCACACAGGCGCTGAGATCAAGATGGGTGGATTTTTAAAATGTTTCAGAACTGATACTATTTTCTGCACCACTCCTTCATGATTGACAGCAAAACTAGAAAGCACTGAAGCACAGAGTTTCCTCTGCAGCTGGTGCTCCAAGCACGCAGGTGGAGGAAAGAGAACAGGCAGGCACCTAGGGACAGATGGAGAGATGCCATTTCCCAGCAGGCAAAAACTTTATATGCATCAGCATCAAACTCCCATGAAAAGACCCAATGGACAAAAGTCACCTGAAGGTGGCAGAGAAGTCAAGGGGAGAGGGACAACCACTCCACCTCCTGGGGACCAGACCCAGGCAGCAGAGCAACAGTGGGACACAAGAATTCCCAGTGCTGAGCTCAGCTCTGCTCCTCGGCGGCTCATGCCCAAGGCAGCCAGAATGGGATTTAGCATCCTTTCAGCCAGCTCACAGTGCTGGGAAATCAGGAGGGTAAGAAATTCAACAGCCCTACACCTGCCTTAGGGGCCAGCGTGGGGGTAAGGACAGACTGCACCCACCACTGCTACATAAGGCAGTGAAAAAGCTTTGCAAGGAAACAGCTGCAGGATATAAAAGCAGGAGAGCTTCTCCTTTAGGAACCGAGCAATGCTTACAGAAGCTGCCAATGTCATCCCTCTCCTGGCAATGTGGGAGGGAGAAAAAATAATTTCAGCTCAGTTGAAAATAAAATGAAAACAGCCATAACGGCACAGCACTGTTACCTGGACTGCTTGAGGATAGACAAGCCATCACAGTGATCAAGTGTACAGATCAGGTTACTAGGAGGTGGAACATTATTTTAATGGCATTGCTAACTCATTTTTCCAGGGAAGAGCAGCTGCAGAAACACCCCAAGCAGCTGTGTCCTCCTCCTTCCTCCATTCTCCCTCCCTCAAAGCAAAGTAGTTTGGGGGAGCCAAGGCTCTTCCTAGAAAAGCCTGCGTATCCAAACCTTCCTCTAATTAAGAAACATTTCACACATATGGGACTTCTGGGGTTTTTTTGGATAGCTGTAGCAGTAAATAATTCAGTGCCTTGGCAGATGTTTAGGATCTTCAAAATATGAAGGCTGTTATCAGATTTATTTTAATAAGGTACCTGGATGGCTCCGGGCAAGGAGGGGAGGAAAAAAACCCACCACCATAATAAAAATCATGCCTTCTTTATTAGCCAGAGCACTTTGCTACAGCAGCTTGGACAGAGTAGTACAAACACTGCCTGAACATAAACGGAGCTTCACTGCCACCACACCAGCACTGCTGCAGCTTGCAGGTATCCCCAGCTCCATCAGCAGCTGCTGCAGGATGGATACAGCTCCAGGGCTGCAGGGCTTTTGCAGAGAGCCCTGGCAAACTCAGCTTTTGCTCCCCAAGAAGCCCAGCTGTTTTTGGAGGAAAAGGCTGCAGAAGCATTTTGATACTGCATTTGTAAATGTAACAAATGATCCATTGGCAAGGTTTTCTTCACGAGCAGCTGCAGTTCTGCCTGGGAAACTCTCTGCAGCTTCTGCTCAGCTTTCCACACCTCTGTCATCATCCCTGCATGGGATGGGGCTGTGCCACAGCAGCAGAGAGCCAGCAGTGGGGAAGCATCTGCCTTAGCACTGCCCTGAGCATTGACCCATGGACAAAAGCAATTCTCTTGTGCAGAAGTGGTGGAAATCTGTTGTAACCCATCTCCAGGGAAAGTCCAGTGTCACACACATGCCCTTTCAGCACTTTATGTCCTCCCAAACATCAATTCCAGTGACATGAAGGGTAAGTAGCTTTCAAAGACCTTTGGCTGGCTCTGAGGAGCTGAACTAATTGTGTTGTAACAAGACAAGTCACCACCTGGTATGCAACACTACCACGGTGTCACTGAAGCCTGGTAGCATATCCGAACTGGTTATCCACCAAACAGCCAAAATCATCACACTGTTGGTGAGCATAATGCTCACAGTACTCCTACAACCCAAAGACCAGGAGAAAAAACAAATCTCCACCTTTCCTGGCACAACCACACCTTGAATTCAGAGGAAAGAATATGGAAGGCAAAGTAGAGCCTCTGAAAGTAGCATCCGTTTAAACTATTTGTGAGACTACTGTTCCACCCAGTCACAGGTGAGAAGACAGCCTCCAGGCAGTTTGGGGGGCTTCATAACAACCAGATGCATCCTCAACAGCATCCCTTAAATCTCACCTAACCAGGAACATGTGCCAAGCACGCATTTGCCACAGGGGTCCCTACAGTACCAGCAGCATATTGTTTGAGCAGTGACCACAACTGCTGAGCTCACTCCAGCCTCGGTGATCAGGAAGGCAGCTGCTCTGTGCCTGATGCCCACATTGCTCCCCTCTGCTTACAATACCCTCTGTATTTTGTGTTGCAATTATCTTAGCAGCAGAAGACCATTGCCTACCCAATGAACACTAGAAGGGAAGGTCAATCCACCATTCTTGTAACAGTAGAACATTTAAAATAAAATTTAAGGTGCAGAAGCTTGATGCTTACCTAACGGAGCAAGCTTCATTCCAGGGGAGCAGAGACAGCACAGGCCACAAAAGAATGGCTTCACAGAGCACTTATCCCAATGGAGCACCACACAGAGTTGATAACTTGGCATATTTTAAATCACAAGCCTTAGATTTGACATTTTAATGAAATTCCTGCTTCTATATTCAAGGTACAGTTCGAGAAATCCCAGTCCTCATTTTGAAACAATAAACACAAACATGTAGCTTTCACAGAACAAAAAAAAAATATAAAACGAGGAGCAGGGACAGCACAGAAGTCAAGAAGAAATCCGAGACACCCTTAGAGAAAAAAACTAAGACTTAAAATTTATCTCAAAACTTCTCAAAGGGCTGAACCAATGAAATCAGAAAAACTAGTTGCTACACTTCTCAGCCCTTCTGAGAGAACTGGTGGAGAACCACTGTCTACCACTAGCAAACCAACAAAGTGGAGCTGCCTCACAAAGTGGAGAAGAAAAGCCAACAGTACACTCACTCCTACCCCACACCAGTCCTTTAGAGAAAAGGGTAGGAGACACTTCAGCCCATGGCACCTGGAGCTCATAAAACCTTACCCAGCAGGGAGCAGGCACATGGCTTAAAGGAGCCTTCAGAAAAGATTCTGCAGAGAGGGAAATAAGTGGTGGTGCCTTTTTCTTTAAATATTTCCTCTCAAATTGGAGCCTCTAACAGCAAAAGAACAAGTGAGGGGAAAGGGCACACACCTGATTTCCTCTCTGCATGTGCTGCCTAATGTTTTCATATATAAACAAAACCAAGAGGTGCAGTGAATTATATTCCTGGGAGTACTAGGGAGAAGACTAGTCGCTCTAGAAAATGCTGGAAGCAAAAAGCCAAACAGAAAAGATGAGTTAGAAAGTTTCCAACAGTGTTTTGTCAACTAGGAACACTCAAAGCCAGCAGAATCCCAACACTTGCTGCCTTAGGGAAATTAAATGCAAGATCAAGGTCTGCAGCTGAGCAGGAAGGCAACAAGTTTAACACTCACATAAGGAAAAATAGTAGAGTTTTGGTTGTATGGGGTTTTTTTGAAGTATCTTACGGTCCCTGTGAGAAGGCACCATTCTGCTACAGGGAAGTCAAACAGCCAGCTCAGGGGCAGCTCTGTACCTTCCCTCCCCGAGTGCCCGCTCTGTCCAGCTCTCCTGCCGCGCTGCCTGCAGCGGCCGGAACGAGCGAAAACCGGGAATGACAGCCCCATCTGCTGGAGCCTGGGAAGCGATGCGCACACTCGTACTGTGCAGCTGTGCAACCCACCTGCCGGCCGGGAGCGATGCAGCACCGCAATGAGCAGTGCCAGCACGCCCTGTTGCGGCAAAAGCTTGCCCCAGTCTGGCACAACTGTCCCCGTGGCAGAGCACCACACTTGTCACGCTGAGATCCCTTTGCAAAATAGTAAACCTGACCCTGACCCACACATTTGGTGGGACAAAGTATTGTCCCTCCGAGCACCAAAATGTTGTTTCAGTTTTCAGCATCCAGCTCTGGCCCATACAATAGGCCCTGTTCTTCCCCTCTGAGCTGCTAAAACCCAAGCCCCATACTAAGGGTAGTGGACTTGGGCTGTCCCTGAAAGGGTATCTGTGTGCTGTGGTACCCCTTGACCTGCCAAGAGTCACCAGCAAGACTGTACCAAAATGAAGCGAGCTGTGTGACTCAACCCAAGAAACCTTCTGCATGTGGTACAATGGAATTTAGCATGAAGACAAAGGTTTTCTACTAAAGCAGGTTTCTCTGGCCTTCAGAGCATGGTTAGGGAGCCATAATTTCAAAGGATGCATCCTGTGTCCCTTTAGAATTTATTTTATTCACGCTTGAACAGCACTAGTAAAAGCAATCATGTAGCCAGTGACAGAAATATTTAAGACTCTGTCACAGGAGAAGACACACTAGTTAAATTCAGTCTTTATTAACACTTTATAAACTGAGTTCGAGCAACAGCCCAGAAAATGCACATTCTACAAAGGTACCTTCAGTATGTAGTTTTCTTTATCAGTGACTCCTGAGCGTATAAATGAGTAATGTATAAATAAAAATTACATGCTTTCAAAGCTGCACAGCAGAAAAATGGCAGCGAGTATTCCGAAAAGCACAAGTATTAAGAGAGCAAATAAAAACAGGTTCATAAATTAAGGCCCCACTATGCAAGAAATTCAGAAAATCAGTGTTGTAACATAGCAAGACTGTACCCATGCCCAAGGTGTTTATCACAGTCTCCCTATTTGCAGGGCTGATAATCAATGATGTTCCTCATTCCCAGTGCAACATACAACTCTAACACTGTTCTACCTTCATCTGTCATGCAGTCTCAATGCAGATGAGGTTTTCACTGAGGTTTTGTGCTTTTCACAAGCTTGAGGCTGCAAGGGCTGTGAGCTGGTAGTGCCAAGCATTGGCTAGAGTGAAGAAACTGCCTGAAATGCTGGCTGATGTCTCTTTGGAAGTGCAGGTAGTGGAGGGATGCTCCAGCAACACCTGGGTCCTACAGCAATAACGAAGTAAATCTGGAGTGTTTTTATTTTTATTTCCTCTGCCAGGACACTTGCATTCAGGATGACAGGCTTCATCTGTCCTAAGGTTCAAGATACACAGCTTTGGAGAATGCTGCATTCATGACAATTGCAGATTTACCATGTACTTTACTCCACGTAGAGTCTATCTGCATCAAAATGCAATTAAGCCAAGGAAGGAAAAAAAAAAATCGTATTACAAGATCCACTCCAACTGCATGCTCGTAGTCCTGGGTGGGGAGGAAGCCTCCTAGGAGGTGCAGTGAGGTGAATCCATCAATCACACACACCTCAAGTATGTTTCCTTTGCATGCTTACTTACATGGTGCACTGATTTTAGTAAATAGGCTCACAATGTGGCTAATACCATACTCCCAGAAGTCAGCATCAAACATACTAGCCATTTCCAGTTTCACAAAGCAAAACAGGCTACAGATGCAAAGAGTGGAACATTTTTGCAGCCTGGATTTAAGTAAAGAGATGAATCTCTTTAACTGTGCATAAAACCCTTTGCTTCCTGCAAAAGAAAAGCCTTGGTGTAATCCTACAGTATGTGGACGTGAAAAATATGATTATTTGGGCCAAGAAAGGACTGGAGAGGAAAAGGAACATCTGTGAATGGTGACATATAAATTAGAGAGGGAATTAGACAGCATGTGTGTATGACAGATTCATGGACCACATTGCAAGGACTGTTCAAAAGCTCATTTCTCCAAAGGAGTTCTATGATTCTCAGCAACACCAGCCAGATCCTGTTGAGACCAACTGTGGAAGAAGACTGTCCTAAGAAGCCCACCTGGTCCCATTCAACCCAGTTCCATCAAGCCAAATCAAACACAAAGAGAGTCACAGCGAAAAGAAACACTATGACCCTCAATGAAAATCGTCGCTATATGGACACCTCCACCATTTTGGGTCAAATCCAATCAATCCAGAACAACACACTTACAAGTTTCTCTGCTGTTCTAACTCAACACCAACACTGCACCTGTCAGAAAAAAAATACAATAAACAAGCCAGTGTCTCTAAGACTTACTCCTACCTCCTCTTCCTATTCCTCTACACTGCCTCAATAGATTACATCTGCTAGGTATTGGCCACAGGGGAAGCTCTGGCAGATGTAGGATCTTCTGCTACGTCTCTGCTGCCATCTCCACTCCTGTGCCCAGACCTCTCCTTCCCTGTGCCTCTGGCATGCTGAGGATCACAGCCTTCCTGCAACGAATACTCATCCCCTCTGCAATGCTGCAGGCAAACAAGCTCTCCCACTCTACCCGTTACCCCACCAAGGTCATTCCGAATCCACATGCAGCGATCTGTCTCCTGACCAGGCTGTCCACATCCACCTGTCACTGGCAGTGCTTGGTTCTAAGAATGACAGAATCATGCAAGTCAAAGCAATACTTCAGGAAATACTTAAATGAAAACAACCACATTCCAGTAACATACCAGAAATATTTCAGTAGCAAGTACTCAGAACTGATTGATTTAAAACGGCACCATCACCCACACAGGAGCTGTCTGATGACTTCTACATACTCATTAACTGGAACACATTCACATGAAGGAAATTACACAACAGATGAAGAAAAGGGTCAATGGTGACACAGTAGCAGTAACAGCAGAGATTCAGTGTATGGAAGGGTAAGACTAAGCCCTGAGATTGGAAATTTTTAATGTGGCAAAGTGAAAAGAAAGTCCAGGCCAACTAATTTTTCAGAGCAATGTCAGATCTGGGGAGCCAATGAGCAGGTGATGTACAGGCTGTTCCCACTCTAGCTACAATGCCCACTCATAGCTCGAAAATTACAAGGCTCTCAACCCACCCTGACACACAAGTGACAGACCTCAGGTGGGAAGGAGCCTCCACCTGCTGGGTGCTGGAAAGTAAAGCACTTGAGGATGTGCCACAAGCACACATCACACAGTGCACCAACAGAACAGGGAGGGCTCTTTCAGAAACAAATGGTGAAGTGCTCACATGCCTCTCAGCTGAAAGCTGCTCAGTATTAACAAAATCTTTAATCACTTTGTCTTGTGACAAGAGCAAGAAAGATCAGCCTCCTTTGGACAGATATTGTGCAATAATATGAATAGCTTGCTTTAGTTTTTTTTACTGCTAATATTACAGTAAAATGACAATGAGCACATGTGCCAAGAGAAAACATTCTTTACAGGTTTCTTGGCAGTGCTGAAGGTACAGTAAGGAGAGTCTGTGACCAAAGCAATATGGAAAAAAGGATCCAATCTGAACAATCTTCACCTCCAACAAACAGAATCCCATTTCTCTTGGTGAAGAATCTACCTCCCATTATTGCTAATAATCACAGCAAGATAATCCTCAAAAGAATTAATGCAAATGAATTAATATGGTGTTTTTTCCTGAAGATTACTGAGTATTTTTGAGGAAGGAACTAGCAATACCAATGCTAAAGCTGGCATTCCATCAGAGGACCAGCTCTCACTCTAAGGGCTCTGTTCTCCACACTGGGCAGGTCAGGCCAACTCCCACACCTGGTCACCAGAACTTTCCTCACCCTGCAAACTTGTGAAACCCCAAGTAGAGCAACAAATGCCCCAAAGCCCAACCAAAAGCAGACCACTTTGCCCCATGTCACCACCTCCTCTCTGGAGAGCACACACACAGCTGCCTCCTCACCAGGGTGGAGCCAGGAAAGGTGGGAAATGTGAAACCAGCACTGGACACTGATGCAGACTGGAGGGGCAGCCCAGCGAGCTGCTGCAGGCAGGGACAGAGCCCACAGCCCCCAGCTCCACTCAACAGGATGTAACAGACACCCCACCCCTGGCTGAAGACTGGCCCTACAGAGGACACTTCCCACACATGTCACCAGCCAACCAGTTTACAAAAGCAGTACCAGCAGTGTGTACTAAACCAGCCTTTATTTCTCTCACAGTACAGCAGGGCTGAAGTTAAGACCATTCTGTGGCAGTGCCAACCCACTCCGTAGCCTGGGCTGTGGGAGCTGCTGACCAGTCCTCAGTGGCAGGCTGGGCACTCCAGTCTTCTGCAACCACAAAGACAACAACACTTAGTGCTCCCCAGTTCCTTCCACCCACAATACCCCTCCACCCCTTTCCACAGACACCTCCCCAAACTGACCTGTGGGGAACTGCTGGATGGGCACAGATGGGACCTGCACTCCCTCAGACCAATCTGCAACCTCAGGCTGAGGAGGAGCAGTGAATTCAGGTGCTGGGGCTGTCCATTCGGTCTGGAATTCCTCCTTTGTGACTGCTTTCTCAGCAGCCGCCTGTTCCTCCTTTTCAATCTGCAATGAAGAGCCCAGTCTGAGTCTCCCAGGAACACAACCCTTACTTATCACGTATCGGACAACAGGCACCAGCTGGCAATATAATTAACCAACCACCACAATAAAGTGTGAAGTGCAATCGTTAAATTGGCAAAACCTGTCCTCAGCAGCAGACACACAGGACCACGGGATGGGAGCACAAGCAAAACATTTGAAAGAGACACACTTCCTGCCGTGAGGCTCCTACCTCCTCAGGATCCCTGTAGAAGTACAAATCAGGCATGACTTCCCAAGGGTGCTCACGGGAGATGGTGCCACGCATGCGCAGGACCTCCCGCGCCAGCATCCACCACATCAGACCCACTGAGTGGGCTCCCTGGAAAAGAAGAAAGTAGGTAAGAGTTGCTGTAAAGCTAAACCTTTGCAGTAAGAGCAGAAGACTTATTCATATCCAACCCAAGGTTTGTGCTTGGAGAGAAAAAGACATCACTTGCCAATGCCTGAACTTACATACTTGGACTCAAAAAAGGGCAACTTAACAAGTTCCCAGTGGCATTTTCAGGTCTCTGCAGAAATCACGGTGCTCTTCAGTCATCAGCATCTGAATTTGCTGCACACAACAGGACCTGAAGTAACTCTGCTGCTACAGAGTTTCACACTGCTCACCCCCACCATGTGAATTTCATCCAAAACACAGGGATTACACTCACCACATATGTTAGAAAAAAGAAATTGAGAACTTGACTAAATAAACAAAGCTTACACACATGCTCAGATCTGGCTTACACTCCTTTTGGTGACTGACATCTAGACAGAGATCAAAGATAGCTTCTCATCTTCCTAGACTTTACTTTTCAGGTGATTTCTGGCAAGGTAATATTTCAGAGCAGTTTCTCCATCAGTTCACTTGATCTTTCATTCATACCCATGATCTGTGGCAAGAATGACTACCAAACTCCACTCATTGGGCCACCAAAGCCCTCATGGCGTCAGTGAAAAGTCCTGCCAGGTTACTATAGCACACGTCCTACACTTGAGAGTTCCTTGGCCAGAAACCAGCCTCAGCTCCAAGCTCCAACTGTGTGCAGTTTATTTCCTCCTCCCCAAGAGTCATTAAATAGCTCGTTCCCCAGGACACATATGACAAGCAACATGTGACAAGCAACAGGACAAGCAACCCTGCCTTGCAGAAAGCATCAATCTTGGAAGCTCAGGGCATAATCTGGAAGAAGCTGGCCGGAATGCCATAAGGAAGTGTTACCTTGTTATTGCAGGGAATAGCAATATCCACGTAGCGCAGCGGGGAGTCCGTGTTGCACAGGGCGATGGTGGGGATGTTGACGTAGGACGCCTCTGTCAGCGGCTGGTGATCGGCCCGGGGGTCTGTAACCACCAGGAGCCGTGGCTCACGGAAAGCCGCTTGGATCTGGTTTGTGAAGGTGCCAGGGGTGAAACGCCCGGCAATAGGAGTAGCCCCAGTGGCAGCAGCAAACTTCAGAACCGCACGCTGCAAAAGGGACACAGAAAAGATGAAGCAGGAAACACACATTTCGGCCAGGTCATCCAAGCATTGTCAGTGAACATGTACAAAATTTTAACTTAACTACTTGTTTTGATTCCTGTGAAACTAAGGCTCACCACCTCAGAAGGAGACAAAATAAAAATGCTTCTAAAAATAGTTTAAAAGATCATACCCACCAGCAAAGCTGGAAGTCAGGATACAGAAAAAACCCTTTTCTTCCCCTCAAGTTATAGGCAAGCTCTACTCCGAATTCTCATAATCAAATAATGAAAGAGGGAATAAAACAAAAGCCTTGCAGAAAAGGCAAAGCAAATTTTCTTCCATTATTTCTACATGCCTTCTTTATCCAGGAACTACAAGGAACTACAAGAAAAGCTTAGTAATAAATACACAAACCGTAGCTGTGTCCATTAAAACAGCAATTGGAAGCTCTTATTCAATTGCAACAGCTTCCAACTTCTGAGGCATGTGGCAGGGCCTACTATCAAACTCCAATCCTAGAGGGAGCCCCTCTCCTGGCGTTAGCGAAAACCCTGCCATCCTTTGCTGTCGCACACTTCCGACACTTGAGAGCTCACTGGCCAGAAACTGACCTCAGCATCAAGCTTTAATAGTGTGCAAGTCAAGCCCACAGGAAACCAAGCTTTTCCTTCAGAAATCCACCCCTAAACATTTATGGCCCCACCTGCAGCTACCTAAAGACATTAAGCTCACTAACTCCAGTGACTAATTAGATTTAAAGGTTATCACCTCCTACAACAGAATGCTTTTGCTAAAAATTCAAGAGTAAAAATTACAAATATACCAGTCGCTACACCTTGCTCAATAACAGAGAACGTTTCTTCTTTGACAACCTTTGTATCAGATGCTTACTGTCTCCAAAAAATCAGTGCAAATGACCCACAGTACCTCTGAAGGGAAAGGGCCACCAGGGGACTGGCCACTAATATGACAGAAATCCAGCAAGAAGGACATGGAAGAAAACCAAGCTATCGAACACCCTGATATGGGGAGCAGGTTTTAACCAAACTGTTTTAAGTCGCCAACTGCAACACAATCAACACGTTTACAGAAAGCAGTCCTAGAGTTAAAACCGGTTTTATTGCATTTTATCACCAAGCTGACACTGCCAGGTAATGACACCTGGCAAAGGAGTCCCACTTCAAGACTGCAGGCTTCCTGATGTCTGTACCTGTCCAGTGTTCCTGGAAGAAATGACGCTCACATCAGCTGGATTCTCAATGGCAACAATGGCACGAGCTGCCAGGAGCAGCTTTTCCCAGGTCCTCTTCAGATTGATGATGTAAATACCTATGGGCAACAAAAGGCTTTAGAGCAGCCAGCAAACACAAGATCCTAAAACAGGGATAGCACTCCTCTGCCATTAAACCTGTCACATGGCTGTGGTTACTCCAAAATTCATAAAATCATCATCAAAGTGGGAAGAGACCTTTAACACCATTCCATCCAACTGTTCACCCAGCACTGCCAGCCTAACCCCTAAACCACTGACACCCAGCACCATATCCAGGTCCCTCCAGGGTGACTGAGCAACCTATTCCACTGTCTGACCACCCAAACAGTGAATTTTTTTTTTTTTTCCATTATTTAACCTGAATCTCTCCTGTCTCATCTTAAGGCCATTTCCTAGCGTCCTCTGCTGGCAGGAAGATGAGGCTGGCCCCTCCTTTCAGGTAGTTGTAGAGAGCAGTGAGGGCCACCCTGAGCCTCTTCTTCTCATGACTAAACAAACCCATCTCCTTCAGTCATTCCTCATAACATTTTCTAGGCCTTTCAAAAGCTTTGCTGCCCCTCTCTGTACATGCTCCGGCATCTTAATGTCCTTTTTAAACTGAAGACATTCTAGTCTAATTATAGTTAAATAGAAAGCTATTCCAATGAAAATCACCCCCATGTTTTTAATGTAGCACACTTCCAGTACCTATCATCAAGAACCTAGGCCTGGTATGAGCGTTGATTTTTCAACAGAAGGCAGCTTAAGCTGAAGAGCAATAAAAACAAGCAGAAGACGCTACTGAGATATTAAAACCATTTTATCAATACAGACAAGAACTAGCATAATTGCCCAAAACGGCTGTGATTGATTTACCAAATTCCAAAACCAAAACAGTCAAGAATCAGCAAAATTGTTACAAAATCTGTATTTTATTCTGCTTCTATGAGTTAACGCTGTTTGGTCAGCAAGGGCATCTGCTCCTTTCAGGCCACGGAGAAACCATGCTAAAGAGGCCAAGCACTGGCACTTCCCAGCTTCTCCCAGCTCTGCCCATAAGATCCCAGCTGCCCAACCCGGGACACCCATCCCGCCGGTTTACCATCGCTCTTCCTTTTGTAGATGTACTGCTCCATCTGGAAGTCGAGGTTGGTACCTCCCAGGTGGGTCCCGGCAGCGAGGAATTTGAGGACATCCTCCTCCTTCATCTGCAGGACATCGAGGCCTCCGGACATTGTGGGGTTTCCCTTAGGAAGCAACGACAGGGAACCTGCGGGCAGACAGACGCGGCTCAGCCCGGCGGGGACGCGCCACGAGGTCCAGCCGCCCCGGCCGCCATCTTGGGCCTCCTCCCGCGCTGCACCCGGCAGGCCTCGGCCTTCCCCGCGGCTTGGCCAGGCCCGGCCCGGCCGCCGGCAGCGCGGAGGGACGCGCAGAGCCCCGCGGTGTTATCACAGGGCGGAGGACGTGGCCCCCACCGCCCCCGCGCCCCCCGCCCGGCGGCCCCGACTCACGCTGACAACGCCGTGTGGAGGCCCGAGCGGCACGGAGCCGAAAGAGAGCCCAGCTCCGCCTGACACCTATATATAGGCTCTCCAGCCAATGGGGAGCCGCGGGAGGCGGGGCCCGCACGGCAGCTCCGCCGCGGGATCCTCACACCGCCGGCGCCGGCTCGGGCTGAGCCTTCCCCACACCCTGTGGGGGCGGGCTGAAAGAAAACTGTAGGGCTTGTGGGATTTGTGCGATTACGAATCCAGACATGGGCAACCGAGCTGGTGAAAGGTCTGCAGTGTAAATCCGATGAGGAGCAGGGGTGATTAGCCTGGAGAAAAGGAGGCTCAGGGGTGACCTTATCGCTCTCTACAGCTTCCTGCCATGAGGGTGTAGCCAGGTGAGGGTCAGTCTCTTCTCCCAGGAAACAAGCGACAGGACAAGAGGACATAGCCTCAAGTTATACCAGAGGAGGTTTAGGTTGGACATCAGGAGGAATTTCTTCACAGAAAGGGTGATTAGCTATTGGAACAGGCTGCCCGGGTAGGTGACGGAATCACTGTCCCGGGAGGTGTTTAAGGGAAGACTGGATGTGGCACTCAGTGCAATGGTCTGCTTGACATGCTGGTGTTCAGTCATGGGTTGGACTCAATGATCTCAGAGGTCTTTTCCAACCGAACTCATTCTGTGATTCTGTCATTTCGGGGCTGCTTCAGAGCATCCTGTGGCTTGTGCTCCAAGCAGCATCAAGGCTGTTTTTGAGGTTCTGAAGCAAAAAGGAAGCAAAGATTTACTTTGAACATTTTACAATTTTGTTTTCCTGTTGAAAGTGAAATATATGCTCTCAGGGGGCTGATAATTATTTGATTAATTATATCTAGCTCTACGTTGCCTGCTGTGGGGGGAAGCTTCCAAGGAGCTGTAGCATCTTCCCTGTACCCACATTCCCCCTCCCTGCAGGGACACTGCTCTGGCACCACATGGGAGAGCTTGGGCAGCCAAGGCTGTCCCTGTCCTTTGCAGAAATGACAGCAAAAACACGTGAAATTGATACTGAACTTACACATCCGTGTTCTGCAGTAGACATTCTTGTGGTACCTGCCCCTTTTTTTGTGTGTTGCTGGGTTTGGAGTTTGGGTTTTGTTGTTTGCTTTTAAGAAACAACAGGAAGTGGTAAGATTTAAGAGTCTTCATCATCTTTCTCATCTTCCTTGTCCTATTCTAGAAGCAGACACGGGCCTGAGAATGGATTTTCTTGGGAAAAAAAGTAGTGATACTTATTTTACTATGCCTGCTATCATCAAGATCTGGATATAATTCTGGACTGTGCAAACACTATTGCCAGTGCCTTCTGCAAGTAATAATTCATCTTCACATCTTTATAACAACGGTACTCCGTTAGTTTTCTCTCCTCTATTTTAACCTCATATAACCACAGCAGTGTGACTGGGCCTGGACTCTCATGACAGCCCCTTTTTGATGTCTGAGCCCTGAATTACTCTGGGGGATGATTGCTTAAGTAGCAGGTTACATCATCATCTCGTGTACGTTCTTTGTCTTCTGGAAAATGGCTCTCTATTCTTCTTTTCTGCATTCTCATTAGATGGTGTTATTTAGCAAGATTACAGGATCAACTTTAGAATATTCAGTAAGAGTAATTCAAACTTTTGTCACATGGTGGTGACAAAGTAGGTAAAATGAAACTCACCAGCAGGCTAGAGCTCTCAGCAAGAGCATGAACTATTATTGCCTGAGAGATTATAGACATCTGCGTCTAGACATCTGTGGCACTTTGATAAGTGCACTGTGGAGAGTGAGAGCTGGCCTGATGGGCTATATACAGCCTGTGTCTCTCCTAACAGGAGCAGTGTGAGTATTAGTTTGAGAGGGAAGAGGAAGGGTGGTGGTGATGTTACCATGGTGTGTGCAATGGATTTAGTCTGGAGAGCTATTTTGTACACAGTTGAAACCCAACTGTATTAAAAGTGTATTTGAACATAATGATTGGAAATTAAGTAATGAATATTGCAGTAATATGGTGTTACCAAAACAGTGCCACTGGTAAGCATTCCAGACTCCTCTGGCATCTCTAATACTTATTTCTTGTTGCACTTTGGGCCCTTTCTGGTAGACCATGAAGCCCACAGCCCATGAGATGCCATGGAAAAGTCATGATAAAGCTTGACAGTAAAGTATTTCCAATTGTTTCCTTAAGTAACCTAAAAGCTTGCTTTATTTTTTATCTGTGTGCTGAGACAGTTTAAAATAAATCTGTTACTAATGGACATGTCCCTCAGGTGAAAGTGTAATCTATCTTTTCACATGTTTTAGACAAGGTTTCCCTGGTCTAAAGTTCACACTGAAATCAGTTACACAATTACACACAAAGCTGAGGGTAGGCCCTGGGAACAGCCTTTCTCTGCAGCAAGCAAATCCAAGGAAAGGGGCTTTGAGCCAATGGTCCTCCTGCAGTGCCAAGGAGACTTGGGGCTCACAGATGCAGAGAGAAGTATCATGTGGCTACCACCAGCCTTTGGGTGGTGCGCTGAGAACCTTGAGCAGGTGCCTGGGGTGGTCACAAAGCCCCAGAAAAAGCATCTTCCAGAGAGCCAGCCCAGGCTGTGGGAGGCGTAGCTGCCCTTGCCAGAAGCCTCTGAGCTGGGGGCTCTACCAGGAGCCCCAGTGCTGGGAGAGAGGGCTCCTCACAGGGCTGCAGAGGAAGCATTCTGTGCTGCCAGAACAGCTCCTGTGATGAAGGGGTTGAACTGTGTGTCTGGGGAATAGGCTCAAACAAAAAGCTATTTGGGCAGTATCTTCCCACTAAACATGACAGTGGGCACCACCCAAGAGGTGGTGAGGCACCCCTGGAGAACACCTACGAAGATCAACCCACCTTCAGTGAAACTGCACTAATGTTACTGTGCTTCCATGTAAACTCCATTTTGGTTTGTGTTTCAAAGGTTTGTTGTTACTTCTTCACATGTTTTGGGAAAACATACTTTGTAAAATCTCTCCCCTTCTTATTTCTTGTTCCACAAAGGTAGAATTGCCTAAAACCTGTTACAAAACTTGCAGAGGTCTCATTTTAACCTCTTACGGGGACTGTCATTTTTACTAAAATTCCTAAATGCAGTATGATAAAAACTCCTAAAACATTTCAGAGTGACAAAATTGCAAATTAAGAAACAGCGCAATGTGGAAAATCAGCTTGCTATTTTGAAATGAGCACCAGAGCTAGAAGGGATAAGCATATTCAAGAGTTCCACATGGAGTGTGCAAAAGTAGACACATATATGTGTCTATGTGGGATGAGGAATTCTTTCTGCTCAGTTCTGGTGTCAGTGCTTATGAATGGTGCATAACATAAAAAAATTAAAACACAAACAAAGTTTTTGCCCACTTTTAATGCGAAGGGGAGATCTGTAACCCAATGGCTTTGTTACAAGCACAGTGCCTTTGAACTTTCCATCTTCCCCACCTTCTACCACCCAGAAGGGTTAGGGAGCTTGTCTGCTATCTCTTCTCACAGCTGGCGCAGCTGTCAGCAGAATGGACAGCAACACCCTCTGCACAGGAGGTGGTTCTCCAAGGCAGCAGGAGAGCTCTGGGGAGCCCTGTGTGCAGGAGCAGGCACTATCCCAGGCCTAACTTGCTATCAGGAACCTGCACGAGCAATTCAGGTTCAGCTGGCACAAAGCTGCACCTCAGGACTGTCTGGTAGGTCTGTTGCACACAGATAACCCTCCATGAAAATTGCTCCATGTGAGAATGTATCGTCTAAGCAAGAAAAGGTTTGGGATCTTCACATCTGGAAGATGTGTATACATCTCAGTATCAGCAACTTTTTGCTTAGCACAACCTGCCTGCTACTGAATCCCAGAACAATACTGTGATAGCAAGAGGAGATCCCAGCAATCCAGCATCCCCTTGCATTATGCATTGCAGGTGATGATGGTGTCCCAGGCACAATTTCTGGTCCCCTGCTGGGATCAGACTGCCTGAGCAGCAAAGACCTGATCAGCAGGAGATTAAAAACTGTTTCTCCCCAGAGAGCTTAAAACCCCACTGTCCTGAAGGCAGGTATTTCACCAGCTAGGACAGGGATTCAATTTCCATCTGTTTTTACACACAGCAGGCAGGCAGAGGAAGCTGTGCAAAACACAAGATTCCCCACTGCTATGTGTTTTTTCCATTTAAGCAAAATTGATTTAGGTTGTACTAGCACAGTCTGTGCATATTATACACCACAGAAAAAGAGAGTATTCACTGGCTTGTATGAGCTCTGAACACATGCAACAGTCCTGTTCCCTTGGGAAACTCCTTTTGCCTTCTTAAGCCTCTATTCCATCCCACCCTTTGTGCATTTGATTGGTTTGGGGCTTGTTTGTTTGCTTTTGTAAAGAAACACTGAAGACATTACATCCTTCATTTTAGCAACCAGTTTTTAATAGAAACATGTAATACACATTCTCACATAAATATTTTATATAGACACGTGAACACTTCACAATACTCAAAGCTATGCAATGTTCTAAAGCTCCAGTTCTGTTTAAAACAGCAAGAACAGAAAAACCCAAACAAATCATCACACAAGAAGAATGGAAACATGAAGTTTCTAAAGCATAAATAATCAGACTATTTCTCTTATGTCCTTACAACTCACCTAAATACCGCCTGCCTTAACATGCCAGCCAGTTGTGCTCCTAGCCACAGCTGCAGGGGCAAGCAGAGACAGTGCACGTTCACTAACAGTGCATTGCCAGCAACAGAGGTCAGTACAAGATGGATCCAACTGCTATCCTGCTGTGCACTGAAGGTATCACACCACTGTCTCTGGAATCCAAGCTAAGATGCCTTTGGGAATGATTATCTGACAAGATTGTTAGTGTTGAATTGCTGGCATGATGCAGGTAGGTGACTAAGCACCTCTGCACAGATCTTTTGATTTACTTTGCATTGATTTACAGGCTGTACAGTGACCATTTGTTGTTAATTAGAAGCATTAAACCTCAAGGGGAATATATCTAAACTTCAAGTCCACATACTTGATTGTCTTGACTTGCTATAGCTATCAAGAAATAACTTCAATTAATCACTTTAGAAACAGAATGTTTTTGAAGAGGGGAAAAGGGTGAAGGATAGTAAAGATGAGAGCTGAGAAATACTCTTGTGCTTGCCTATGTGATAAAGCATTCAGAAGAGAGCAAAGCAGAACTTCAGGCTTTCCCTTCCCCCATATATGACACCTGACAAAAGAAATAACAAAGAAAAACAAACAACAAACTTGCAGCGCAGAATTCATTCTCCCCGACTCTCAGGTAGGTACGTTTTTGCATTTGCAGCACCAATGGTAGATTAAACACAGTGCAGTTTAGGTTCTCTGTTTCTTAAATTCAGAGAAGCCCAAAATAATCCACAAGGCAAAAATCATGGAGTTTTTCACTCTACTCCAGTAACAAAGTACCACCTCATTCTCCACAAAGGGGAATGGATTACCTGGCATTCTTTGCTTGCTTGCCTCATTTTTAAGAGCTTAAGTTTCTGTCTGCATTGGTTGCATATTGCTTTGCCATTGCTAAATCAGGAACAAAATATGTGTGAAGCACCTTGCAGATGACTCCACACACCCACACTTGACTACTACAGCCCAGGATGATGAACAGATCCAACTCACAGGCCAGATTTAGAAAACCCCATATAAATTCAGGCTCCCAGCACAATGTTGGTTTGGTCCCATGCATAAGGGACTAAAGGACAAATGAGGTAACTTATTTAATTGCCACCATATTCTGCCAGGTCAGCAACCCTAGACTTGGTTCTCCAGCTCTCAGTGGAAGTAATGCTCAGGATAACCAACAAGCAGGATGTGCAGTTACCATGGTTTCATGCACTCTTACAAGTTCAGGTCACTAAGGGTAGAAGAAACAGCAAAAGAAAGGAACAGATGTTCATATTTAGGATTTAGTAAATAATGTGCCACATGCCTGACCTGGTGCAGGGCTCTATTGTTAACAACAGACATCTGCACATGGGACCCTCCTGCACTGCAGAGCACCAGCCTCCCCTCGCAGATGGGCTGAGTCTGAAAACAGGCAGCACCTTCCAAGCCTCATGCCTGCCCCCTTACACTTTACTCAACTTTTACATCAGTCATCAAGCCTTCCTGGAGTTGAAATCTGGTAAAGAATACCTTTAACAACCCACATCCTCTCTATCTACTCTTGCACTCAAGTAGTTGCCAGGGCACACAGTGATTGTTCAAAATACACTCTAAAATTTATAAACAACAGGTAGGTAGCACTGGTTGTTCATACAGCTACAGTGTCAAGTCTTCATAGAGACAGGTGCTCTGCTTCTAAAGTGAATTGCAATATCCCTAGACATTTGAGAAAATAAAAGCAAAAGCTAAGTTTTCTGCAAGGCACACTACAGAACAGGATGCACTCTTCCACACCACCTTCATGGCTACGCTAACAGGGCTGCAAGGGACTCATCCCACCACAGAGGCACAATTGAAGAGGGGAGGAGGCTGTACCCAGGACACTATGTGGTCTGTGTAACACAGTAGGAAAGAGTAAGAAGGCACAGAGGATGAAAAGTGTGTATTTATCTCTGAGCCTAATCTCAGGGATACACAAACATGGAATACCTGATAAAAGATTCAGCTAGGAAAATGTGAAGGGTCTGTGTGGAGCCTTAAGGGAATTAAAGATAATTACCAAGCACCCATAGGGCTCAAATTTTGGAGTAAGCTTACAGAAATAGCAATCTTTCCAAACAAAGACATACTCCACATGCAATCAGCAGCTGTTTAAACAGAAATCTGAACTGCCAGTATCTATATCTGTTTCCATTATACATTTATGCATTATGAGCCACAGCCCTAAAAGCTACATCTGAGGACTAGTTCACACTGAGAGTGTCGATCAGGGATTACCAAATAAGGAATAAGAAGCAAAGAGGTCTCTATAACAACTGCATAAAAAATACACAACAAAATCCACTTGAGTGTTCCTGCTATAGTTAGACCAGCAGCATTTTTTTTTCAGAGAACAAGTAGAACTTTGGTAGCAATCAATTCTAAAGTGCCTTATGCTTAATTCCTGTGCAAACCCTGCTGTGGAGGCAGAAGGACATTTCAAGAATGTTAAGATGCTCAATCACATAATAACACATAACACAGCAAGGAGGTTCCAGTTCTCTCTCTGCGATCACACACAGCACAAAAGCGATGGCAGAGACCATGTTTCTAGCTTTTCTTTTGCACTTCATTTCTCTTCCACCCACTCCTGCAATATAAGCATTAAGAGACACATCCAGTCTCCCACCCAGGCCTGAAGTGTTCCCCTGTGAAAACAAAGCATATGAGGAGGGAGGATCTATATCAGATAGTGGTCACTGTGGCCTTTCTGGCCACACCAGCAAGGAACGGGCTGGCAGGTTTTGCCATCACTTTTCTCCTCAGACACTTTTGCTCTAGCACTGTCTCACTGCATAAAGGTGGTGAGCACAGAGTTGTTTTTAAAAGGGGCTTCTCAGCATAGTTACCAGGCTGTGAAAACTCTGCCATTTCCCATGGCAGTCTGCAAGTGCAGTCCTTCTGGAATGCATTGAGAAAACAACGCAAAGGTCAGGTCCTTCCTTTCCTCTACTTGCCAAAAGGCCTAATCCCCTGTTTCAGAAGGGCTTTCTTCCTCCTGGCTGAGCAAGGCTTATTCCTCTGTGGAACTGGGAACTTCCCAGTGCCAGTTGATCACAGCAAGCGGGAGAAGGAGTGAAGCTGGTCATTTCTCATGCAACTCAGTCAGGACTTCAAACCCATTTTTTCCATCATCTGTTCATACACCGTCCATGCCATTGCTGCCATCAGAGTGCGCCTGAGGGCTCGGGGCACACCGCCTCGGAAAAAGCCAACCAACCCAAAGTCCTGCAACAGGAGATAAACAGCAATTCATCACAATCTGCCTCTAGGGTCTTAATTGCTCATTGTTTATTACATGGAAGAGCACAGGATGTACTTCAGCTTAGATCCAGTTCAGTCTCTGAAAGACCCGACCTTAAACAGCATTTCGTGTTTAGGAAGAACAAGTAGTACTGTGCAATTGCAGGGCTACACAAGAAAGCAGGAAGAGCAGTGAGTGGAAAAAGGAAGGCCAGGTGGAGACAACAGATGGGGAAAGGCACACTTAAGTCCAACAAAGAGAAGGGTGTAATAATTTCCAGACACTTCAGGACAATGACTACTCTTTGTTTGAGAGCTTCATATTTACAAAATTAAAACAAAAGTCTCTCAGCTATTCTGTAAAAACTGAGATTTCTAAGTACTGAAGTAAAAAAACATTCTGATTTGAAAAAAA
This sequence comes from Grantiella picta, assembly GCA_013397955.1. Taxonomy (NCBI): domain Eukaryota; kingdom Metazoa; phylum Chordata; class Aves; order Passeriformes; family Meliphagidae; genus Grantiella; species Grantiella picta. The sequence continues at coordinate 390,777 of VZRM01007020.1, forward strand.
AAGGTACATAAAAATGCATACACAAATAAACAGATTCCTGCTTAGGAATAGAGTTCAATATGGAAACAAAGCAAACCTGCCAAGATCTGCCCTTCTGACAGCAGGAAGGGAAAGGTGGGCTTTGAGCTCTTTTCCACCCCATTCCTGGGATAAAGATTTTGGCATTTATTTCTCTTCTAGAGTCCAAAGAGCAAAGAATTATTTTGTAGCTGGTTTGTATCTGAAACCAGCATTTCACACCGCACACTGTAGTCTTGGCTTACCACAGCATGACCCCCTTCATTTTCTTGAAAACACTGCCACTGAATAGTCCAACTGCAAGAGCAGATGAAGCACTGACACTTGTTCACCTCCTTTAAAAGGCAACAACTTCCCCAGCATAGCTGTGCTTTGAGCAAGGGGATCAGAACTGAGAGTGTGATTGTGCATGCTAGAAGGGATTCACCTCACCTTGTAGATGAAGGCAATGGTCTGGCTTGTCCTGTGGTACTTTTGGGGTGACAGCTGCATGTATGTTTTGACGACATCAGCAGGCTGTGTTGCCAGAGAGGCCAAGATTCCTGCAAAGATCCCACAGCCAAAATTCAGCAAGGGCACGAGCACTGGATCCAGCTGGTCTGCAACAGAGCAAAAACACACTCAGACACCATACAGGCCAGGAACATTCATGCTGCATGACAAAGTCAAAGCTCTTAAATGATTAAATTAACATCAGAGTCTAAGAGAAGTTAAAATCCATGCAGCTACAGAAACCTTTCAAAGGGAAAAGGGATTACTAGTCAAAAGATAGCCCTATTGAAAAGTCTCAACTGCTGGGAAACTGAATTTGACAGAAAATCAGAAAAGAAAAAATTGTACAAACGCTGCCCCAGTGAGTTCTACTATCACAGATACACCAGCTTAGTGGAAACTGAACAGTATGCAAGACAAGCAGAAGCAGCAAGCAGTGCTGAAGACACCCTCTCTTTCACCTGTTCACTAACCCACTTATGCATCAGCCTTCGTAAAGCCAATCAATCAGTTTAGGGCCAGTCTCCACTTCTACACTGAACTCAGCTATAGCTCTAAAGTTCTCCACAGGCAAATGTCAGTGTCCCACCTAAAGCCCTACAGGAGACTAATTTAACTACTGAGGTGGAGGGCAATGAGCAGAGCATGCAAGCTGTCAGCCGCAGGGAGAGATCTGAGAAGAGGAACATTTTCCACTCCAGCCTCCAACATTCAGCCTTACCCTGAGGCGTGAGGTTTTTGGTCTGTGTGTAGAACATCAGGTAGATGCCAGAGAAGGGTGCATCCCGCAGCAGCGTTGCTGTGAGCCCACTGAACATGCCACGAGCCCCTTCTGTCTGATAGATATTCTTGAGGGCTCCATATACACTCCCATAGCCAAATCTTCCACTCTGCAAGGGCAGAAAAAGGTCAGTCATCCATGTGCCAGGCACAAGTCGCGAAGCCCTACACACACCCTGAGGGCATAACATCTGAACAAATGGTAGTGTGAACTTAATGTGATGCTCGAGACAGCAACACAGAGGAAAAACCCAAGGCAAAATTGGGTTTCACCTACCTCAGCCTTTAAAACAATCCTTCAGAAAGGTAAAATATGCAAGATGCTACACAAACACTGTACGCAACTGAATCTTATAAATCTGAGCGTGAATTCTATTTCATCTTCTTGCCTGATTATCAGCGTGCAGCATTTCCTTCACAATGTGTGAACTGAGATGAAATCAGGACTACATCCCTAGCTCTACCCAAGTGGCAACAACCTTCTCCAGGCAGAAGGATTTATTTTGCACCACAAGGAAGGTGTGTGACATCATTAATGGGAGACTACTTGGAAAGTCATACCTCATACCGGGTCTTCACTACAGTCACTGGCAGCATGCAAATCCCAGAAATTGCACGAGCAGTGGCACCCAGAAAGACAGACTCCAGGGCTGTGGGTGAACGGTCCACAAGAAACTTTTGCTTCATCATGTACAAAGTGCTGAAGTAAATCCCAACCCCAGGAATACATCTTGCAAAGGACTTCAGAAGAAGCAGAAGCAGATGAAGAAAGAAAAAGCTTACATAAGACAAAATATACTACAGAACATTTCTGAGGCTGTTAAACTTGACAGAAAGCTTTGCAGAGAACAAAAATATCACTAAAGCTAACATGCTTAGGAAAGAAGATAAGGTTGAAATAATTTATGGCATGACAGACAAATTATTCAAATGATGCCAGGATTTAATGTATTCCTCAATGTCAGTTTTCTAGGAACAAGATATTCTAAACCAAAATGATGTTCATGTAGTTGTCACCCCACATTTGCAAAAGTAGTCAAGTGTTCAGCTGCTCAGGACTGTAAAACCACAGGGATTGCCCTAACCGAATCAGTGAAATTCACATTAACTCCTTAAAATAGGATGTAGTCTGAATAATGTGATTTCATTAATAATTGCACAGCAGTTGGATATTTAAATTCAGGCAGACATAATTAGCAATATACAGTAAGTTTATTCATCTACTTATTTTTAAAAGTCAGGGTTAAAACAGCCACTTACTGGAGAGACACCTTTCCAGAGCCCCAGAATACTCTCAGTACGAACAACCCTAAAGAGCAATGTTACCATCCCAGCACGACTGGACCTGAAAGAAAGACAAGACAGGAACTGCAGAAATTACCTGCTTCTGCTCCTTGGTAGATCCATTCCATAACCACCCCTTTCATTTGTATCTCTGTGCACTACACTAGCATCTCCAAAGTGCTCTTTCTCATCTCAGTCTGCTTTTCTTGGTTGCTCTTTCCAGGGCTTCTCCACCACCTTCTGTTTCTCACAGCTTGTAACACACGTTAGAGACCTCTCCAATTAGCATTTTTAGTTGCTCATTCCCTTTGTCAGCAGCAGATTATAGGTTGACTATATCAAGCAAATGGGAGCAGCTGCACACATCAAAAATTATCTGACAACCACACAGGACTCTTTTCAGGCAGAGGACCTCCCATGAAACTGCATGGTAGCCACTCCAGCAAACACCAGTCTCTCAGATGAGAACAAACGTTGAGGTTACAAGTTATTCCCGCAGCATTCACAACCACAGACATTTTCACTCTTCTGGAGCAAAATATCAATCATTTTCTATGATATAAAAACATACCTCCTCTATTAGAAAGACTCTGATTTCCCAAATTACAACCCTGAACTCCAAGCCCCAGCCAGCAAATAAGCCACAAGCCTGTGGTGGAGCACCTCCATGCCCTCCATGCACACACATCCCCACCCTCTCACCTGTTCACAGCAGGCTGCAGAGTTTGCAGGCGTGTTTTCAGCAGGTCTAGGGGTTGGAAGAGGAGCGTGGAACAAGTGCCACTGATGGAGCCACACACAAAGGCCTTTAGGACTGGATGCATCTGGAAGATGAAGAATAGAGCTCTAAATGGCCATTTAATTAAGAAGAAATATTTCAGCTGATATGTCACTTGTTATAGGAAAGGAAGGTGAACTGACCCCAGATGCTAAGGAACAGATGCTTTGGGCACAGGAAGCTTTTCCAGACTTATTTGTGGTTTTTGTTCCCTCTACTTTTCCTGGGAGATTGTTCTGGAATCTCCTTGAAATTCAGTGGTTGGAAAGAGTATTCTGAGCCTCAAATGTATTAGTAGCCTTTCTTTATCGTTTACCATGCCAAAGGAAATAGGTGTCCCCTTCCCACCACCCACCCGTTCCTTTGCCCCAGTCCCATCCACCTCTTCTGGGAACACCTCCAGCCCTTCCCTGGCACCCTGCACACCAAGGTCCCCCCACTGCCACGGGAACTGGCGGGGAAAGCTGCCCAGACCCAAACCTGGCCCAAATGCACCCAAAGCACGGCACGGCCTGCTCAGCTCAGGCTGCCTCTCCTATCCACAGCGGCTGCCGCCTCCCCGCACTTCTCGGGAAATATTAAAGCAGGAGGCACTAACCCCGCGCCAGGGAGAAGATTTTTTGGTGTTTCGAGAGGTTTTTTCCTATTCCACACATATAACGGTGTTTGCTAATGGATGACAAGTTTCTGCGCCCCTCGGCCCGGCAGAATCACGAGAGATTAGAAACCACGGACAGATTAGCAGCCGTGCGGGGCACACTCCAAGCCATCAATGGCTCCCCCGATGTCCCCCGGCCGCACCGTCACGGGCTGGACCCGTACCGCCATCCCCTCGCTGCCCCGAGGCCGCGGATCGCCACGCAGCAGCGCAAGCGGCGCGGAGGCATAGCGATTTCCCCCCGCCTCCCGAAGGGACGCTGCCCGCGGGCTCCCCTCGGCAGAGAGAGCGAGGAGGGCCCGGGCAGCGGCCCGGTCGGCGCAGCCGTACCTCCGGCTCCCAGCCCGGCATCCCAGCGCCGCCCGCAGCCCGGGAGCGCGGCGCCAGGCCCAGCCCCGAGCGCCGAGCGCCGAGCCCGCCCCGCCCGGCGCATGCGGCTGCCGTAACCCTTCGCCGGCCGCGGCCTTGCTCCGCCGGGACAGCCGGGGGCGATCAGCGGCTCTCCGCCCCCCAACGCCTCTGCCCCCGTGCTCGTCACGGCTTTTGGCCGTTCTGCATAGAATCGTAGAATGTTAAGGGGTTGCAGTGGACCTGAAGGTCCATCTATGCCCAGCCCCGCTGCAGGGACACCTCCCGCTAGACCACATTGCTCAAGGCCCGGTCCAACCCTGGCTCAAACTCTGCCAGGGATGGGGCAAACACAGCTTCTCTGGACAACCTGTTCCAGTGTCTCACCAGCCTCACAGAATAAAAATCCTTCCTAATATCTAACCTAAATTTCCTCTCTCTCAATTTATACTCACTACTCCTTGTCCTATCACTGTACTTCCTTATGAAGAGTCCCCCTCTGGCTTCCCTGTAGGCCCCCTTCAGATCCTGGGAGGTTGCTATGTCGTTTCCACAGAACCATGTTTTCTCCAGGCTGAGCAGCCCCAATGCTCTCAGCCTGTCTTCCTAGGGCAGTAGGCTCCAGTCCTCTGATAAACTTCGTGGCCTCATCTGGACTTGCTCCAACAGTTCCATGTCCTTCTGAAGTTGGGGGCACCAGAACTGTACTCAGTTCCAGCACCTGTACTCTGTATTCCAGAACTGTACACTGTATGCAGCACCTGAGCCCTAGCGTGCTCAGTCCAACGTGAGCAGTGGGAATGGTCAGTTCATAACCGGCAGCTTTCATGTCTTCCCTCAGTTAACACCTCCCACGTCCCCAAAAAACCAGCTTCTTGTGGACAGAATTTTTGTTCAGAAAGCTGAGTTGCTCACTGACACCTCCTTACCGCTACTGCTAGTGTTTCCACTTGCTCGCCCGCATCCTGGGCGCAGACCAGAGGAAGGCTGGGTTTCCAGAGCATTGAGGAAGTGAAGTGCCAAAACACCGAGACCTGTGCTGGCCCTGAGACAGCGGCTTCACTGTGCCAGCAGAGCCAGACACTGCTTATCAACAATGAGGCCAGAGGAGGCTGGGAGGAGCATGCGATGGCTTTGGCAAGATGCTTTTCTAAGAATCTGGCCTGCCAAGAGGAATGACACATGCAGAACATCATGGTCCAGCTGCTCCCAGGAAGAAAACCCTGGGTGCAGCAGTAGCCATATGCACAAACCACTTCCTCTCCTGTACTCCTTTTGCCTCATGGCAGCCCCTGAAGAAAGGGAGAATATACTTCTCCGAGAAAATGTAACACACAGGCTAGCAAAAGCACTTCATTACGGACTCCCTCTTCCCTTTGGCAAGCTCCTCTCTTGTTAAGTGGCTCCCTCCTTGGGTGAGTGACTGCCTTTTATTTCATTAACTGACTTTGCCTGCTAACTTGTGGAAAGGAGGATCAGCTCGTCCCCTTCCCTCCTGGTGCTTTCTTCCCTGCCTCACATCTTGCTCCACTGTAGACCAATACACGGACAACACATGTCATGACAGGCTGCACGGGAAGCTCTGCTCCACTGCCTGGAGCCCCTCCTTCCCCTCCATCTTCACTGACTGTGGAGTCTGCAGGGCATTTTTCTCACATATTCTCACTCTTGCACAGCTGCTGTTGCACAGTGTTTCTGAATCACAGAGGCACTACCAATATCACCAGTGGGCTCAGCTTTGGCCAGCAGCGGGACCATCTAGGAATTGACTGGAGCTGGCTGCTACCACCACGGAGGCAGATTATGGCATCCTCTCTCATAAGGCAGCCCTGCAACCCCCTGGCTACCAAAACCTTGCCATGTGAACCGAATGCAACATCATCTGTTATATAATTGATTATATCAGGAAGCTGTCCAGGATATGTATGTAATTTTGAAAAAGCCCCTTTGGCTGTTTCTCTTGGTGTGTTTCTGGCTGTGCTGGATGGGACTGGGTCAGTAGATTGTTTAGAGGAGTGAGCTTAATTCTAGTAAGGGTGATAAACTCAACTGATGCATTTGAAATGTTTCTGTATAGAGCTGGGGCTGTCTTTCCCTCCATGTCTTTGGGTGGAGCAACAACAGATACTTTTGTGGTTTTCTGAAGCAGTATGAGCTGCAACGATATTGGCCAAATGGCATGCATCCCAAGAAAGAGCTCATCCAGCATGAAACCCTGGTGGCAACAGCAGTCTTCAGGTTCTTGTCTTGGTCTGGAAGAGTTTTGTCCCTTAAGATAAGCCTCATGATGAATGAGGAGGTGAAAGAAACAGCGCCGCTGATCACACACATGTCTGCAGGAAAGCCCAGCAGAGGGAGCCGCATCCCTTCAGGTCTCTCCTGGGGAGATGTTCCTTGTGCTCTGAGACTGTCATCTCTATTTAGCAGATGAGAGATGAGAGGCACAGAACTGCGAAATTCCCATTTAGTGGATACATCTTTTTCCTCATTGAATAATTCCTCTGTGTATTCTTTGCCACTTTAGCACTAATAGAGTTGTTAGTGCTATTTTAGACCTGCATAAGGGCAGTGGAGATTCAATTTCAGTTCCGCCAGTAACACTGCCTGCAACAAAAGAGTTTGTTTCTGGTTTTAATTTCTAGTTTCAAGTATTTTAAGAGTTAATACCCAACAGAGCTTGGTGGTCATGGCTTGACTCACACGTAAAATGTTGACCTAATACCATACTGCCCACCCCAGCTGAGGAAAACCATCCACTGCCGCACATGCAATAGCTGCAGATTTTATTGGTTCAGAGAGATTTATCCCTCTGCCTTTGGAGCAATGGTGAATGAAGGTGGGCATCCAAAGGATCTGAGAGAGACAACAAACCATTCCACATGGTGATCTCTGGCAGCACATCTATGGTCTGATGCCCAGTGAGGTGCTGTTTGCTCAAAAACTAACAAAAAGGTGATGTGACTTGCCTGAAATTCAGTAATGTTGCCTGTTGCTCAGTGATGCTGCTCTTTCCCATATATCTTGTGTTGTGGAGAAGATCAGAGACAGCTGTGGGATGAAAGCTGTGTTGGGTCCAGATGAGGTCACAGTAGGGATGTGGCAGAGTTGGTTGGAATTCAGTGCTGTTCAGGGCTTTGTTTCAGTGTTAGTCTGTGAGAGCATCCTGCACTGTGCATGTTCTGGGAAGAAAGGGTCAAATGTACTTGGCAGTGTTAGGATTACAGTTGGACTCTATGATCTTAAATGCCTTTTCCAACCTAAATGACTATGATTCTATGATCATTTTCCTTAGGTATTCCTGTCTGTGCTTGGGTGGGTGCAGGGGAAGGTGCCTTCCAAGGAAAAATATTAAAGCAAGCATGGTGCCCTTTGTCATTGCTGGCTCTTGGCAGCATTGGACCATCCCCCTCAGAAAACGCCACCAAAAGCCCTTTGAGCAGAGGAGAGACAACACTACTTTCTCTCTCCTAGACACTGGAACTGCAGAACAGGGACAGCAGTTGGAACAGGGCAAGCAGGTGGGAGAGGTGGGAGAGGGGAACACTTCAAAGAAGTGGAGGAAATTTCAGATCTCTTCCACTTAAGAATATAGGTTCTGAAAACTCTGATCATTCAGAAGATAAAGCTGACATTTCCATGCTGTAGGTGTTAAATAAAGAGGCTGAACTCACTGTCTTGGGGTTTCATACATCATTAATGTACCACAGGTCACACAGAGGAAAAGCTATTTTAGGACTGTGCACTGCCACAGTGAGGACCTTGCCTCTGACTTGACATTGCAGCACAAGCTGAGGTAAATATTGCCAGCCTATATATGCAAAGTTATGCCTTCTTCTTAAAAATAAGTGATATAAAGACAGTTTTTTGGCACTCTTTCAGACACAGTGTTGGATTATGGAGCAGAATTTGACATACCTGCTGGGCAGCGGTGGCTCTGAGGACATCCTGGTGAGTCAATCCCTGCCAGGTTGCTCCCCTGCAAACCGGGGCCAGGAGCTCATCTTAGGGGTCCAGTTTCTCCTCTGGGGACACACAGTATTGGTGGAGATGATGGGGGTTTAGAAGAAATCAGCGTGATTGCTGTTCTCTGGAAAGAAACTAAAGCATAGAGTGAAAATATCTTCAGTTGATGAGACTGTGCTTCTGGAAGAAGCCTGTCCTTGAGGGCAGAGGTGTTGCTAAGAGTGTCTTATGGAGGACATTCTGACTAGGAGGCTGCTATCCATCTTTAATTGTTTGCTCTCACAGGTACTGCCCAGGCATGTGGTAGTTGCTGCTGAAGGAGGGCAAGTGGCCAGGGGCTGGTGAGCAGGAAGGGGGCATGACACTACTGCTGGTGCATCCTATTTCTGGCACTCAGCTAACTGAAAAAAAGCTTTTAGGAGATGAGTGTTAACATATCTGTTTTTCCCTGAGCCCTGCTCCCTTTTTCCATTCAGAAGGAAACATAAAATACGACCCCAAAACCCATATCGGGGCTCTCAACTTCCTGGCCATGCCCATGTTGTTGCTGGGATGCTCCCTGACTCTGGCCCCAGTACCTCACCTGGACTCAGGTGTGGGGCATGCCCCAACATGGAGCCAGCAGGAGGATGCTGGTAACCTCTACCACCACAGCTGCATTTTCCTTGATCTCCTCTGCCCCTCTGATGCAAGGATGTTATTCCAGGTCTTGCAGGGGATGGTCAGTCACTCATGTTCATTCCTCATTTGCATCCTGTACCACATCTGTAGCACAGCTGTTTCGTCCTTATGCAGCTTAGTGTGAGCTGACTTGTGCCTGCTATATTTATTGAGAGAGTAAATGTGGAATTTGGGTCATGTGAACTTCGTTGTTCTTGAACAGGTGGGTTACACATCACCAACACCTAACTCCTCTGAAGCGTATGAATATCCCTTCGACTACTCAGGGCTACACATCATCTGTTATCCTGAAAGTATCCCAGCATTTGCATCTACCTTATTTCCAGTGCTGTACTCCGTGCTGTTTGTGACAGGCCTCATAGGAAATGCTTTGGTTGTTTGGATTCTGACAGTCTTCGTGAAAATCAAGACCATGACTGACGTGTATCTGCTGAACCTGGCTGTCTCTGACCTCCTTTTGGTATTCTCCCTGCCCTTCTTGGTTCAGTACTCCATCATGGGCCAGTGGACTTTTGGAAATGCACTGTGTAAAATCATCAGCTCAATTTACTTCATTGGTTTCTACAGCAATGTCTTCTTCATAACCATCATGAGCATCGACAGGTACTTGGCCATTGTCCACTCTCTCCATGCTCAAGGGATTCGGACAGCTGTCCATGGGGTTATCACCAGTCTGGTTGTTTGGGCAGTTGCCATTTTAGCAGCAATGCCAGACTTAATTTTTTTCCGGGAAGTGAATGACAATGACGAGATTAAGTGCCTCCCTCACTATCCTGATGGCAACAATGGCTGGAAGACTTTCAGTAATTTTGTAGTCAACATCCTGGGGTGGCTAATCCCTGTTGGTGTCCTCATTTTCTGCTACTACAGCATCTTGAAAAACCTGCAGAAGTGCCATACCAAGAACAAGTACAAAGCAATAAAACTGGTTTTTATTGTAGTCATTGTGTTCTTCCTCTCCTGGACCCCTGTCAACATTGCACTTTTTTTGGACTCTCTGAGGAACATGTCCATCATCAACGACTGCGAGACAAGCCAAAGAATAGACCTAGCCACAGAGCTGACTGAGGCTCTCTCCTTTGTCCACTGCTGCCTCAACCCAGTCATCTACGCCTTTGTGGGTGTGAAGTTCAGGAAGCATCTCCGTGAGGCTTTCAAAAAATCTGCATGTTTTCTGTCAAACTGCAAAGACTACAGGGCTTTCAGTGGGCGCAGCCTGGACAGGCACTCCTCTCTGCACACAAAGTCTTCACAGTTGTCTTCTGTTGGTACTGTCTTGTAGACCTACATGTCCAAAACTATCATCCTCGACAGGTGACCCAAGTTTGAGAAATCCTTAAATGGGCATCCACAGCCATGGACTGTTTGTGCAGCCTGTTAGAATACAAAAAATGGAAGTAGGTGCTTGATTTTGCTTTTATTGTGGTTGCTTTTGGCATTTTCACCTTTTTTTTAGCATCATCCTCCCTTTCCCTTGGCACATCCTGCCCTGCTTATTTTGTGAAATTACCTAGGCAGACTCCCATACTGCCTGAGCAGCATGGAGAGGTACCTTAGAAACATACCTTCCCCCTTCAGACTCAGTACTGAAAAGAGCTGTTTATGTTTCCGAACGCTGGACACTTGGCCACTCCTTCCTTTGTCTCAGCAGGGTGTGTTGGCTCTGTGAGCAGGGATAGGACTCACTGCAGGAGTGGGAAGCTGCTCTTTGGAGGGAAATGGTGCCCTAGTTAAAGGTGTCATGCCAGGGCCTGGGTCCCAGTTGACAGATCTGAGCAATAATTTCAACCCTAAAAGAGCTTAGTGAGTGAGTAATTGGGTAAGCAACCAAAAAAATTAATGCTGTCCATGTGTTTGGGTGAAATCAATATGAATTAATATCTGGATATGATCCTGACTCCCCATCTGCTACCAGGGCCTGCTGCTTCTTGGCTGGAAGGGTTTGGAAGCTGTAGCCTAGAAATGACACTGCTGATGTCAAGAAACAGCACCTACAGGAATGAACAAGTGCTGTAGGAATGGATGGAGAAATCATTACCAGGAAAAAGGCTGAAGAGTGGAAAAAATAGTGGGTGTGAGGTGTCACACGTCTCCATGAGTGAACTTCTTGAACATTTTGAACTTTTTGAACTGGCAACTGATGTGCCATTGTGGTCACTGCTCTTGAGCATGTGACTGGGGTTGACCTTCCAGTTACTGTTCCAACTTGGAATGAGTGGCTTTTTATATATGAATGGTTACCCACTCGTATAGATATATCTATATGTATGTATGTATCTATCTATCTATATGTATCTATATATATATATATCTATATATAGATAGATACCTTTACTTGTACATGTGTGTATATATATACAAAAATACACACACATATACTGGTATATATACATATTTATAATTTTATATATACAAATATTGCTAGATAAATGCAATGGTTTTCTGAAAGCTTTTTGTTCTGTTCTGTTTGTCCCTACAAGGCATCACCATATTTTAGGTTTTATAATAAAGATAATGTGTGCAGTGTAATTGCACAATGTTTACACCCGAAGAACCTGTTTCATCATTATTTGTGTCAGCATCTGCATTTTATTCTTTCCTGGACAGATCTACAAAACTGATAATCCCTCCAGCTGCCACTTCTCTGCCTCCTCTTCAGTTCAGCTGCTGCCTGGGTCCCAGCAGCAGGATCACAGCCTGGTGCAGCAGCACAGTCCCTACCTTTCAGGTGCCTTATTACCAGCCAGGCTTTTTTTGCGTATGCAAATCCTCAGGTGCTCTAGACGGGGATTCACAAAAATTGAGGACAAAGCCAAAGGGTGGTGGGCAAGAAGATGGCACCAGCTATCTCCCCTGCAGATACACAGCATGAGCCCTCTAAAGCACAATTCATTCAGCTGAAGCACAGGAGATGGGAATGATTTCTGTAGCCTCACAGCCTCGTCCTGCACCCCTTGTGTGAGTGCTTTGGGACAAGTGCTGGAGCCCATTTTCCCAAGCTGGCAAGATGATGATAGCCTTTCTCTGGTTGCTGAACATCTCAGCTCGGGGGTATCTCCCTCTTCTCAGAGGTCTCATTGATTGCCTTTGTGTAGCTGTTGGAGTGAGGCTGTGACCCAGGGCTTTCCCACAAGGGCTGTAACCCAGTGGCATGAGGGTAGCTTAAACATGCAGAGCCTTCTTTGCAAAGTCTTGCACTTCTCTAACTCTCACTAGAGGATATCCTACCCTGCTGTTGCCTCAACACCACTTGCAAGCCCTGCTAGCAAGGAGGCAGGAGATTTCTGCAGCTTAAAGGAGTTTCTGCCAGAGGCAGCTGGCTTCTGTTTTATCAGCAACACCAGGAGCTCTGAGTTGGACCTGACCTCAACTTCTCACTACTCAACTGCTTCAAGCTGCTATTGCTGCCTTTGTGTGCAAAGGGAGAAGGTGAGACCCACATCCGGAGAGTGCTTGGCATGCAAGAGCTGCCCTGTGTTGCTCTGGGTGGCCAGAGGCATCCCTGTAGGTCAAAGAGCTCCTCTGCTTTCTGAAGGGACAAGCCTGGAGCAGTCTGCTGCCCTTCCAGTGCCTGTGAGGGCATTGAGAACAGAAGGCATCATTCTGCATCTGCGCAAGTTGACAGACAGCTTGAGGATAATGCCAAATTTCAGGGTTCTCCCAAGAGCAGGGAGCACAAGAAGCTGAGGCTAAAACATCCTGTACAGCCCCAGTGCCTGTTCACCTACTTGCATAAAAAGTACCCACTACAGCTGTTATATTGTTCCTGCTCATATCTGCTGCTTACCTTCATATCCTGATCTTGCTTTTTGTTTTTGTTGAGATGACACAGCTTAAGAGGATTCGGGATGATGTAGGCACATGAAAAAGTCAGATATAATCTTGTTCTGGCTTCAGCACATCATCTTAAAACAGAGACCAGAGTAACCAATGTTGCCCACGTTCAAGCCTACACTTAAAATACCTGATTGTTTTCTTTTGATTTATTGGCGTTACTTGCACCAGTGTATGGGTAGTACAGCACCCATACAACTGGTGCAAGTAGTATGGGTGTGCAGCAGTTGTGTGGGTATGTTTAAGGACCATGCTGTTGAACTATACCTGCAGAAAGTGGGATGTATGAGGACATGTTAGCTTATGGTGTTGCTAGATCCCTCAGGAAATAGTGTGAAGTGGGACCTAGCAGATTGTTCTTCATCTCAGCTCTGAGCTGCAGGACTGCCATATAAGCACAGGGAATGATAGTCTCAGCCTCTTGTCTCAAAACAGTATTTCAGAGTAAGAAACTAGTCCATACATGGCTTTTTCTGGCATTATGCTGAAGTCTCCCGCCCAAGGCAACCTGGAGACAAACTTACTGAATTCTTGGCAGAATCTCTGACCTTCAGGTCACGTGTTCAGGATGCTGCATGCAGTCTGGGGATGAGAATGGGACTGATTATGCTTCCAGAAGGAGCCTTGCCAGCCAGCAGCACAACTCTGTCTCTTTCTGCTGTGGTAACATTCAGCTACACTTGGAGGTCAGAATCAGTCAAAACATTAAGGAGGGAAAAAGGAAAGATTAATGAAGGGTATTTGTGTCTCACACTTGTCTTAGCTGAAGGATGCTCCTGCACAGGGATGGGCCCACATTAGCATGCACAAAACTCCCTAAGCCCAATCCTGAAGTTAATTGTATCGTGCCCAGGATAATCCTGTTTTGTTTTCAGCCTCTTGAAAACACTGATATTATAAATGTCTACCAGTTATGAAGCAGCATGGAAATTATGAACGGTGCCAGAAGAAGATCAGAAAGAATCATGGCAGAAAAAACCCCAGGTGTTCTGTCCAGATATAAAAATAGTTTGGGAAATGGAAAGGTAATTATAACCCTAGTCTGAGTATGCCGGGTTTAACTGTAATGTGTGGGCAGAAATTCATATTTGGTTAATATACCTTAAATGTTAATGTCCCTTAAAGGCAGCAAGTAATACTGGGCCAAGCAAAGCTGCTACTGTAGTGCGTCAGTTTTGACGCACAGCCTCTGAGCGGTGTGCTTCTGTTCCGGGTAAATCTGTGTTCCTGCTGACTTGGCTGAAATGCCAAAATGTACAGAGACAGGTCACAGGAATCCTCACCTCAGAATAGCTGATTTGGGTTTCTACAGCTTCTCTGCTGATGTGATCATCTGCTGGGGCCTCATTCTGACCCCACACTGCTCTTGTCCAGTGGCTGTCGGCTGTCCCTGTACGTGTGCTGTGCTTTCCAGCAGTCAGTGCAGCTGTGTAATGCTGGCATCAGCAGCTGGGTCAGACTTAGCATGTCGGATGAGCTCTATGCAAGAGAAGAGAGCAACCAAGCAAACAGCAACATCTGCTGTTTCACCCCAGCAAACAGTTTTTCCTCACCATGCTTCCATATCCAGACTGACTTCCCACTAACATTGATGAATGTGTGACATGTGCTTGTGGGTCTGCATCACCAAGACATTCATCCCTTTCCACAGCTGGCACCTTTGGAGGATGTGCAGTCTTTGTAATCCTCCACATGCTTGGGGTTAGAGAAGGTGTGAATGTGTGTGCAGAATGTAAAGATGGACAGGAAGGAAGGAAGAGCACAGCCCTGACCAAACACAGAGTGCCAGGACATTGCAAACTCAGCACCAACCCTGACTGCAGCACTCAGCAAGGTAAAGAGACCTGCTAGCAAGAAATGTTTGCAAAATAGCTGCCAAAAAGCAGTGCCTTTCCTAAAAAACAAGGAGTAGAGGAAATGGGTCTTGTTCCCTAATGCTCAGCTGTTCAACCAGGCTGAGAGCAAAGAGCAATGCTTGGTGGTTCCCTTGGGTCTTTTGTCCATGCTCACTGCAAGGCAGGCAGCACTTCCACTCCCTTCTCTCACAATGCCTGTGTCTGTCTCTGTACCTGTGCATGTCAAGCACCACCATCCCTGCACATCTCGGTGTCCCCAGCACCACACTGCCCTGACATGTGCTCAGCTGCAGCCCTGCAGAGGGAGGGGTGGTGCTGGTGCAAATGTACCCAACAGCTTCAGCTCTCCTAAGCAGCACAAGGGGGGCAGAGGAGAGAAGAGGGAGGGAAGGAGGAAGAAAAGGCAATTTTTTTATTCAGCATTTTTAACAGCAGCTTGCTGGAGTGTGGCTGTGCAGCCATTCCTCCTGCCTGGAGGAGCCTGGGAGGGATGTGATTGCCCAAAGGCTTTCTCTCATCTTTATTGGGTCTTACTGCTATTGTTGCAGCTGACCTCACAAGCTGTGCAGCCTCAAGAGGCACCCTGAGTGACTGGTGTTACTCAGGTACACCCTGAAACAGGTGGATCCCAACAGCTCACAGGCACATCACCTGTCGCAGGGGAGGAGGATACCTCCACAGGACACCTGGCTGAGCTCCTGCCCCCTCTCCAGAGTAGGACAACACCATCTCCATGTGACAGCTGGAGCTCAGGAACACAGATGTGGTCTGCAAGGCATGACTGAGCCTAAGCACTAAACTGTTTCAATGACATTGTCCTTCTTTGTCATTACTTATGAGGGAATAGATGTTTCTCCTGATTATTGATATCTGTTTGAGCCACACTCCTGCTTGTAGAAAGTGTGCCAACCTTCAGCTTTCTGTGGCTCTTCCCTTCACCAGCCATCAGGATGAAACATTTTCATCTGCAGATATAACTTCTCTCTTCCTCACTCTGGGTAATTTTTGCCTCCCCACCTTTTAAACAAAGAATAAATGCATCTCCCACTGGTGGCTGGAAAGGCACCAGAGCTCTGTTGTCTTCTTGCATCTCTACAGAACAGTGACATGAAGGGATGAGGGCCCCTCTGCTGGGTTTTCTCTCAAAAGTGAAACACAGAAATGATTTCTGTGAAGCGTTGTGTGTGTCTGTGTGTGAACAGCTGGTGCTCACATCTGCACCAAAAGCTGCCAGCTGGGCTCTGCTGCAGGACAGCATGGGAGGAACAGGACGCTGATGTGGATGAACAGGGATGCACCTCAGCCTCTACCCAGCTGGCAAAAAAGACAAGAGAGTTTTGGAGAAATTAGGAGAAAAAATGTCCAGCAGGGGTCAGCGCAGTCACGGCTGTGGTGCGTGTCATGCTGCTGAGCCGTGCAGTGCAGCTCTGCATCACAGAGCTCCCGAGGGACTCAGGAGCTCCATCCTGGGAGGATGGAGCAGGTACCCCCAGACCATTACTGTTTCCCATTGGCCCTGCAGGGCGGACTCCAGTGAAACTCTTGAGAGCTGAGAGCCTCTTTCTGTAGAAAATCACCACCATCAGGCTTTCCCCCATGGCAGCAAAAGCAGAGTGTGCTGGGGAGAACAGCATTTTGATTCTTTAGGCCAGACATTTCTTTACCAAGTGCTTTACCAGTCCACAGAGCTTGAACTTGCCAGAGCTGCTGTGCAAAATCCTGCCTACCCAAGCAGATCTGGCAGCCTGACCACAGAGCAGGAGGAGATGCCAGTGGTGTTGAAGTACCTCTGGTCTCTCCAGATGTTGAGAGAAATGAGTTTTCAAATTTGGAAGGAAATTTTTGGAGGAAAATGGAATAAAATGAACAGGGTGTTTGCCCCTCTTTGCCCACTGAGTCCCTGCACATACATCCTTTACTCTTGATTTCTTCCTGTAAAACCGTTGTGTGCATCCCAATTGGGAGGGCAGCACATTCTACCTAGCCCTTCCCAGGAAAAGTCTCTCTGGTTACAAGGGATGCAATGTCTTTTTTGTTTTAGCTTGGAGAAACAAAAGATGTTTTCCTCCATCATGTATGGACCAGAGTGAAAGTCTTTCCAGCAGCTGCTTCAGACTTTCTTATTCCTGAGCTGTGCCCTGAATACCAGAGTTTGAACAGACTCAAGATGGAGAGCTATTGTTGATGTGGCAGTTGTCTTTCAGGTGGTATTGGTTTCACACCTGTCTATTCTGCACTGAGAGTGCACACCATGATAATGAGCAGCACTCTTATCTAGGGTTATCACTCACGTCAGAATACAGCAGAAAGTCTTTTCTGTCTTCTGGGGATACCTGCTGAGGACTTGTGTGAGTCAGCCTGACTTGGTTTCTCTTTAATTGAACTCTCCAGATAAAAACTGTGGGTATCCCTTTTGGCAAACCTCATTTCTTTTTGAGGTAATAGCTCTCTCGGTGCTCAGTTCCAGTTAAATTCTGGGTAGCACAGGAGGAAGAGGTTGATGACTACCTCCAGGAAAACCCTGTTGCTAAGAGGTTCTTTCTACCTGGAGTGCTTTACATCTGTTTTTAAAGAATGGATAGGATGTCTGCTGGCACTTGTCATACAAAAAGGTGAGCTTTGAAAATCTACTGCTCTGACCCTTTATAATTCCCTAACCTTTGAACCTTAGTTCCAGCAGCATATCTTTGCTGACCCTGGCTAACACCTATCCAGGAGTTAGTTCCCTGATTATTTCCATGGGTGCTTATCCTGGCCCACCTGGCCAACATCATTTGCATAATTTGGCTAATGTTGGAGGTCCATGGTTTGACCTTAATTACATTGCTTTGTAGCTGTTGGGGATGTGACATTTGCTAGAAAAAGCACAACATAGTAAAAAACCGCAAAATGTAATTGGCAGAAATACCAGAACTAAACTTACATGAAGATGTTTGCCTGGCAACTTGCTACACCAATCAACAAGCAGCAGCTCAGGAAGTCTGGAAGATACTCTCCACCCCCAAAATCCCACCAAAGTCAGCCTGCCTGAAGATAGCACAACTCTGCCTTTAATCGCCCTTGACAGGGGCAGCACCCGGAGCTGCATTCCTGGTGCTGGAGGACCTTGGTATTCATACAGCCGCCAACCAGATGCGGTGCCTCTGTTTCTCAGAACACACCCCACTGCACAGCCTCCTGCCTGGTTTTACCCCAGATGAACAGCTTTTTGTGCTCCAGTGGTGCCTGGCAATGTGCTTCGCAGCATCCCAGTTATGGTGCACTCAAAATGCAACCCTGAGCAGGATGCTTGGGTCAGGAGCCAAGAAGGGTCCTTGATTAATGAACATCCCAATGCTTAAACCCTCAGACTCCACTGGTTCTGGGCTGCAGGGAGAAGTTATGCTTAGTATCTTGTTTGCAGGAAAAAAGGAGGCACAACATATGTATAGGGAGATCCAAGAATGTATTGTTAGTGTAATGGCATTCTCAAGGCTCCAACTGTTATCAGTTTAGATCTGCTGGTTGCAGAAAAACAAGAACAGTATCACAGTTTAAATTTTTTGCACACGCATAACTTCTATCCATTTTCCTGGTAGTATGCTCATCCTTTCCCTGCTCCTTTGGGTTCTAAGGCTGGTGGTTTCACTTGGGTGGTTGTGGTGAAGGGAGGTATCAGAGCGAGCTGTCAGCATCTCCAGTCCTTCCCTGAGATGAATGCAATGTTCACCCTGATTTTCCTTCTGTCTTTTTCTAGGATCTGCGTTGGATCTTTTCTTATATGTTTTCCAACATGCTTCTATACCTTCTTCTTTCTTCATTGGTCTACACACAATATACTATATGCAGTGCACCTTATTAGGTTAGACACTAATTTTGTTCTCCCTGTTACCGCTAAACCCAGTTTTGCCAGCTCCAGATCTGCATTTTTTAACAGACCATCAGTGAGTTGTGTACAGCTGTGAGGCTCCTCAGTGCCAGGCTATGCCCCATCTTCTACCATCCTGTATCTGGACTCCTCTGTGCTGCATCCTGCGTCATCACTGCCCAAGACCCCTGCTATTGCACCAAACTTGTATTTTTTCACGCTGTACCATGTCTGAGTGAAAAATATCTCATTCTGCATAGAATAAGGAGGGGACAGCTTTGACATGCTGAGTATAAAGCACCTCAGACAATTCTGTCTTCTGTGCAAGTCCTTTTCCCTGTAAGCACTTCTCTTCCTCTGCATCCTACTTCACAATTTCACAAGGAGCCAGCAGGACCCAAGCACAGCGTATTAATGCTTTCTCAGCTCAGCCACAAAGCTCAACCCAGGAAACGAACAGTTCATGTAGGCATGAACACTAGAGAAGAGGAAACATATATTTGAATCCAAACAGGGTCTGCTTGAACAAAGCATTGGTTTTCAATGCAACTATAAACTAAGGTAAGTGACAATTAAATTTTCCCTCTTACTTGACAGAGCAAGATGAGATGAAATGGAGTCTGATGAACTTAAGGAAATTCTTCACTTCTTAGTGCTTGGAATCAAAATTATATTTAATTTGGGTAAAGATGATGTGGTTAATGTTTACAAATTGTGAAACTAGAAAGAGAAGCACTTTGTTAATGAAGTGAACAAGGACAGATAAATTTTACTTGCTCACTAATTATTTGTGGCATCTTGTGGTAAGGCACCCTGGATAGAAATCCCCAAGGTTAACAAATGCTGATGTATGACTAGTGTGCAACATTAACGCAGAAAGATAGACCAAGAAGATACAGCCCTTCTACTTCATTAGAAGTTTTTTGTTTGATGTCTGCAGGGATTTCTCAACTCATCAACATTGCTTGGTTCTAGCTTTGTTCAGTGAAGCGACATCCAAAACATCATTGACACTGAAATAAAGCCCAAAGCAGAAAATCTAGTAGAGTCAATAGAAAGCGTCTGACACAGACAGACCAGCAAGAGAGCAATAGGAATTCAAGAAATTTGAAAACCCTTACCTTTCTGTATGACATACTTGATTTTTCTGTGACTCAGCTTTCCACAGGAAAGATGTTATATAAAGGTGTCTGCTGCTTTGGGTGAGACATTTGGGTAATACACTGAAGTGGTGGCAACCCCTTCAGTACTTGTATGATATAAGCATAGATCCAGAAGAGTGGTTCCCAAAATCTGGTAGTTGTGGCAAACCCTGTGTGCAGGCAGTGCAGCCAGAGGCAGAGAAGGTGATGACAGGACAGAAGACAGCAAATGCAATGAATCACAAGGGTTTGGGTAGTGCAGAAAAGGTCCAAAGGAGAGAAGAAAAGATTAAAATTTGACAAAAGACAACACATAATAAATTGAGAGTAAATCCCATGGAAAACTTGATATTCCCAGGGAGGAGTTGGCAACTCCAGAACTTAAATCTCATCCATACGCAGTCAAGAAGGGATAATATGTTCTGCTCTCTCAAATGACGGAAAAGATGATTTAAAAGGTCTCCCACTGCTAGAGAGCCTTCTCAGATTTCTCAGGGATGCTGAGGTGATATGAAATTATTAATCATAAAAAGGGGTTGGGGGCAGGAAGCAAATAGATGCCGCAATAAAGGCAGCGAGAGGATGGAGCCAACAGTAACCTAAACAAGTACAAACAGTGCTCATAGCTACAAGTAATCATCTGTTTTTACTGTTCCTTCAACAGAAAATACAAAAGAAATTTGAATGCCGCTTAAGAAGGGAAGACCTGGGAAAAAGAAATACTGAGGAAAAGCAGGTAAGAGAGAACACTGGCAAAATGCTCAGTGCTACATATGAAAAAAAATAGTTCCTGAGCTACTGTGCAAACAGAAAGAGCAATTAGGGGAACTAACAGGCTAGATGACACACCCATGAAATAAATTTTCCCAGACAAACCTGATCATGGCAGTCACTACCCAGTCACCATCATTAGATGACAATCCCAAACACTCAGTTCCCCGTGGACAGCTCTTGGGAGGGCAGCTGCTCCCTCAGCTCTGCTATTTC
The DNA here is from genome assembly GCA_013397955.1 of Grantiella picta. NCBI lineage: Eukaryota > Metazoa > Chordata > Aves > Passeriformes > Meliphagidae > Grantiella > Grantiella picta. The sequence continues at coordinate 411,445 of VZRM01007020.1, forward strand.
TTCCCCAGCAGCTGAGTTGAAGTGCTCCTCAGCCTCTGTGATGACCAAAAAAAATATTGTTCTGCAACAATACTTACCATTTACCTAATTTCCCATCCCCATGCTGGTCCCTGGGAGCAGGACACTGCCTGGAAACCATCTCAGGCTGCAGAGGCTCTGCAGAGGACCCTTGCTCCTGGTCATAGGATCAAGACCACCCTGAGAGACAGGGATGCAAATTTCAGAATAATTTCAATGATTTTTGAACCTCAATTTTAAGATGCAGGAGAGATGCTGAGTCTGAGTTATACTGTCAGGTCATCTTTCTTCAATGCATTTAGTCATTTCTGAAACAGCTTCACTTGTTCAAGACACTTGGGCATGCCCTGAAACCTGAACCTCTTCCCTTCTCCTGTAAGTGTGCAGGCACCAAGGCTCCTGCATATCCACCCTGTCAGCCTCAGAGGGGCTTTGTCCTCCCTAGTGCCAAGGGAAGGAGCTGAAACCACTGAAAACTTCAGCTTTTGCTATAAATACACCGGCAACCACAGGGATGAGCTGCCAGAGGTTTGGCAGGACTTGCCATGGTCCCAGCAAACCACACATTTCTGTGGTACAGCTGTCTCTCCCAACTGGCTCACAGCAACTCTTCCTGGTGGGGCAACAAAACCAGAAAGTGGAGGGATGTTGTGGGGGGCAGGATGTGCCCAGGACATCAGGGTTTTGTCCCCTGTGCCTGCTTTGCTGCGCACAAATGGCCAGAGTTATTGCCACCAGCCTGGCCAGAGCGCTGATGGAGCAAGGGCGAGATCTTGTTCAAAATAATACCTCTGTTGTTGCTCTGAAATGCAGGTGATTAAGCCCTTGCCACTGGCAGAGATGGGAGTAAGTTCACGTTTTCGTGTTTTCTTTATAAATCATGAATACGCCTAATTTTGATGTGATGAGCTAATATAAAACTTGTGCCCTGGTTACTTGCTGTGCTGCAGTTATCTCCAGGTGAGCATGGAGCACCTTTGAGAAAGCACTTTCCAAATCTGTAATGCCCTAGGCAAAGATGAGAGAGACCCTAAGGATTTTGGACTATACATTATCTCCTCCTGTCTTCCATGATCAAAGTCTGATCTTTTCAAATATATACTTTCACTAAAAACTATTGGTTTAAGTTTGTAGATTCACATGCTTCTCATCTTCAGCTGGTGGTGGTTGCTCCATATTTAGTTTGTGATATTAGTGTAAAAACTGTAGAATTGGATTGGGGAAGTGACTGGTTTTTTTTTTTTTTTTAATATCTTTGACCTAAATACCATTGTAAAGGGATCAAAGGCCTCTGCAATATTCAGTCTTATATTTATCCTTATCAGCAGTGGTTTTATCAACTTCCATTTCTGAGTCATTTACTTAAGATGCCTTAACTGGCCTAATTCTTTGAAAGCCTCAGCATCGTGTTTCTGCAACTTCAACTTCACCTTGAATTGGAAAATTCAATAACAAAGCATCCTCAAGAACTATTTGCTTTAAAAAAAAAATCTGTCCTCAGATTACTGGGGGGAGACTCCATTAATTAAATCGCCCAAATCAAAAAAAACAGTCATTAGCTTTGCAGAACTCTGATGAGCCACAGTTGATTTGAGAATAAATGACAGAAGAAAGAAGAAACACCAAAGAAAGGAATTTCTTCATGTTTAAGTTATCAAGAAAGAACTGGAGGGGCAGGGATCGTGTGGCATTACACCTCACTCACTCAGAAGTTAGGGAGGAATGAAAAAAGAACTGGTTAGGTGGAAAAACACACAGGATTCAACACAGTGACTGATAACAACATCCCCAAACTCTGCTGCTTTCTTTCCACTGCCATCATTATAGCCTCACTGCTAACCCAACACTAGCAGCTGGCCGTGCTCTTCACAGGAGCCTACTCCCTTCCAGGGGTCACCTCCCAGGATTTGGGCTAGCTACTGCTGGGGAGAGGACAGTTTAGCTTTTTCAGTCATTTATTACCAGAGGAGAGTCATGGTTGTTAAGAGAAGCCTGCTCCAACACAGTCTGTAGGGTTTAACCCAGTACCCTCCTACTGAGGTTCTTCCCTATGTCCGGCCCAACCCCATCTCCCAGACTGATACCTTCTCTCAATGTGGAGACTCTCAGACATGCAAAAATGTCCTTTTTCTCCCTGAGGTCTGTTCCAGTCATTAACCTTTCACTGTTAAAAATGCTCATTTTATTTCTTTCTTGCATTTTTCTGGTTTGAGTTTCCATGAATAACTGTAAGGTATGTCTAATCCCACTCAAATAACTAGCAAGATTATTAACACAAGCAAAAGCAAAATCAAGTGTTAACAAATTATGCTTACAGCCCCTCTATCAAGATCTGCTATGGCAAAATCATCCCTCTTTTGTTCCTTCCCATCTGGCAGCTCTTTTAACATCTGAGGGTTGCATCAGCTTTTCTTGCAGTCAAGTTTCCTTTCGGATATGCGCCTGCTCTTGAGACATGGCCCGTGTTGTTTAACTCCCAAGTGTGTCACTTCAGCTACATAGAGCCAGTGTGAATCATCCGAGAAGCCTCAGATTACTCAGATTGTCTGAATCACTGTCCAATTCTGTAACCCTTTTATCACGTGCTCCTGCCAACTTTCATTGCCAATGTGCTTTCAAAACGATGAAAATACCAAAGAGTTTTTGGCTTTCAACTTGTCGTTTCCACAAACATTTTATAAGCAATATTCCTAGTTCAGCGAGACTTCCTCCACAGATGTCTGTCTTTTGAGCTCTGATGGCTAACCTGTCCAAATCCCATTGCAATGCTTTGTTGGGCTTGCTTTGGGCTGGAGATGTGTTAACCAAATAAGCAGGTAGTCAAAATCAGAGCTCCAACTCTCCCACACAGCTGCCTTATCAACCTTGTGATCCCATTAGATGTCCAAACTGATGCTCCTCTTCTATAAAGCCAAACATATTGGCCTTAGCAGGACTCTGCCCCTTAACAGTTTATATTTCATTTTGCCTGGGTTGAAGGTTAGGCTACATCAGCCATTTCATCTTGCTGCCCACTTTCGAAGGTCAGCATGCAGAGGTGGAAGAGGGAGAACATCTCCCCATTTGGGACTGAATAAAAGACTGAAATCTAAGATTTAAAGTAATTGCATCTGCTGGGATGGGCTTGCTTTTGACTCCGGCTATCTAATGTGATCCCAAGCAACTCCAGAGGCCATCCCCTATGAATGGAACCACGCTGCTCTGAAAGATATAGTAAGTGAGTTACAGGAACCAGTTGGGTGTAGGACTAACAACTGAGCCCCGTCTCTGGTTAATGTGTTACCCATAAGTCTACATTTTGGGTTGTGTATCATCTAAGCTGTGGTTAGAGGTGTCCGTGGCAATTTGATGATTGTGTCGTAGCTGCTTAGTGCCAGGCTGGTTAAGTTTTACCCAAAGTGCTATTAAGGCACATATCTTCTCCTAGTTCCCACCCAGTTCTGGTTATTTTCCTTTAGTCTCTTTCTCTTGGGTGTTAGAAGTGCCACCATAGCCACAATATTTAAGTTGAAGGTGCCTAAGGTCATCCCTGTGTTCTTGCTGAGAAGAAGCAGGCAGGTGTAGTTGCAAATGCAAAAAAGCATTTATGTTCGGGTAGGGTGACGGCAGCTCAGATCTAAGGGTGAAAAAGGGATATATACCTGCAGGGTTTCACAGGCATTCTCACAAAGCCTACAGCTTCCCAGGTCCAGCTGAATTCTCAGCCTGTTCAGTATAATCTGAAGACATGCTTTGCCAGCATGAGAAAAGCATGTAAGTCAGCATGACTCAGAAATACTGACTAAGCTGTGAAAATCTTTCTGAGGTTTAAATACTTTTATTAACATATTGTGCAAATCTGAAGTGTGACACTCTGGCAGAGGTCTGGATTTAGTTGATTTTTTCACTTCTTTTAATTTGCTGGCAGGAGAGAAATCACAGGGAGGCAAAGTGCTTGTAGATCCCCCTCTTTTTGGCAGTAAAGCCTGTAATGTGGTGCTTGGCTGAAGTGCCAGGGATGACACCTGGAAAGACTAAATGCATAAACAGGATTTGACTCTTGTGTCACTCAGCCTGATGCCAGTGTTGTTTAAAGATTGAAATGCAACTTCTGTTCCTTAGAAGAGTTTGCAGACCTCTCACAATTTCACTTCCCCATGTATTACATGGGGTGCAGATGGTGCTTGGGAATAGCTGGGTTGAGAAACAGGGGTCTTGGTCTTGCAGACTGTGGTCTTTGAGATAGCTGTAAACATGATTAAGAGCAGAAGTGTTTGTGAAGAGTAGGGTGTAAAAACACTGGGGAAATCTGGAGAGGTTGAGCAGCTCCATTAGAAGCAGAAGTGAATCTACTATTTCATGTAGTCAGCAAGGGAAAATGTCTGGTGGAGAAATCTCAAAGTCCTGCAGTCCTACTTCTGTGTCCTCTACACTCTTCAGTTCTCTCCATCCTTTAGGTGAACATTTATTGCAAGTATAAAAGAGAAAATCATTTTGAAGCTGATGGTGAGAAGACCATAGCATGTGCTGCAGTGGACTTTGAGGGGCTGACAGAGAATACCTGGCAGGGAAGGATGGAGGAAGGGCAGATCTAAGTTTCTCTCTTTAGGTGTGATATAATTTCAACACATTATGTCTATCTGGCATGGACTGTGTTTTGGGAGCCCTTTGCACTTTGCAGCCCACCTACTGAATATCATCAGTTTAAACTGGGCAAAGTGATATCAGAGGAGATAAATACTCAAACAGTACTGGCAGCATTGCCTGTGCAGGATGAGTTGTGGTGGAAGGACATGAGTATGTGACTGCTGGTGTACAAAATTCAGGAGCTAGAGAGTGAACAAGCCACAGACTGCCAGCAGATTCAAAGACCGATGTAATTTTAGTAAGTGCAACCCTCGCTTGTCCCTGGACATGCTATACAGAACCTTGCCCTTCCCGTTGTTGTTGGTACCATAGACTCCACAAGCACCCATCCAAGGGTAAAGGAAATAACTTGCTACTGTAGGAATAAATGATCCTCATCAGTGAGCTAGAGGAGATTACTCACTGAAGAGGTATTTCAGGAAAAATCCCAGCACAAGCGATGCTTCTTTTTACTCCACTAAGGCCTGGAGTTCCTCCTGCATATTGGTGTAAATGTTTTCCAGTGAAGAAGGTGGCCATTCCCACACTCAGCTTTCTCTCCAGGCAGTGCCAGTGCAGAAGTCTGTGCAGAAGTCTGCCAGACCTGAGGGCTAACCTGTGGTGGGAGCTGCATTTCCTTACGTATGTGATATCCTCTGTGTCCAACAGCACCACGGCTTCTACAGACACATATGGAAACTCTTCAGACGGACAAACTGACTTTCTAGACATGAATTAAGGGAGAAAGTATGTTAAAAATCAGAACAGCTAGAGGTTTTTAGAGTGGGGAGTAAAGCAATGCACATTCCCCCTCTCCGGATCAGGGATTTCACACAGCACAGACAGTCAAGGCAAGTACCGACTAAACAGCCCTCTCTAGATGCCTGCACAATTAGCAAAGTTGTTACGGGGATACGAGCAGGCTTCAATAATTTTTTCCTCTTTGTCTGATGAGACTTCTGGCTGTCAGACCTGGAAAGACATGTGTGAAACAGGAGCTTACATGGCAGAGCAGAAGCTGGGACACTTTGCAGAAACAGCACGACCTCTGCCTAGCTTTGTCACAGAGTCACAAGGAAAGGACAGGATTCCTGGCAGTCTCTTGTCCAAACCCATGCACAGAACAGGGCTGGCTAAGTTTCAAGTACCTCCAGGGACTGGATCCCACAGCCTTCCTGGAGCCCTGTCCTGGTGTTTGACCACTTTCAGGGCAAAATTTTTTTCATACATTAAGTAGTGATTTCCCATGGCTATTGCTATTTATTCCTCTGAGGAAAGTTGTCTGGTTGACCTTTACACCTCTTTAGATACCTCCTGAGACATCTCTTTTTGAGGCTGACCAAACCCAGCATCTTCTCACAGAGCAGGTGCTCCTGCCCCAATCAGTCACTTTTGTAGCCCTCAGCTACTGCTGCATCAGTGAAGAACCAGCTGTGGAGCACATGAGCCCACAGAAAAAGGCGGAAGCTCTGGTGGCAAAGGAGCTGGGTGTGCTGACAGAGTGACACATATTCAGCACAGGAGATTTGGTGTACCCTGGGGCTTCTGCTGCATGCCGTTAGTCTCAGAAAAGAAGAAAGAAATCAGGATGGGAAGGCAGAAAATGATGGGTTACTGAGATCATGTGTGATGTCTCCTGCTCATATCTGTATCCCTCAACAGGGCAGATAGAGATGACAAGATCTCTTTAGGCAAATCTTTAGCTATCTCACCAGTAGACAATAAGTATCTTTTTTGCAATTGCCATCAGCTTCTGCCCCAGTACCTAAGCTTTTCCTGTTTGTATCCCTTTAATTCTGCTGGTGTCAGATACAGTCTCCAGAGGCTGGAGAATTGAACCAGGCTGCAAGCAGGGGCTGAATAGACTCTGAAGGCAGACTCAGCTCCCAGTTCAAGCAGAAAGATGCTGCAAGAGCTGCTCTGCCCATGGTTGTTCCTGCCTGCTGCAAATATCTTTCCCCATACCTTGCCCATGCCCCAGAGCTACCAGTGCTGAGACAGCCCTTTCTAGCCTACTTTTCCTGTGCAAACCACAAAGATGTTTTCTAGAGTCTACGGGCACTTCTTATTAGGGTTTGACCTTTCAGAATAAGAGATATTTTAAAATGGCGAGCCTGCATTTCCAGCTAGCACAAAAAAAAACACCCCTCTTTGAGATAATAGCTATAAAATAAGAGGCCAGAACTTCACAACCAACACTACATGCTCTGGCAATGAGGCATTAGGAGAAAATGTCTATATGGTCCCAGTAGCAACTCATGGGGAAGATTTCTGTAGTTAAAACACGTCATAGAAAACTGTCTCACACATGGCGACATCTTTATCTCATGTTTAATCATGCAAGGCTTATTTCTAAACAGAAGGTATAAAAACTACTGCTGTCATTGAAATATGGGCCTGTAGGCTGGCATTCCAATCACTTGGCTATAAGCATCAGGAGCCAGAGTAGTTATACAACATCGGCGCCTACCATGGGGCAATGTGATCCTGCTCTCCTTGTATTTGGGAAAAGAAATTTCATCAGTGTGGTCAACAGTCTGGAAAGCAGTCTGTCTTGTATTTAAGCAGATTTGGCATGACCTGCATTGAATGAGATGCACTGCTCTCTGTTGGCTTTACTGACTACATCTCCCACTAACAGGAGATGCAAACGTCTCTGTTAGAGAGACAGCTTATGGTTGCCGAACTGAGTCCCTTCTGTACAGGCAGAGGGAGATTCCTGTAAGAAAATGGTGACACTGTGACCAAGGGGCAGTTTTTGGTAGCAGTTTTGTTATCACTGTCCTTTTCTTTCAGTCTCAGCTTTAACAGGCTGGTTTGGTCATGCCAAAACTCCATCATGCCATCTTCCTGGGCTTCTGCACAGTGTATCACACTCAATTTCTTCTATCTCCTACAGCGAGAGCAAGTAATGGATATTGACAAGCTCTTTACTCAGCCAGGGAGCAGACAGAATACAGCAACATCTGCACTCCTCTAGGATTTTTGATTTCTTGCAAACAGAAGTCTTTGTGGAGACTTGAACACTGCATCCCAAGGGAGTGCAGAGGAGTTGACAGGTGCTCTGAGTTTTCGGGTGTGCAGACCAGTGAGCCCAGAGGTCACATGCCTGCACCTCATACTCTCTTTGGATTCAGCCAAGATGAATTCCTGGCTCCAACCTCGTAGCCTAAGCAGGAGCAGTCACAAAATGCTTTGTTGCTTGAGGAAGAGCGTCAATATAATTTCTATTCTTTTGATCATGGGATGATTTTTAGAAAAGCCTCATCAAAGATACCCTTGCTCCCAGGTGTTGTCCCAGTGCAGACTTTGCTCCTCCCAGGTCAGCAAGCATCAGCTCAGGCCTGGCCAGACTGGGTGTCTTGCCGCCCTTCCAGCCCAGGGTTGGCCTGTGGGGGAGATGGGGCTGTTGGGGTGTTGACAGCCGCCGAATCTGATAAACAACTACTTGTGAAAGTACCGTTTCCTGCCGAGCGCTGCCCCACAGGCTGGCACAGCGCCTGCATTGCTCCTGGTGCTGCCACCTGCAGCGCTCAGTCAGATCTCAGCTTGCTGCTGCTCCTGCTGCACTTTGATAAGCAGGGGCTTAAGTTACAGCCCTTGAAATTCTCATCAATTTTCTTCTTATCCTAAACAGTTAATTTTCAGAGGAGTGCAAGACACGGCAGAGCCTAGGCTTTTGTTATAATGTAACTACGATCAGCTGCACAGTAATACAACCCTCACTAAACCAAACAGTGATAAATTCCCAAAGCTGCTTGGTGCAGTCCCTCAGTATTTTACCACAAGATCACTCTAATGTTATTTTCTTCACTCTTTTCATTTTGCATCTAGCCAGCAAATTCAGCATGACGGAACCATACGCAGAAACAACACCTGAATACTCTTATGATGAACACATTTTCTCCTGCAATAAAACCGACATCCAAGAATTTGGGAAAATATTTCTGCCAATATTTTATGTTGCGGTGTTTGCTCTTGGCCTCACAGGGAATCTAATGGTGGTTTTTGCCATTGTGAAAGGCAATAAAAAAAGCATCACTGACATCTATCTCCTGAACCTGGCTGTCTCTGACCTTCTCTTTGTGATCTCCCTCCCATTCTGGGCTTCCAACACAGTCCGTGGATGGACCCTTGGGACTGTTGCATGTACAGCTGTTTCCTCACTGTATTTCATTGGTCTCTTTGGGGGCATGTTCTTTATCACTGTTATCAGTGTTGACAGGTACTTGGCCATCGTCCGGGCAACTTATTCGCTGAAATCCAGAACAATAAGACATGGCTTTTTTGTAGCCTGCGGAGTGTGGGCAATAGCAGTTCTAGTGTCAGTGCCACATTTTGTGTTCTCCCAGCTGGTGGAAAATGACTGCACAGCTGTCTTCCCACAGAAGCTGGAGAACATCTGGCCGGTGTTATGCAATGTGGAGCTGAACACCATTGGTTTTTTAATCCCAGTCTGTATCATATTTTATTGCTACTGTGGGATCATCAAAACCCTCCTGTCCTGCAAAAATCAGAAAAAAGCACGAGCCATTAAACTGATCTTGGTTGTGGTAGTGGTGTTTTTTCTATTTTGGTCTCCCTACAACGTACTGATTTTTCTGGATACTTTAAATCACTATGAGTTATTCACAAATTGCAACCAAATTAAATCACTGGACTATGCAATGCACCTGGCCGAAACCATTGCATTCAGTCACTGTTGTCTCAATCCTCTTATCTATGCCTTTGCTGGGGAAAAATTCAGGAAATACCTTTGCCATGTCTGCTTGAAGTACTGTCCATGCCTGTGTTTCTGTGGGCCCTGCAGTCGCTACCGGGTCACCCGTTCAATTAGTTATGGAGAAAGCGTGGTGATCAGCAACATAACTCTGAACACCAGTGACCAGGATGGCTCTATTTTCGCCTAAAAGGCTCTGGGATGGAGAAATATATCTCTATATGTCTCCTGCATGGATAGCATTGAGGAGTTGCCATTATCCATATGAAAAGCCTTAATGGCTGCACTGAATTACTGACATGCCTCTTGTTAAGGATTAAATATTCTAAACCAGTAAAGATTTTAAAAACAAAAGCAATACAATATGTCAGTGTTGAACATGGAATAGAATCAAGGGTAAGGAAGATGGGAAAGTAGAAACAAAAGGAGGGAGGGCTCTGTGCCTAGAAAAGGAAGAGGAGAAGAATTTAAGGATAGGGAAGATTTTGAATAGTTCCACCAAGGCAACTTGTGCATGTGTCAGTGTATGTGCATATAGTACTGATGTACATAGACGTAAACTCATTTTTTAAGGAAGAGAAATCTCTTTAATGAATGGTGAGTGACTATTAGGAAAGGGGAGTATTTTTGATTGTAAAAGGGTGTCTTTTGGATGCTATATATCCATAAGGAATATATTTGGTGGTTACTGATTGCAACAAATGTTTTGATTGTGCTTTTATGCGTAATAAAATCACACTGTTAAAAAAAAAGTAGTTATTTCTGAACATGTGTTTAGTGTCAACAGTGCACACTCTGTGTTTTTAGCAATCAGAGCAAGGACCATCCTTAAGGATTAGAGTTATGCCAGCAGGTGTATCTCCCAATTTCCATGGGCTTGGCCTCAGCCAAATGCCAGAGCTCAGTGGAGCCCTTCACTCTGCACTTCCCAAGGGCTCTGCTGAATGAGTGGCTGCCAGCTTCATCAGCGGACATCAGCACCCTCCAGAACAAGGGGAACTAGGAGTGTGGGTTTTGGGTATCACTGTGCTTGGTCCAAATATAGCACAATCAAGCTGAGCATGGTAAGTCCTTGCCTCACACCCATGCCCTGCTTGCTACATGTTGTAAACACCAACAGCGTCTACACTGTCATAGACAATGGCTTTGGGGACAAAATAACCACTTGCCCATGCTGCTTACCCCAGCTTTCCTCAAGCTTTGGGGCCTCCCCCACCACAGCTGATTTCCTCAGGGAAAACTGCAGCTGTACCCAGATACAATGCATCCCAGAGGACACATTGCCTACGTTCCACATTCCACATTCCACAGCCTCCAAATATCCTTACCACTTGTGCAGTAACAATGCACTGGGGGTGGAAAATGTCAATCAGAGTCCTCTACCAGAGGCCTCCCTGGGAAACTCCTGCCATCATCTGCTGCAAAAGCAAAGGAGAATTTGTTGGCACTGTGGGCTAGAGTGAGGTGAACGGAAAAAGGACTGTTGCCAATAATGAAACTGAGTTCACCTTACAACTAAAAATCAAGGACCAATCTTACAAAACAAATCCATGGCAGTGTGACCCTAATTCTGTACACTGATGCAACTGGTAATACATCAAGTCTGAAGAAACACTCTCACTTTTGAACTAACATAAAAGAGTTGTTTCAGAGTCTCAGGCGGAAGAGTAGGGCCTTTCTTCATGGACCTTAGTACCACCTTGTTTCGAAGAAAACTTGGAGGAAAGTGTCTCTATTGAGCAATTTTCCAATGGCAATAATTCCACAAATATTCCATTTTTTTACTACTGAACTAATCACACTCTACATTAAAAAAAACAAACAAAAAATACCCCAACAAACTGCCTTTTCGTAAAACTCATAGTATTTGGTGGAAATACGTTCTCTATGCTCCATTTTGCCATTTTCAGCTATAAGTGGACTTCCAGACTCCAGACTTGCTTTCTAAGATTAAGTGTAGCATGAGTGTTACTTGAAATTAAATTATTTTTCAAAATTTAGTCTGCCTTATTAAGTGATACAAGGCAACTTGGTTTGTCCCTACCCCCAAGAAAGTGGTATTTTAGGAAATGGTATTTTTACAATGTTTTTTTTAACAAATGTCAGGATATGCAGAAAGAAAGAGGAAGGCTCTGAGACTAAACAAGAAGTTATCGGCATGAAATCAGCCTGAAGACGTTTGATTGCCAAGCTGAGCAATGCAATCGTGCTTGGTTTATTTACCTTCCCTTTGATTTTTCAGACAATGGTGAGTTACTGAGCAGGAAGTGTAAAAGGTACCTTTAAGTACAATCCACGTACTGTCTCCACAATGAAAGGTGGAAACCCAGAGCTTTATGCAAGCTCTATGTGAAAGGAGAGCCTTTTGCTGCTTTGCCCCAGTGGCTCCCCAGCAATCTTACCCATCACCAGCACAATGCATCCCACTCCTTCCAGATACATCTTCCTCTGGAAGAGCAGACTTGCTACTGTGAGTCACACTGCCTCGACAGCCCTGGCTCCTCTGCAAGCTGCAGAAATTCTTCACTTCAAAGTCAAGGGCCCCTCCTGACAACCTGCACTCCTGTCTTCACCACACTGTGCAATGGAATACTTCCAAGGATTGCCAGCATAACACTGTCAATTTTTATGACATGAATTTGCAAGTTATTATATAGAATTTGCCACTTATTTGAATGGTTCCATTGCTCAATATTCAGGCATTTTTATGAGATGAAAAACTTCAGGGGGGTTTCTAGGCATTGGGCTCTGCAACGAACTGCTAGTTTATGCAGGTTCCTCCTCATAGGAGCAGTGGTAAGTCTTTGAAAACCCAAGTGGAAACCAAAATCACCATTTTCCTTTTGTTTGTACTAGCAGGAAGATTATTCTTTTAATTGTTCCTTTAAAAATGTTGGCCTCCATGGGACATACCAGTGTTCTGAGAGCAGCAAGAAGAAAACTTCACCAGGTCTGTGTTCAGCTGCAGCTGAGACAGGCATTGCTGCCCTTTGCTGCAGTGCACCATTCAAGCCTGACTGAAAGCTCATTGATGTCTCTTTAAGAACTGGACTTTCAGTTAATTTTAGCCTTTATTTAAAGATACAACTTCTGTTTCAAAACCCCTGAGGCAGGAAGCTGCAGTTTTCTAACTGCCTGGTTAGTTTACAACCTGAAAAGCTTTTCTATGCACAACACTAACGAGACATGTATTCTTAGACTGGGTCAACACATCTGTGAGGACCTGCAACATCCAATTCCTACCCATTACTCATGAGAAGGTAAATCATTCTCTCAGTATGGGATAAAACCTTTTCATATGCCATAAATTAAGGAGAGACTCTTGTTTACTTAGCAAGTCACAATTTACACATGGAAATGCACACACACTTGTATCTATCCATTGAATAGCATTTGGTTGTGCAAAAAGGAGGTCAGGAAATCTCTGGGTTTGGGGGGTGGGTGTTGAGCTTTGGCTTTTGAAGGGTGATGAGCTATCTTTGCATCCTAATCTTTCATCATGATCAACTTTTTCCTGTTTGAGAATCACACTGACACTTACCATAAATCTTTTCCCAGCCGGGTTGCAGTTTGAGGAACTAATAAAACCTGAATCCAAATTTCCTCGGCAGGTTCACAACTATATTTCATGTTCTACTTGAAAATAGAATGAACAAGACACATATTCAGCCAAACTGCTTGCAATGAAACACGTGGACATCAGTATTTTTTAGGTGCCACTGTGAATCCATCTCATTCAAATATTACACCACTGTTCCAAAATAATAGGATTTACCTTTTTTTTTTAGCCACCCTGAATTCTTGTTTTTTTAAACAAAAAACTTAGAAGTGCAGCCAGACAGAGCCTCACATTTGCCTAGGAAATTGTTCAGCATTGAAAGCTGTCATTTTCAACACGGGCATCAGAAGGAGGCAGCCACTACCTACACATTTCCTTTGGATTCAACATTTGCTGGGAGTGGATTTGAAGTCCTGGCTCAGGGTAGTCTGAAGTTTTAATGCTGTTCTTCACAGAGAAATTATTAATTAATTAATGGGTTATGGGTTAAGTTCTGCCATTTCCATTTTGTCTCTACAACCTTTGTGAGGTCCCTCGGTGAAATCTTGTGGGTGATCCAAAACCCTTGTCCTAGAAGGACAATGAGACAACAAGTCCAATCCATGCAAGTCCCAAGTCCTGCTATTGCTAAAAGACAAATGAGAATTATTCAAAGAAAATCTGAAGTCACACTATCTCCACCCACAGCTGCTTTTGCAGGTCCTAGCTGGCAATGCCCATCCTCTGTAGTTGTTGCCCAAGCAGGATGCAATGCTTTGCCAAAGGCCATTGACACTCCACTTCTCAAACAGCACTGAATGAAATATTTTCTGCATGAAGGACTTGCCTAGTCCTGCTCAAAGTTTTACTGTTTGCACTTCAGTTTCTTAACTCTGTAGGACTCTACTGAAACTCTACTGAAATCTTGTGTCATCCAGAGTTATCATTTTGAAATTCAAGTTCAGTAATCAAAGCAAAAATTGAGAACAATTTCTAACTATTAAAGTTTGGTTTCTAATACTTGCCACAGAAACATTTTCGGCTGAACCTGCAATAATTCTGCTGCCACTGTTAAACAGAACTTCCTAATTTACTTAGTAGCCACTGTTTTCAGTGAATTGGTTCACACCATACACACCCAAACTTCACAACCTGCATTTTACAAGGCCAGTGTTAACACAGGGTTCTCAATACCAAAAAATCCACCCACTGTTCCTGTCTGATTTTGCTTGTTACACTAATATTCAACACAAAAATATTAATATATCACATTGTTCATTCCTCTGCCTAAGAAAATACATAAAATAACACCCACTGGACATGGGGAAAATGGTTTGCTTGTGAAGAACAGTTTACATTTTCCAAATTTCCAAACATGATACTTCCATCAGGAAGGAGCACAGGGACTTTATATCACTGAAGGCAGAGGTTAGTGAACAGGGTAGAGAATCCAAGCAAGGACTCTTGCACTGCTGTTTCAACTTAGAGGGGATATTATCCATTTTCCAGCGGCAGTTGTCACTGGAACAGTCTGTTTCCCATCCCACTCAGATTTTAAGTCTCTGATAAATTACATACATTTGTCAGCTCCATATCCAGCTGCAGTGCAACAGCCCCACAACATATAGGTCCATATGCCAGGATAATGCAGGCAACAGAGAAGCTGTTTCCCCCACGAGGAGTTTGCCTTTAGCCCATAAATTTGCTACTTTAAAATTAAAGCCAGCGGCACAGAGAGACAAAGAAATGGCCGCAGAGATTGCAGTGGCCCATGCTTGCAGGGCACACTGGAGGACACCGACAAAGCTGGGGAAGCAGAGTGGCGATGGCTGCACACCCCTGCTGACAAGAGAGTTCCCCCTGGTGTCACTCAGGAGCTACTGTTCCCATGAGCAACCTCCTGGGCCCCGGACCAGGGCAGTTCCTTGCAGGTAAGAGCTGCTTGAAACCCTGAGCTGCAGCTTCAATTATTTTTCCAGTCTCCAACCAGATAGCAGCAAGCCAGAAGGAAATGGTATGTCTGAAAGGCACCTGGAGCAGGTTGTTGCAACACCTTTGGCCACAGCCCTTTTCCACCCCCTTTGCCCCAGGCAATTGCTGAGCAACATAGATCCCAGTTTGGCCATAGCTGGAGCACAAGGCAAAGGGGAGAATTTCCCACTGGATGGGTCTCAACCAATAGTGCTAATGGCCTATAACCAGCCAGGGATGGGGAACTAGTTAAGTGTTCACAGGAATTGCTTTTTCAGCACTTCCTAGGGACATCCTGCTAGGCCTTCTGGTACAGATGAAGGACCTTCACCAGCTCTTCTTCTTCACCCTCTAAGAATGATGTCTGAGAAGGCTCAAAGCTGGGTTGGCCTGTTTTGTGAATGGCAGTATCAGAGGTGAATAAGATGTACCAGGTCATAACTTCCAAGTGGTTTCAGAGCCCTTCTGCAGTGAGTCTTTACTTTATTGTAGTCCCTCTCCCCCCTGAGTCCTCTCTTAGGAAATAGGTATCCTCATACAAAGATCAGAGCTTTTATTTTTCCCCTCCAAGGGAGCCCTCGTTTGAATCATTAAGGCTCACCCTCACTTGGCCTCTTGTTCAGTTGCTTTTTCTTGGTCCCATTGCTGAGTCATGCTCTCCAGATCCTCCTGGTACTTCAGGTTTCAGGAGGCTACAGTGAAGGGATGGACAAAATACAAGTTACCATGAAAACAACACAGAATGCACAGGCTGGGGTTAACAGATAAGTCAGATTCAGAAAGGGCAACTCCGGACAGTGGCATACATCTTTTTACACAAGGTTAACAGCACCTGGAGCAAAGTATTTCCAGAGTCACCACACCTTCTCACTAGCCCTGTAATCATCCCTGCTCATGCAGAAACTTCTGTCCTAAGCATGCACTATCATTCCTTCTGCCCATCCTCAGTATCAAGGCTTTCTTTGCATTTCCACCAGAAGGTGGCATTATTAAACTCCATTGGACTTGAAAGTCATTCATGGTTAGAGGAGGACACTGCAGTCAAGCAAGTGGAGTCATTGATGAGCAAGTACAGAGTGTAAAAAATGTATTTATGAAAAGTAAGAAAAAATTAGTCACTACATTTTGCTGCTGGAAAAAACACCAATTTCTCAGAGGTTCTATTTATTTGCTTGTGAGCAAATGAAACTCTGTGGATTTAAAATTCAGTACAGGCAGTTTCACCGGCACAAAACACATCAGCATATCCTGTGAATCACAAAGACGAAAGAGGTGTTCCAATGAAAACCTTCTATTGTGCCTGTCACAGTTTTATTTTGGTGTCCTGAGTGGTTTCCCCTGCTATTAAAAGTGAACTGAATATTATATAAATTGGCTGTACAGATTGTCTCGAAGAGGACTTGCAGTAAAACAACTTTTCCATGTGATAGCAGACTGTTTGGGTCTTAGCAAACATGAAAAGATTAGTAATCAGTAAGATCAAGTATTAGTTCTTTCTCACTCTTGATCCTCTGCAAACACTTTCATTTTCTAATTAGCTTCCTTTATATTACAACTGCCGTGGGAGGAATATGGCAGGAGAGTGAGATGTTTGCTGTGTTGAGGACAAGGCCAGTCATTTAATAAGCTTTTAAAGGCTACCAGCAAACTGCAATGTTTGAGACTTGGGAGCACTAACACAAAGCACACAGAATCCAAAGCCTTTACACCACATTGTCATCCTTCCTCTGTATCTAAACTCATCACAATAAACATCAAACAAAGTGGCCTGAGAGCACTCCTGCTATTCACCACTGTCTTGTCTTTTTTTTTTTTCTTCTGAAAGACCAGCTTTTAAGAGGACCTCATAGTGATGATAAGGTGATGGCTGGAACATTTAGGAAAAAAAATTTACATCTCATGAATCAGTTTCTCCTCATAGTGGAAACAGCCCAAATTTCTTACTTACCTGTAGAAATAGCTTGGTAACATTTAACAGATCACTGAACATGACAAAGAAAGCTCCCTGCGGTGCCATTTCACATTTGAGAAGAATAAAACCCATGGCTTTTTCATTAGTGAGATTTGTCTTAAGTAAAACCCGGCATAAAAAATTACTATTTCTGTCATCCTTGAGGTGAGAAGTTTCAGTTCTTTTTAATGAGGAGTTCTGTCTACAGCAGTTTTGCAAGCACAGCATGTGGAAAGAAAGCAAATTAGGCTGAGGAAAAGGATCACTGACGCCATTCACAGAATCACCAGTGGACACAGACAGCAGAATGCATATGACTGGCCCACGGAAAGAAAAAAAGGTGAGGGGAATTGCAGCTAAGTGTTGAGCAAAGAAAAGATGGTTTTGGCTTAAGTCGTTTGCTTGTCAGCACATACTGCTATCTTAGCCAAAGGGAATCCCTGCATTCAAAAGGATGTAAGTAAATTATGAGTGAATCACCTGAGAAACAGTGTACACAGTGCTTGTCTCTAAAACCAGGAAATTATTCACTTCATTTTTTAAGTTTTCTCTCAGAATGCTGCAGTTTTAGTCATGCACAGGAAATTTGGAATACATTGAAAACTACAGGGAAATGAACTGTGCAATGAACAAGTAGCGCAAACACTTTGCTAACAAGCAAGGATGGGAGCTACAGATGTGCAAACTGAGACTCAAATTCACCTGAATTGCAAAAGAAGAACCACACAAGGTCTGACCACGCACTAAGGAGTTGGCCCCTGATGGAGAGGATGGTTTGATAAGAAAGGTAATCATTTGTCCATCTGTGACTTTGGCAGCTGGATCCTGCGCCAATCCACATGATCAATCAAAATACTGATTCTTGCAATAGTTGTCCTTGGTTTTTTACTGCCATCTGTTTTTCTCCTGGGCCAGCCTCTTCCGAATGAGGACATGTCTGAATCGCCTCTCCCTGCCCAGCACTAAGATCGGATGGAATGGATGGTGTACCACTGGTGAGTATCTCACAGCCTAGCTAGTGGGGTAGGCAAATGTCTATCTCCATCCTTCCATGGGCAAGACTCCCATGCCTCCTGTAAAATGGCAAATTAATGATTAGACTTCCGATAAAATATGGGAGTGGCTGAAATAATCTTTTGGTGAGAAGAAATGTTTTTATGGTATGGGTTGTTCTACATTTTGCTTTCATCAAGTTCCTTCCTGTTGCGTTTAATGTGCCCCCACCACCACCATCCCATATAAAAGATCGGGCTAGTAAGATCTGGTCCACCTCTGTGCATTCATGATTTATTTGGTCAGCGCCACATATCTGATACTATTTGTAAAGAGGTAAAATGACTTTTCCTCCTCTTCTCTTCCCCTGCAAAACTGTTAGTTTGACAGCAACATCACTGAGAACCCTTTTGCCTTTCCCCTAAATCTTGCCAACTCTTGCCATTCTCCTTTTGTTAGCCTCTGCCAGGTTCTCCAAGAAAGGAGCTGAAAAAGACAGGCTGCCATGTTAGAAGGGGACCTCAGAGCTCCCCTGCTGGAGTTATACTCAGTTATACTCAGTCTCTTCCACTCTTCTTTCTCTCCAAGCTATTGCAGGACCTCCACTCACAACACCTTTCCTCTGTTTTCTGCATTGTCTCATTTGCTCAGATTTCTTTTTGTTTTCCTGTTTTCTCTGCAGTTATCCTTGCAGGCTCTCCCAGGGACTCTCTTCATAGGTAAGCCATCTGAGAGTATTTCAGGATTCATTCTTATCATCCTGATTTTCATGACCTGGCAGATAAATTTTTTAAATAGTCATTTTCTGGAGTTTACACATCACAAGTTTTCAGTATCTGTAGCCACAACCATTATTCTCTTTTTGTGGCTGAGCATTCCTCTTTCTGTGGAGACACTTTTGCTCAGTCTCCTTACGACGACAGACCTCCCCATTTGGTGATTTAGCATGAAGTGCATCGGCATCATGGCAGGTCCATTTGCTACTTGAAAAGCCTCCTGGAGAAGGACCGGGGAAAAGGCACTGTGCCAGGTAGGAGCTTTCTTCAGGCCAGTGCCAAATGGGTCATACTGAACTGGAATTCATACAGCTGCAGAATTGTTCCCTGCTAACAGGATGACTGAAAGATCAGAAACATATCTGAATTATGGCCTGTGTGCTAAGGACAGGTCTCAGAAGGTTGTTGATGATGGCTGACACATCTCAAAAGGCTGATGGGAAATCATTCCTTAACCAAACAGGGTTCTTACAGGGTCAAAGAGATACAATATGTGGATTCAGATCTATTCACCTCTTCATCTGGAAATCAAGAAAAATCACCACTGATAAAAATCAAAGAAGTTACCTAGTTGGATTATTTCTTGAAAATAATGAGTGGGACAAGACAAGCATGCAGATACCTGGTGGTTTATTGAAGGGAAAAAAGTTTCTTGGTTTCAAGAACCAAGAAACATCAGTGCCCAAGAGAGCATTGTCAAGAGCAAGAGGTATTTCTTTCCTCAAAAACAGGTACTTAGAGAAAAATTCTATGTTACTGTATTGTGGCTGAAGAGCCGAACTTGTGGCCCAAGTGCAATAATATATCAAAGAAGAGATTAATGAGGCACTTACACCAACAAAAGAACAGCAAGAGGAATGGTTTCTAGTTTCTTCAAGCAGGGCTAATGAAGCTGGTGCAACAGTGTTGTCTGCTTATCTGATGTACACATCCTTTAAGGCCTGCTAGTAAAATGAAGAGAAAATGTACATGATCTGCAGAGCAATAACCTACACTGGAGAAACATCTCCCAGAGATCAATTTAAAAATCTCCAGAGATGCAGCTTGTGAAAGGTGACTGATAAGGTCCTTCCGATACAATTGTTTCGTTCTGGCAAAACCTGAAACCAGTAGATTCCACATGTCATGCTGTCTTCACATCAAGCTTTTCTGGAAGAAACCCTTCAGCCAAATATAAGTTATTGGGCAGTGTAACAGCATCAGAGACATGTGAGATAGCAGCAAATAACATGGCTGAACAAAAGCTATACCTGTGTCTGAAATAACACCAGAAAGCGAACAAGAAAAACATGCATTCTCTTGTGGACAGAGATGTCTGATTCTTCCTGCCCTCACAACCACCTTCTGTAGCTTTTTTTTCAGCTTCTCATTGTGTCTCTTCAGTTTCTCCTGATTGCAAGAAAGCAAGCTTCCCTGTTTAGAAACGGCTTTTACTTCTGCTTGGCTGGCTTTTTCTGGGAAACAGAGGAGACCAGCACCTGCCAGCTGCCAGCACAGCTGTTCTGCTGGCAGGACTCACAACCATCTCACTTGACTAGCACATGTCCTCTGTGCTCTCTTCTCCCTACTCAGGATCCCCCAAAAGACAAATAAGGCCCACCTCCCTCTCAAGAGAAATTCACAGCAGCTGCTGAGCTTCCTGCCATGACAGAGAGCCATGGTAAACCTCAGCACCTCACACGTTCTGCCCTTAGACCACAGGCGCGTGCGCACTCCTACTTATTCGATATTTTGACCGCTGTTACATTTTATGCTGGTCAGTAGTAGGAAGCAGATTTGCTGTATACAAAACCTGTGACAGAAAACATCAAGCAAAAAGGTAGCATGAATTAACATGCCTCAATTTCTTTTTTTTAGTAAGGTAAGTAGGAGCTAGGAAGGTCAAACAACAGTGATTAAAAGGAGCCTTCCTTACACTAAATCTATACAGCTTTTTTACTTTTACAATTACATAGTACAACCTGCAAAATTACTTCTCTGTCAGAGAAGTACTAGAAACACACTTCCCACACACCCACCAAGTGCCTGCCTCCTCTCTGCTCACTACAAATAATTCTTCGATTATTTTTTTCTGGGAATAAGAAAAGAATGAGGTTCCAGTGTAATGAGACCTGAGTGACGTCAATGCTTAGTGACATCTGTTTTGATGATTGTCGGATAAGATGAAGGTGCTTTAACTCAGTAATTAGTCCCCCAGTGGAAACTAAGGGTTTTTTTTAAACATCATAAAACGCGTTTAATTCTATTTCTGACTTAAAGGGACTGTCTCTTATGAACACTGAGGAGAGAAGTACTTGTGATTACAATCTAAGGAAGTGGAAGCTTCCGCTAAGAGACACAGCTACCTAGTGACATCTGCTTTTTGCAGCTGGTGGATATTTGTCCCGTGTGGGTAGCACCTCCCTGGCAGAGCTACCTGATGAGAAGCAAGTGATTCTGCACCCTTAGAGCAAAGAAGCTTCTTCACATCATTTGAGAAGAAAGAAGAAAAGGTAAAATTCATAAAATGCAATTGCTCAAACATTTGTGTATAATGTACACTCACTACTTGTGTGAATGTAATGCTTTTTCATTTACCTTTTATAGCTATTCAGGTAATTTTTAAAGCAAGTGGGTGTATTCTGTGAGAATATGTTTTTAAATTTTAAGTATTCAACTATATTATGCTGAACCTAGATTAGATTCAGGTATGTCTGGGTGCAGTTGCTGCAAAGCTGTCATTTCTAGACCATTGGTGTCAAATGGTTTTATACTGTGACTTCTAAGTCAGATTAAATTCTTCCCTGTGTGTAGTGGAACAGAACCACAGGCTGGAAAGGTGTTGTGCTTGGGACTACACACAGTAGGGCTCAGGTTAATGATAGTCAATGTTTGCTCTTATGTAGCAGCAGCACACAGGGCAAAGACAAGTAAAGCAATGAAGCTCACGTCTCTTCTGCTTTCCATTCATAGAATAAAGAAAGACAAAGGGGAAGAACGTAGCTCAGGCTTAGAGTTCTGGTATTTCAGGCTAAAAAAATGTCACTTGTAACACACATGGTAAGAACAGAACTCAGACTTGAATTTCTGGTATGTCAGGCTGAAAGAATGATGCTGTGATGTGAATAACATACAGACTAGTAAGTCAGCAATATATTTGCCCTGTGCCCAAGTTACATCACTTAAAACTCTGTATCTGCCTATTAGAAAAGAACATACATATGAATAAGATGACAAATTCCTGTTATTCATTTAGTCACTGAAAATAGCACTTATTGAAAGCTCACGTCAGCTTTCAGTAAGTGTAATTTCATTGGAAAAGTCTGATGCATGTTATTCACTATCTTCTTATGGTGACATTTGTCTTATGGGAAAGGTGGGTGAGTGAAATTCTGAACTGCTATGAACAATGGTTTTGGGTTTTACTTTGCTCTACACGGGACTTAACCCTCCCTGATTTGACATCTGTTGCCCACATCTTTCATTCCCTTTTGCTTTCCTCTCATCCATTTGAACATCCATTTGTGCTTGACATGCAACTTGCACAGTGGTGCAAGGACTAAGCACATACATGCTAAGGACAGCACCTTGTTCAAGTGTGCACATGCATCTGTCCCATAATGCTTACATAATGCGTGAGATCCTGCAGTGATATAAGTGCTGAGCTGCGAGTCAGTGATTCAGGTTTGTGGAGTAACCACACGGTCTTGACGCACTGAAAGTCACTGATATTTTTATTATTCCCTTCTCAGAACCGGGGGAAAAACATGAGTCCTTCAAGTACAGAGTCCCTTGAACTCTCAACCTTCTACGACTATTACGATTCTTACAATGATGCTCCAAAACTATGCAGTAAGGAAACCGTCAGGAGGTTTGCAGCCTCCTTCCTACCTGCTCTGTATTCCCTGGTATTCCTGGTCGGGCTTGCTGGAAACATTCTGGTCATCGTGGTCCTCTTCAAATACAAGAGGCTGAAGAGCATGACTGATGTGTACCTGCTAAACCTCGCCATCTCAGATTTGCTCTTCGTTTTATCCTTGCCGTTCTGGTCTTATTTCACAATAGACCAATGGGTTTTTGGAACTCCCTGGTGTAAAATCATTTCATGGATCTACCTGGTTGGGTTTTACAGCGGGATATTTTTTATTATGCTTATGAGCATAGACAGATACCTGGCAATCGTTCGTGCAGTGTTTTCCTTGAAAGCAAGGACTGCCTTCCATGGCGTGATTACTAGTCTTGTCGTATGGCTAGTAGCCCTTTCAGCCTCAGTTCCTGAGCTTATATTTAGAGAGTCTCTTAATGAACGTAATTATACTACCTGCAAGCCAATATATCCAGATAATTACACAGTATGGAAGTGGAAACTTTTTTCCACTTTGGAAATCAACATTTTAGGGCTCCTAATCCCTTTTATAATTATGACATTTTGTTACTCCATGATAATTAAGACATTAGTTCACTGTAGAAATGACAAAAAGAATAAGGCTGTGAAGATGATTTTTGCTGTCATGATTGTGTTTTTCATTTTTTGGACCCCCTACAACATTGTTATTTTCTTACAACTGCTGGAATCTATGGGAGCCATTGGAGACTGTCAAGTGAGCAGGAGTCTGGACTATGCTTTCCAGGTAACAGAAATCCTTGGCCTTTTTCACTGTTGCCTCAATCCAATCATCTATTTCTTCATGGGGGAGAAGTTTAAGAAGTATCTGAAGATGCTCTTTAAGAACTGGCAGTTACCTGGATATTTTTGCAAGTGGTGTGGAGCTCACATCACTTACCACACTGAATCTACGAGTTCATTCCACACACAGTCTACAGGTGATCAAGACGCTCTGTAATGCATTTCAGAGCAGCCACTGAACTCAGCAGCGAGAAAACTGACAAAAGCAGGAACTTTGAAAAGCTAAGCAAATGCAGATACATTTAACAATAAGCTAGCGCTGGATAATTACTCACTTCAGCTTTATTTGTGCCTCTAGATTTTCTGAGTATTATGACAGAAGGTGTCCCAAAAGTGAAGCATGGGAGATGGACATGCAAGGTTTCTCTGCTTCTCTGATTACAAATCACTGCTCAACTCTGTGCAAAGCACTGCACTGTGTGGCTTCTTTTTCCCCAGCATCAAGACATTGGCCTGCATGGAAGGGCAGAGGTGAGACAGCAGCTTGTCATCAGCACATGCACTTGGAAAACATATTCTTTTATTCAAGAAGCATGGTTATTACCACGTTTTTTTGTTCTGCAGTTGATCTGGGGAGGACTTGTGACTCTTAGGTAGCTATTAGCAGTACCTGCTACTGTTAAATGTTTGATTTCAGGGGGCATGATGTACCCTCTGCCAATAAGAAAAAGGAGAAAATATATTCTCTGTGTGCACAAAGACACAAAGTAAATCCATTACTTTGCATTGTAGGAGCGTTTTCTCTCAGGTTGACATATATGCCTCTATGTAGGCATATGTATAGGCATTTTGAATAACTTTATCACTGTATTTCAGGATAGCAATTCTGTATTTTTATTAACAGAAAATATTTTGAATATTTTTGAATAAAAGTGTCTAAGAAATCTCACTTTCCAGCATGTCTTAATAAATTTGAAGTATCCTGGTTAAAAGAATATATTTTAAAGTGAATGCTCTTTGTTCCAAAACTACTTAACCCCAAGATTTAATTTTCATTCATTGGAGATGTATTGGGCAAAACAAAAGAGAGTAAAAACAGAAATTGTGTAGAAAGGGTCTGTCCTAACTTAGAAACCACAAAAAGAATCCTTGCATTTGATAACACCAAAATGCAAACAGTATGACACCCCAATAGCCACTCACAGGATATTAACTAAACAGAGATGTGGAACAGGAAGGAAACTCACTCAACACAACAGTATTTAGACTTAGGCACAAAAATAATTATAAAAGAGGCAAAAAGTTAGTAATGTGGTAAAGAGTTGAAAAATATGTATTAGAAGACATTTCTGGTGTGTCTTTTTGCAGGAAAACAATCATTGAGATTACTTATTATAAGCCAGATGATTAATTTTGTTACACTGTCAATAATAAAGTGCCTGCTCAGCATTCAGCCAAGGCTGCAAAGAGTAAATAAGGCAGTAAAATGCATCAGGAAAGGGCTGAAGAAGAAATGTAAAAATACTGTAGTGCCATTTTGCTCATTGCTCTAAATAAGAGACAGAAGTGGAAGCTTATCTCCATGTGACTTCCCTCAGATACAAGACTGAAAATAAAATGCAGTACACTTAAATCTCACACTCACATGTATCCATCATAATTAATTTTGGGAATGCACTACCATTAGCAGTTGCTGAGGATGACAAGTAAGGATCTGCATCAATGCAGATAATAGGAATAACTGTGGAAGACATGACTTGCAGTAAGAAAGAGCCTTTATTTCCAAAAAAAGGCTACAAATTCTTACTACTCAAAACCTTAGAAGCCACTGCATAAATCAGTGAGGAAAAACTCATGCAAAGAGTGGGTTAAACCATCATCACATATTTTAAAAAGATAAAGGAAGACAAATCTCAAGCGTGAGGTGCTTCAAATTCTCACCGATGTCACTGAAGCCATCATAATGTCCCAAGGTGGCGAAGCACACCATCCTTGTACATGGTGATGCTGACAGCAGAGGCACTGTGAGCTGCTGAGCTGTGCCCCTGCCTGGTGCACAGACTAACCTGGAAGCCAGACAGCTTCCACTGCAGCTTCATTTTTCTTGGTCCTACTCTGTGATTCCTCTTAGTAAGAATAAACAGGTCCTTTGGAGAAGCCTTGCTTTCCAGACCAAGGGAAAGGCTGCCTGTGCTGGCCTGGCAAAAATGACAGTCAACAAGGAGCAAGCAAGCTCTAAGCTCTTGACAATTGTGATGTAAGAGAGGTCCAGGGATAAGAGTGGTGTGAGGGAATGGCTCACAGGCTGGTCTAGTTCTGGGCACACTCTCTGGTCAGGGAGGATGTCAAGTCTGCTCACATGTGGTATTAATGGGGTGCACCCACCAGCCATGAAGCATTGTCACCAACAGAGTCAGTGCAGAGCCCCTCTCCCCCACAAAACTTAAATGTGCCTCACATTGCCACTTGGCTTTGTGCCTCACAGCCTGTGCATGTTTGTCCTTGGTGCAGCCAGAGCTCCTCCCAGGTGAATGCTGTCTTGTTCCCCTGTGACAAATAGACTCTTCCAGTTCTCTCAGTAATACTCATGGCTACTCAATGTGTGTGCTGGACAAGCAACTGAGCTGAAAGTTGTGCTCTGAGCAGCTTTGCTGAGCTGGGTGCAAAGAAGAGCTCTTATTAAAGTGATGGGCTCAGGAATTCAGATTCTGGGACTGGAGTTTGTAGAACCTGGATGGCTTCCTCCTCTGTTCCCTGAACAAAGCCCCCTCCCCCATGCATCAAACTGCAGTGGATAATGCCACTCTTTTTTTTTAAAGAGGGCTTCGAAATCTGCTGATGAGAAAGGACAAGATAATAGTATTAATACAGACAAAAATAAAGCAGGGATTTTCAAAATGTCAAAGGAGTCATTTTAGCTGAACAAGAGTTTCCAGCAGTGAAGAATGTACGCACAAACCCACTGAACCATGAAAGGGAATGGATAGACATTTGAGTGAAGCAAAGCTGACTCATTCTTAAACCCTCATTTTTACATCAAGGTTCCTCAGAAGGCCAGTCTGCATCCTCTCTTCAGCTGTGCTAAGCAGCCTTAGAAAGGTAGGTGAAGGGGGAAATCAGCTAATTAGATTAAATAGAAATAATGATGAAGAGCTAACATCAAGCTAATTGGTTGGTTGTCATAGCGTGCTTAGGACACCACAGTCACTCCCTAAACAAAAAGATAAATTACACACTTACTCTGGAGGACAGCTTCACCCCTTTTAATTGTGCAGAAGCAGCATTGTGGTCAGCAGCCTGCTCCCAGTCAATCTGCTCCTCTCAGTTGGTAAGCCAGCAAGGAATTGCAATTTTTCTTCCTAGACTATAACTGCATGTCACTGCGCCAGCACCAGCTCTGCACACCTGCTCTGAAGGGCAGCACAGTTCCACAGGCAGCACAGTGCTCCTCTGTTACCAGGATGCTTCTAAACTGTCATCAGGGATCTACACCACACATTTTCCTCCAGCAGCTCTTAATTATTTTTAGTTTTATTGGACATGTCTCTCTTAACGCAGTCAGAGACCAACTTTATCACATCCACCATCTCTATCTGACTTGATTTACAGTTAGAAATCAAAGGCCATTTAGTAACGTTAATCAAAATTATCATTAAAATAGTGCTTAAGGCAATGCTCACGGAAAGTTCGACTTTGCTACTCCAGTCATGAAAGAAGGAGACTGGAAATGATACAACAGTGGTGAGATTTCTAGCATTTGTATAACTGATAAGGCTATTCAAAGAAGTAGTGGTGGTTGTATCTGCAATCATCTTACTGTGACACAGCAATGACACATGTAGGTGCCCATGGCAATCAGGGAGAAGTTACTCCTAAAGCAGCGAGCACTGCCACTGAGAAGGCACCAAGTTAGAAGCTCCCAGGATGATTTTCTTTTTCTCAGTAATCCAGCAGCATCATCCATCACAAAATCTAACAAAATCCCATTTTATGGGACAGTCATTGAGTCAAAGCCACTTCTCACAGAAATGAAGCTGAAAAAGGAAGAAACTCTTTATCTGTTTCAGACTATCAAAATCAAGTCCTCTGTATTAATGCAACCAAATATATGATTATCAATGGATCACACTCCTTTAGTTTTTGTGCTGGTTTATTTTTTACTTCAAGTAATTTTTGAAGGGTTAAGGTTTGTCTGGGTTTTAATTTCTTGTTTCAAAATGAGTAACAGAACACATCCAGTTTAAGTAGCTCTGTAACTGCACACTGCAAGCTTTTTGTGAATTCAGGTATTGCAAAATAAAACTAAGGCACCAAGAATTTTTTTTAAATTCCAAGAAGATGTTTGTTTGCTTGCATTTAAAAACAATGGCAAGTAAGCAAGAATTTGATCTGCAAGAATTTGATCTTTTCCCACAGATATGAAATGCTCATAAAAAGTACTCTTGGTGATGCTAGCAACATCAGAGATTGAATGAAGATTGACATTACCAGATGCACTTTTCTTCTCAAGAGAGATCAGTGGCATTCAAACAGCATTTTCCAAGAAGGCTCAAGCAGAAGAGACTTTTGTACCTGGGACAGTGATTGGAATAACAGGTGGGCATCCCTGCATGAAAAGCATACTTGTTTCTTTTGCACAGGAACTTCGCACTCTTTAAATTATCTCCACAGAAGTATTGTGGTTTGGGCAGGACAGTGGAAGCTAGGGGCCTCCCTAACATTTAACCTGTCACCATTACTCACAAACACAGAGCAGTACTGGCTCGTAGTAACACAAAAGCATGCTAATCAAAGTGACAAAAGACCACAACATATCTCTGTACTTGCTCATAACTGATAAACTGAAATTTGACCACAAGTAAGACCATGACCGCAGACAGAGTCAGCTGCCTTTTTTGCTATCAAAGTATGTGGGAAAGCTGCAAAAAGTGCATAGAAGGAAGATTAGGATGGAAGCTGTTGTTGCTTATGCCCTTTTTGCTCATTCACAAGCAGTGGGAATGGTAAGAAAATACGTCTGGTTGATTGCAGGGAGCAACGACGTGTTCTGCAGGTCCTGCAGACAAACAGCACTGAGACGCTGCAGAGAACAGGCCTGCCCTTGCTATCAAGAATCTTGTTTATGCTTTCTACAACAGCAAAACCCATTGTATGTCACCCAAAACCCTGCAATACTACAGAGACAGGGCTGAAGAGTTTACAAAAGGGAAGAGAAGGGAACTTTGGATTCTGGCTGTTTTCTCCTCAGTTCTGCTTTACCAGCACATCATTGCATAATGCAGGTCACGACTCACTTCCTTTCCTCAGAAATATTAGGGAACCTCCAAAATCTCCCATGGGGAGGTTGGTGCCTGTCTCCTCCTGCTCTGACTTTTTGTATGAATGTCACAGGCCACCACCTCATCTCCACATGGAGTCAATGCATTCACTTCCTCACTCTTAAGCTCACGTTCTCTGCACACAGAGGTCACACAGTGGGATTGCCCCCATCTTGTCACAGCACTGCAGAATGTTTTGCTTTTGACAAGGCAGTTTCATGATGATGTCCCTGCTCATTGCAGAGAAGTTTGACTGGATAACCTTTAAAGGTGCCTTCCAATCCAAACACTTCTATGATTCTAAGAAAATCTGGAAAGAGCAGATTTTTGGTGGCAGGTGCATTGGCTAATAGTCAACACCTTTTAACCCAACACTTTTATCTGCATTTTCATTTCATCTTCAGATCAAAACTATTTTTGAGTAAGCTAAGCCTATTTTTCAACATTATTGAAATAAAGTATTTCATTAATTCTGCTCTGAATTGTTATTGTAATTTTATTCTGATGGGGGAAATAATTTCAGAAGTCCTCATGTAACCAAAAATTGTAGAAAAAAAATTAAGAATTTGTCTTATTTAACACACTTAAACAACCTTAACAGAATAAATCTACTACACTGCTCAATAAGTAGCTTATTACACATATCCAGAGGAATGCACCAGAATTTCAGAAAAAATCTGTCATTAGAAGCAAAATTTCAGTGAAGTTATGAATGCTGAAGACTGCTGGACAAAAATCAGATATTTTTTTCTGTGGGTTCTTTTTTGGTTTTTTTAAATCTACTGCCTACAGAGTATAAGAATAAAGTATTCCATAGACTCTATCAACATGAGACTATGTGAATAAAATTTAAACAATGAAAAATCATATTAGCTTTTATAAAAGGTCAATTCTTAAGTGAAAACTATTTAACAATTTGCGTCAGAGACTGAGAAAACAAGGTTGGTAGTAGATACACAAGATTCTGCCAAATTTTAATTTCCATTTTTTTTTTTAAATTCCAGGAATCGGTTTTCACAGAGGCAGAGCAACTATTAATAATGTCATAAACGTGGGAGAAAAAAAATATGCCCACCTTTTGTCTATGGCAATTCACAATGAAGACCTCAGTCATAGTATGATATGACTGAAGGTGGCCTGAATTTTCAGGAGGGCACATGCCCAATTCTTGTCATACCAGCATAACTCAAGGGGCCTATATAGGCTTCCAGGTTCCTGGAAAAAGGTAAAAAACCAGAATTGTACAGAATAGCTAATTGTACAGAAATAGCTGCAGAAGAGCCGATACTGCCCAAAAACAGAGCAAATAAGTAGCTAGTATCAATGTCAATTATAGTGGCCTAAAAGAGTCTGCCATGTTTTCTAGACCTGAGGCCACAAGATTCCACAAAGTTACTGCTTTGGCAAAAGCAAAATGAAACAAAAAACAGACATTGAAAAAAAAAAAATCAGTGAGATCCTCCCCAGCAAAAGCCACAGGTGCCTGGTCAAGGAATGGCACAAATTGCGAGTGTATTCCAACACAAGCAGTGGCTGAGGACCTGCTAGGCAAGACCTCATACTGACTCACCAGCCAGACGTGACGTTTGAATGAAAGTGTGTTTCTCCTTTGTGACAGCAAATGCAGAATGTCCCAAGCAGACAGACCATGGTGTATGGGGGCAGAATGTACCTGGCCCCAGTTGTCTTCATGCAGACAGTGATCATGTTCAGGAAAAAAATCCATGTTTTATTAACATAAGCTTACTAGATGGCCTTCACTGTCTGCCCTGGCTTCCTTATTGTAGTGGTGCAGACTTAAACCAGAAGTACCCCAACCATGCCCATCAGTACAATGAGTATTGAGTACAGAGTCAATATGCCCAAAACAGACTGTAGTACCCTTGTCCTATACTTCTCCCTTGAAACAAACAGAGAAACAAAAGGTGGTTTTAAGGTTTGACCTTTAGCTTTGCCAGGAATGTTGGTCAATTTGACTCTTGCATTTGCCACATAGAAATTGAAACTCTGCCCTCCTTTGTTAAAGAAGGCACTTTGCAGATGAAAAGCACTACAATTAAGTAGTATTGAAGAAACAGAAATCTGTGTATTAATTGCTTTGTCTCAAGACATCAAGAACCATGTACTCTTGTTTACTCAGCCCAGAAACTTTCACCTCTTTCCACAGAAGATAAAAACAATGTCATAATGCATTATTCTTGTGGTGGTGGATAATACCACCTCAGGAACTGCTGGGGAGCCAAATGGTCCCAGCACAGCAGTATCTCGCTGGTGGGAAACACCCTAGTCAGTACACCCCCTGGAGAGCAAAATGGTCTTTTCCCCAAACTGTAACCTAACCCCTGAGTCCATCCCTTCCTCCTCCCCATTGGCTGTGGTATTCCCCCCGCCTCCTCTCCCCTGACCCCAGGTGATCCCTATATCTGGAGCCACCTGGGGCTGATCGCCCTCTTTTCATCCTGGAACCCTTCAGATTAAACATCTGGAACATCCAGCTGACTGAGCCTCTGAGTTCTTTGTCTCTGGTAACGCCTGAGCTATCCAGCTCTCTGGGTGAGTGAGAATCTGTGCCTTACACCGGCTCGGGTGTGAGAAGGGCTTTTCTGTACAGCACCAAGCAGTGCTGGCTGGAGTGATCTCTCGATAGCCTTGGAGACACTTTCGGTAAACGCAGAGGCCTATTCCACCCCTCCTCGGCCCACGGCGTTATATTCTAAACACAAGTCTTCGGGTTTGAGCAATTTCTTTCCAACATTTCTCAGTCAATGGCTGATTGTTCCGAGTTATGAAGGTCTGAAGACTAAACCCCCACCCCTTTTTAACTTGCTTGCCTGATTTACTTGAGGTTTTGACATTTGTACTCAGCAGGGGGTTTCACCAATTTGCATGAACACACTAAAACAGGTAACAGGAAAAAACAAAGTACTTTGCAAGAAAGAACAGGAAAATTCTTTCCAAGCCAAATCAGCATCACAATTTCACACCAAAAGGTCTACAGCCTAACAATAAATGAGTAATCTCCCAAATCAGAATACACTATGGGACACCAACCAAGGCTGTTGAACAGAGCTGATACTTTTAAGTTATTTCAATGGCTGTACTCCAGTTTGCCTGGCAGAATGTGAACTTGTGAGTTTTGAGGTGTTACTTTTGCAAACTGAGTCATGTCAAGCGAGCAGCTGAATCAGCAGTCAAAGCTGTGTCTCTTCTACTGAAAAGAGCTTAAAAGCACTGAAATTCCAACTCAACTTTGTACGAAGAAAAGATTCCACGTTAAAAGTTCCAGGTGCAGAAATTCAAAAAGAGACGATCAGATATGCTCTATTTCAAAAGATGATACAGGGTTAGATGGACCTTAGGTAAACTCAGTGCCATTATTTTTATATGGAAAAACAAAGTTGTATTAAATGAGAAAAAGACAACAAATGCAACAAAAAATGTGAGGTGAGCTCTGTGTATTTTCAAAGCCCTCAGCCTCCGAGACAAAAGAGTTCTGGTGTGCTGTGCCAAATCCTTGACAAACACGGAGAGAGGAGAAACCTTGAGAATCTATGAATGTTCTTTCACCCACCTTGCAGGTCAAAACCAGCATGGTTGTTTATCCAAAGAAGGTAGTTGCTCACCACAAAACCACAGTAAAAGCAAAACGGGCATCATCCAACCTTATTGTTTTGTGAACAGCTGAAAATAGGTGATGCCAACAGAACCAGCATGGTTTCTACCTTGCTCAGATAAAATGGAAGACAAGACAGTGACAAGCAGGTGAGTAGTAACTACCAGCACAACTGGTACCGATGGGCTGTCCCCATCTTGCAGTTAGGCAGATTCTGATTAGGATTTGGTTGTATTTCCCCACTTTGCACATCCAGCTAGGAGAGTTCACCTCCCTTCTTTCATCTAAAAATTCTTCTTGCTTGTAACTAAAAAAATCTGAAAACTACAGAGCTCAGCATCATTCACCTTTGCCAGTTTGGTCAGATGCAAGGCCACAGCCTGTAGCTGAAGGTACCAGAAGGGAAACTACTTTCCTTCTCCTCTCCAATGCCAACCTGCTTAGTTTAAAAAGAAAACAACAACAACAACAAAAACCACCAAAAAAACCAAAAAACAACCAAACAAAAATTTAAAACCAAAAATTTAAAAACAACAAAAAACCCAAACCAAACAAATAAAGAAAATCCAACACAAAACCTAAACACAAACCACCCTTTACCCAACATATCATTATACTTTCCCCTCTGTCTTTACTAGGCTTCACATCCAGATCATGTTTTGTAACACTGAATATTCTTTTTTGCTTGTATCTCCATAGCACTTAAACATCCCCTGTTACAGCACTTTGTACTGTACCTACAGTAACAAGAGAAACAACTTTCATGCAAGTCAAGTATGCTACTATTGTAATCTCTTTTCAGTATTTTTGAACAGACTGAGTTTTTCAGAATTAAAAAACCCAAAACCACAACAAAAAGCCTTTTTCCTGATGTCAGCATAGGTAGCTTCTACTCCTGCATCTAAATTACTGGCATCTGTCCAAGTTCTCCTTATTTCCTAGGACAGGTGAACAAGCTTAATTTTGGGGTGGTAGGGGTATGTGGTCCCTCTTATCATAATAAAAGGCACTAAGAGGAGCACAAAATTCAGCTCATCAATACAAGACCTACCTTTTCTTTTTTTCCAGTACCTTTGGAGCCTTTGAATCAAAACAAACAGACCTGAGAAGTTAGACAAGCAAAAGTTTAAAAAGGGCAGCTTGCTACTAGTTGTTTCTGCTGAACTTTGTTCTATTTCAACATGAGCTAGATGGACTCAGCGCTTTAAATAAAGTCATGTCTGAAAGTGTCTCTGCTTGGCTGCAGCCAAAAGACTCACATTGTCTTAACTTCAGCTTTTGAAGTAGATACTGCTCTGGATCAAAGGACCAGCAAAGCGACACAGATGGGGATGCAGGGTAGCAGAAGGCACCGCTTAGACAGTATCTTCCAGGAAATCACACTAACACTTTGTGAGTTTAGTATCAGGTTCAGCACACCCGATCTACCTATTCATTACTAGTAAAGACCACATCCTAAAGCTGGGGGGAAAAAAGCAAAACTTAAAAGAAAATATGTAAAGTGTATGCAGGAACCAGACTCATCTCTCAGAATTTAAAGTCTTCCAGGAAGCCTTGATGGTACAGCAGAGTGTTTCAACATCCAGAAATAGAATTTAGCATGGAGATGAGAAAAGAGTGCAAATTTTTCTTCTGCACAGTTTCTACCCTATTCAATTTCTTCTGCTGTGAAAAGAGCAACCAACATTTTCAGCAAACAGGAGAAAGGTCTAAAGCTCAGCAACAGGCAGGGCATGAGGAAGGTTAGGAGCAAGCTAACAGTTTCTTTTTCCTCCTTCTCCCCAGAAGTTCAACCTGTGCTTTGGACAACCCCTTCACCCACAGCACAGGAACCAGACCAGATCCTGCAGCCACAAGACACAACACACAACAGCAGTTCACCTTCTCCCAAGGCAAATACTTTGGACAGTGCTATTGGACAAGCCCCAGCCAGGGCAGACTTCTGGCTAAATATAGACTAGAGAACAATAAAGAGTGTTCACTCTGTACACCTGACGAAAATCGGTGGAACTTGAGAAAAGGAACCTCTTAACGAAATTTGGAAGAAATGAGACAGGCATAAGCAAGCTGGAAGCACAGGCATCTTTATCCAGCTTGCAAACTAGCAATGCATAGGGGGAAGGGTTGGAGATCCACTCCATTTTAGACAAAGAAAGCCATATTGAAGGAAATTTTTTTAGTTTCTCTACACATAAGACTTCCCTACTGTGAGAGGAAGAACCAGAAAGAGTTCAGGAAGAATGAAACAGGAAATTGGTAAGAATTTTTTAGCTACAGCATCAGAGGGATGAGTTGCTAGGCACCTGCCCACAATGCACCCAGATCTGTGCTCTGGCCTAAAACTACAAACACTGAAAATGCTCAGTTAGTATTAGTATAGAAGCATGAGCCCTACAGAAGCACCAAGTTTAATAAAAGTTGTGCATATACTTACAGTGAGTAGGAAAACGAAACAGGAAAATCCTTTCAGACCATAGATATTGGCTGCATTTTCCTACTGAATTTGCACTAGTATTCAACAGATCCACTCTACTTAACAAAGGCACCTCCAGCTGGAGTTTCAAACTCAATTCCCAGTTCCATTAGGAAGATGTTTTTTTCCCCTCTCTTGTCTACCAAAAGATTTTAAAAGGCTAAATTATGATCATGCAGCTGCAAGCACAACACCAAAGTGCAAGACAGCAACCTCAGCATGATGCTGGCACAGGGTCTGCTACCAACGTGTGCTGGGGAGTCTTAGGAACATGACTGTGCTTCCCATTCCAACTCTACGGAGTTAAATGTGGGACCTTCCTAAGACCCTGGCTTTGGAGTTCTCAACATACTTGCCTCCTGAGAGACAAGTGTTTGTGCTAAAGCCCAAAACAGGAATTCTTAAACACATCCCCAATTCTTTGGCCACACCATATATCCTAGTCATAGGGGATTGCACTACCTGAAATAAGCCCTAGTTCTGTGAAACTCCTTGAGGCAAAACAGAGCTTCAAGATTTCCACAAAGCACGGGAAGGTTACTACTCCCATATTTAATAACATAATAAGCAACAGGGAATATCTTCTGAACAGGGATTTTTAAACAGACACACTTTATTCAGCGAAAAGCATATCCAAGATCGCTGTGATGTACTTTTCCAACATATTTTCATTCAGCCCATAGCACCAAATTCCAGGATAATCTCTTCCTGACCAGTTTTGCCTTCTCATTGAAGGAGAACTATTAAAACAGATCCCATTTTTCTGTAGTTTCCAGTTCCTTTTGTCACATGATCTCCCAGCCTTGGGGTTATGCCTTTAAGTCTCAGCCTGCAAGACAACGTTCTTGCAACTCAGTAATTTCTATCAAAAAAAGCTGCTGTGGCACCTGGACCAAGTCATTCAGGAGCTGGTTGTCCTTTCACATCCTTGCCAAGTCTTCTCTCCGTTACCCTGCACCCCTTAAAATTTCTCTAAATCCAGTTCACAGAGAGATAAGAAGGTAACAGGGCACAAAACAGCCTGAAAGCACAAATACATATTTTGTGTTGGCTGCAGACAGTGAAAGTGTTAACTGGCTTGAAGACTTCAGTTAGCTTTTGACAAGTTTCCCAAGAGTAAACATTGGAATAGCTTGCTTAGCAAAGACTGGAGTCTTCATCACAAGAAATCTTCGAAATTAGGTGAAAGAAACACAGTGAGAGTACTTAAGATACAAATGACATTGCCTTAGGGTATAGACGCACAGGGCTAGATCATCTCTCATAAACCTTCCATCCCGTATTATCTGTTAAAATGTTGTTTGCAGTCTGGAAAAGATACATCCAAGAACAGATTAAAGACAAAACATGGGGACTGCACATCAATTCCCAGCACCTTTGGGAAGTCATGTTAGAGCAAAAAAAAGAAAATGATGAGTGACTGCGAAGTCATGTAACAGAAAAACATTCTTTTCCTGCTGGTACAGGCAAAAATGGTCAATAAAAAACCAAGCTGCTGCTCAGGGTACGATCTGTCAGCACTGTGAGCTATTTGCTCAAATACAGATGTATTTCCAAGAAAAGTATCCTCGGAAAAGTGTCGGAATATCCATTTTGCACATACAGAGATGCTGCTGTCCCCAGTGGTTTCAGTATATCTGAAATGAGAACACAAAGGAGACTGCAATAGGTTATCATCCACCTGATCATAGCAAAGGGATCAAGCTGATCCAAAGCGAATAGATTCCTTTCCATTGCCATGAAAATTTAGGGTTTAGTAAACAGGTCACCATCTCAGCCTGTATGATACAGGATCACCTCCTTCAGAGCACACTGTAAACCACAGGATTATCATTCTTCTGTAATTGCCATTTCTGAACACCTGACACGTATCTGTCAGGTGGGCAGTGCTTGCTGTCTAGTCAGAAGGATTATCTCTATTCACTCCTGCAGGTATTCAAACTGTGCAAACAAATGAGTATTTCATCAAAAAAAAAACACAAAAGAAAACACCAGGCACTGAACCTCCTAAGGAGACTGGAGAGCAGGAGACTAAGGAGCTGTCTGCACCAGAGGATTACAAAAGGCATGGAGGGTCTAAAGGAAGACAAGGTCAAGTCTCAATCCTGTCATTCAAGGACTAGAAAATGTTGATCAATGCTTAGTAAGATAGTTATATTATGAAAGAGTAGTCTCATACATAGGTTAAGAAACAGAATTCAAGCACATAGCACACTGTCAGTTCCTTGTTCTTCTGTTTGTTCATTCATCCCAAATAATCACAATTAAAAGCCTTCATTCATGCATGGGCAGGATTACAGACTAAGTTTAGAAACCTCACTCCAGAACTGAAAAAAATTAACTCTGAGCCACTACAGCTACTCTGTGGTCATTCCCCTACAGAATTGCAAGGATCTGCCCACCTTCAAGAGGGGACCAATGTAAAACCTGTTTTTTACAGACCGATTCTGACCAAATACCAGGC
The DNA here is from genome assembly GCA_013397955.1 of Grantiella picta. Lineage (NCBI taxonomy): Eukaryota > Metazoa > Chordata > Aves > Passeriformes > Meliphagidae > Grantiella > Grantiella picta. The sequence goes on from VZRM01007020.1 coordinate 448,491, forward strand.
TTGCACGGCGGCCAAAATCAGAGCTCATTGCTCAGCTCCTGTGTAAGCAAAGCACTTGCAAATTCCCAAGAAGATGGACCAGGAAATATTTGAGGACGCACAGTTTTAGCATTAAGAATACTCCTTCTTGCCAGGCCTTCAGGAGGCAGCTGGCTCCACCAGAGAGACCATCCCACTGAACTCTAGCACACGAAATAGTTCATACAATTACACCACAGATACTAGTCAGGGGTCTGACAATGCTTTCACACCTTGCCTTTGAAAAACAAATTAAAACTAGACCCACCACTGCGTCACGGTGAGCCAGATAACTCCCCAAGCCCCTCTTCTCTTACTCTTTTGCCCACAGTGAGAAGGTTTCATTCTGATTACATTCCCACCTCAGACATGGCTGAACTATATTTGAGGATAAGTTAAAATAACTGACCTGCCTGAGGCTGCAAAGGTGCTGTCCTGTTTTGTATCACACTCAGTCCCAGCAGGACTGCAGGCCATGGCTAGGAAACTTAGGACTAAGTCCAGCCACGTAGTAGCAACAATGGTGTGGGCACAGTGCCCCAGTGTGGGCACAGGCAGGGCAGAACACGCAGCCACAGCACCTGCAGATACATCCTTGGGTAAAGCAGCAGCAACTGGCAACAGGTTCTTCTTGCTACTGCTGTACTCTGAACGTCCCTTGTCACAGGGAGCTCCCCTCTGCATTGTCAGATACAATTTTCAGCAGTGTTTCCAGGTAGGTAGAACAGGATTAAGTATCAGGGCCACAACTTTCAGCTCCTTTTTGTAGACAGGGGACCACTTCACTGAAAGCAGTAAATAGGCAGATGTGCAAGAACCTACCGAGAACCCTATTTTAAAAACTTTAAGCCCATTCTTTCCATGTTATTATTGCTATTGTTATTCTAATCAGATGTTTATAATTCTTGATGCAAAGCCTTTCTGCTGGTAATATTACACTGTTATGATGAAAAGTTATGGATCACACTATGTTTCCACTGGTACAAAGTAAACTGAAGTCAGAGTGAGAACCAGGAGTTCTACTCCCCTAACAGCACTAACTTCCATAAAAATAAAAATATTCCCAGCTGCTAAAGCACTGAGTTTAAATAAAACATGAATAGTACTGCCATTCTGCACACTCCAAGCCACAAAACCCATAATTAGTTAAAAACTAATTCTGTTTCATCCTTTATTCTCAAGGCCTGGCAATGAGGTAATTAATACTTCATAATTAACTGCACGAAGAGCACATTCAGGGTTCTCCATAGGGATGGTGCCAAGGAAGAAAAAAATCCGGGGCAAGAGCAGACCACTTAATTCCAAGAATAAAGCACGTCTGGGTACTGAACACACAGCCCTTAGTCACTGGAACTGGCATTTGAGGTGAGAATTTAAGAGTAGAACCTCTCTGTCTCAGATGAGCCACATTTGTCTCCTTTGAAAGACCATCAAACACGTCCAACACGTAGCAGAAATGAAGTGAGTGGTGCTCTTTTTCACTCTGTTCTCCACTGACAGTATTGGTCCTCACCAAGAAACAACCAGGTTTTGGCACCAGCCATCTCAGAAAAGGGTGGCACCTCCAGTGTCCACTCAGCCCATTACAGCTACTTCATTTTGCTTTACATTGTACACATCTTCATAACACAGAAAACAAATGAGGCATCAACAAGAATAACTCCTCATCCACAGAGACTTTACAATCTCATTTCTCTCTTAATACTGCTCATAATTCTTTATCATCCCTTTTCTCCTTCTCAAACACACACAGGAAGAATTTAATCTTTAAAGAATCATTTTAATAATGTTAGACAAAAATCAAAGGAAGAAATCACAGATTATGAAAATACCTGATTCCATCATCTTCTGTTTAAATACCACCACAGAATTTGCATGACTGACACCAAAATCACAAGAATCTAAAAGAAGATTCTGTCTGCAGAAAGTCAGCTGTACAGACAGAGTTTGTACATCTTTGCAAACATCAGGCACTAACAAAGACCATCAGTTTACTGGAACAAAACAGGTCATGTGAGTTAATGACTAAAAGAGAAATAAAATTCTTTAACTTTAAGCATTCCACTTCCAGGGTGCTGGCCTATGAAATGCAGGTATTCCATGCCCATTAGGAAAAAAAACAAAACAGAAATAAAACAAACAGAACAAAAAAAACCCAAACCAAACAAAAAAAAAATTAAAGGAAAAATTGATCATTTTAAAGCCACATTCTGCAGGGAGGTTAGCCAGAGGCTGTGGTTCCCCCAGGCAGCCTAAATTTTTCATATGTCCTTGCACTTATCAATTTACTTTAAGTCCTCAGAGATAGCAATAGGGAAGCAGTAAATTGGTTTTCTAAGAGGGGACAGATGCAGACTACAAGGTCCCTCTCCATGTTACTGCTGTTTGGACCATCTGGCATTTGAGTGCTCTCTTCCACAGTTTTTCTCACTACTCCTGTAAGAAAGCAACTGAAATTTTCCCAAAGTCACTTGCATTAAAAAAATGAGATCCATTCAATGCTGGCAGTAAGCCTAATCAGACAAAAAAGATGTTAATACTCTAATGAGGTGATAAAGGGAGCTGAAAGTGTCTTGTCTATTGGCAGCTCTGACTTACCAGTCCACTTCAGTGAAACCAGCAAGGCAGTGGGGGCTACACACCCCTTTTGTAGGTTCCTCTCTAGTTGCAAAACATGGTAAAAAAAAAAAAGCATAAGAAGGTTACTGCAGTGTAAGCAGAGTGCAAGGACTACATTTTTAGTAGGCTGATGTGAACATTATCTTCCACTTGAGTCCAATTTCACAGTCCAAGGCAAATTTCAAAGCTCCAGCTTTTATTTTTAAAAAGAAATTCAGTATTTAACTGAGAGATTTTTTTAAAAATCGCCTTTGAAGAGTTTAAGTTGCCTCATCTAAACAACTTCCCTTTTTCAAATACTCGGTGTTAATCAGTATGGTTTGAGGGAAGGGAGGCAAAGTGGGAGGAAGACAAAGAAATACTCAAACCATTATAGATGGCTGCTCCATAGTTCTCTAACAAAGAGTGGGGGTTTATAACTTTCATGCTGTAGGGTTGCATTGATATTAGGTTCGTCTACAAATTCTATTTCGCATGTATAGGTGCTGCAAGGAGAATGCTCCAGCTCCAACACTGTTATGTTGTTTGGCACTGATGCAACAAGAACATTCCTTGGAACATAAAGGGTCAGCTGAGGACCACGGGCTGGCCAGTAGCGACCAAGGTTAAAACCATTGATCCAAATTTGTCCCTGTAAAGAGAGAATGAAAAAATAACATTTTAATAATTCGTCAGAGATGAAATGACACAACAGATTTAAGCATAACACTCTTGATATTGTAACTGAACTCCCTTCATCTTTCAGTTTGATTGAACACAAGAATAGAAAATCTATACAAGAAAATCCTAATGACAGTCAAAAGAACCTACATTCCCTGAGCAATTAAAGCCATCACTAATATTTTTTTAAAAAGTCGTAAAATACTGCAGCAATTCCAAATATGACAATACTTAGAAAAACAACTGCAGGTTCCTCACACTAATTTTTGCCCCAAGTTTAAGACCAAAACAAATCTGAAAACTGTATTTCATTGAAGCTAATTGTTAAAAGGAGAATGAACTCACAGAAGAAAAAAGCAGATCCTAATGCTGTTATGGCTCTCTGTACAAGTATAAGACTACACTGTCTTGGTAGTCCCTGTTTTGTGATTTCAAGGGCAAGATAGATCTTGTCTAGACACATGGAACTCAGATGTCTCTTTTACTTGTAACAGCTTAGTCGACAAAAGCACTTGTGAAATCACACTGCACGAAAATACTGTTGTAGTTACATCCAACCATTAAAATCCTTGGAGATCTGCTAGTATTATTTTAAGTTTAATGAAACTGTGGTTAATTTGGCATATAAACTCTTAAAATTGCTTTTTGGAGTTGAGGTGGTCAGAATTCCTAGTTCAAAATACTGTCCTAACACCACAAATACCTTAAGCCCAATAGATTTAAAAAAAAAAAAAAAGAAGAAGAAAAAGAAAAAAGTGAAACCACTAATTTATGTACCACAAAACAGACACCCTGAAGTGACATAAACTGGCAGGCTTCAGAATGTTTAGTGAAACTGCAGACTGACTCCTACTGAGTTGAGCTGAGTCTTGGTTCTTAAGCAAGACAGAAGGGAGGATATACAGCTGATTTGTATAAGTAATTTACTTTTAACCCCTCCAAAGTGTCCTTTCACTGTACGTCAAACAACAGTTCAGTGTTCAAGAAACGGGATGGGAACAGATAACTGCATCTGAATTCTCCCCTCTTGCTTTGGTCTTTGGTAATCAGAATATAGAGGAAAACCAAAACTCATGGCATGGATGTACACTGATAAATATAATAAAATTGTCTGAATCAGAGGAAAGCAGGACTTTTATTCCATTCAGTGATTTCTAAAGTAGTCTGGGATAGCTAAAATCGGAATATTTTAACATGATTTACAGAAGCGCATTTGTAATATAACAAGTATTGCCATTCAAGCTACTTTAGTGATATTTTTCTAGTGTTTCCTTTTTCAGGTATTTATGAAAACAAATTTTATGAAACTCACAAGAGAAATTTTTTAAGGAGTTAGTAATGTACAAACACAGTTGAGTCATTTCGCCTCTGTATCCACTTCCGTGGTATAAGATCCTATCTTGCACTGTTCTGCCAAGGTGTTAATAAACCTTGACCTCAAATGTTCAGGGTTTTTTTTTTTTTAAATCACGTTTATTCGAGCTCACTACTTTTTGCAGTAGGTTTAGAAGAAAACACAGTATGAATGCAAACTCTCCCCACACAAGATGGATGAGTGAGTGTACCCACTAGGCAGTAGCCCTCCTCCCACAGAGAATGACAGTAACCTGTGGGAAGTAAGTGTTTACTGTAGGAATCAACTGCATTAGAGTTCTCATGCAGGAGATATGATCAGACAGGTCTCTGTTTCTTAATCAGTCACTGGTTGTTACTCATTTTTCCAGTAAAGCTAAGAACTCAAACTTCTAAATTCCAAACTGCCTTTATTAACACTGGAGTTTCTAAAGACTGCACACTCAGGTGTGGCTAGCACAGACCTTTCCCGTGAGAATTTTTCTCTTTTCTTGTGTTTTTACAAACAAAGATAAAGTTTAGATGTTATTAAAACAGTTTCTCGAGATGTGCGCAGTTCGGGCCTGGCCAACAGGCTTAGGGGGAGGTTTTGGACTGACCAATCTGAGTGACCTCTGAAAAGTCTATATAAGTTGGAAAAATAAAAAAATACGGATCTTTTATGCCACACTGAGTCGGAGGTCTTCTCTCTCTGCTAGCGGCTCAACAGCGACACTCAGGAATTTGTACGCCCTAAACCAGCAAATTATGATACTATATACTCTACTAATAACAAACATGCCCCAGACAAAATAAAATCATCTTCACTAGCAAGACTTCCTTTAGCAGGTACAGCAACTACAGCCCACGATTCCACAGAAATAAAGAACAGTTCTGACTCAAATCCTCTTTTCCGTTGAGGAAAAAAGAGACCCAGTAAATCGAAGCTTTCACTCAGTGGCATGTATGCTTAAGGACATTGTGATTCTTCACATAACGGTGGAGTAAGTTTTATTACTAGTGAAGGGTTTAAAAAGCACTGAAGGCAAGCAAGCTACAACATAGGTCATGACTGTTAATGCTGCACCCTTCCTTCCAGGTTGTCCATCATGCTATACTCCTTGCCTTTGCAAATGCAGAACCAGGACTTTAAGTTTCCTTGGTAAGTGTTATTTCCATGGTTTTTCAGCTACTCAAATAGGCGAGTTTTAGCCCCTGTTAAGAATCCCTCTCCACACTTGGTCAATTTACACAGTACTCAAGCAACTAAGGTCCAGGTACAGTGGGACCTGAATGGAATTTATACCTTTAAGGCTCTGCATTTAAGGCATTTGCTCATTCACAAAGTTATGTGGGATTCTCAGTTTCTGAGTATCTTACTTAAAACTCTGGTCCAATCCATATAAAGCTGGAAGGATCAATTCAACAGCCCTACTTAAGCCCATCTGGAATCTCTCACCAGGACTGCTTACAGGGTATATAAACTATGTAAAATAGTAGTTTCTATAGACGAGAGGAAAAGATTTCCCTCAATATATAAGAATTCTTGGACTGTCTTGCTATTTTAAATATGAGTTTGCCAATAGGCAAGTAAGGCAACCTTGCTTCCCGAAGAAGATTTATGACTGATGGGGTCACAGAATTTACTAAAAAGGTCTCAGATTACAGTTGCCATGAAGAAAAGCTATTTTTGAATTTTATTCTGTGATTATGTGACACGCGCATATATGGGAACAGGGACTAAGTTCCCATCATCTAAGTTCCCTCATCATCTAAGTTCCATCATCTAAGCTCAGTGTCAGCAACACCAAGTGCATGCAATCAATCACAGCCTTCTGCACTTTGTGAAGTGCTTTAACCACTACAACACTGGCAGTGGAGACAGATCAACAGCAACTCCTTCTTCCATTTTATTTTAATAGCAGTAAATTAATTGTTTCAGAAAAGAACAATTTTTGCTACCTAACACTGACATGGGCACTCCCCTAAAGCCTGGACTTAAATGCTTAGGGTCCCAAGAGGAGTGGCACTTCAGTGCACACACTCTGCTCATTCCCTGTGCCTCAGACCAGCTAGCTGAGCTGCTCCTCACCCATCCTGCATGCTGGTGGTTTCAAATATGGCACTGTGAAAACACATTCCTTCCTGCTCCAGCTACACTCCAGTCCTGTGAGAAGTTCCAAGCTTCTCACAGCAATGCTCCCTGATCCATTCAGTCCAGGTACAGGTAACCTACTCCATGCATTAGATCTGTATCTGTGGGCACACCACTAGCCATGGAGCCTAACATTCATTATGCTTTACAACAGGATCCATAGCTCCTCACACAGCACCTCACATACGTTCCAAATCTCCCCCTCACAACTAAATGCAAAATTTCTAAACAGCCTGACAGTTAATCTTTCTCATTCTTGAAAAACTAGGGTGGGTTGGTTGTGTTGCTTTGTTCTTTCAGGGTTTTTTTCTGATGCTCCACTTTCCAGACCAATACCATGTATGTTTTGAATATGTTTACCTTTTCTTAATATTTTATCTCCAGATTTACATAAAGAAAAAAACTATTTCTTTGTTATTTAATTATATTTGGACCACCCACCACTACGACCAACTTCTACCCATCCAAGAGAGGTGGACTTTATTTGTCCATAGAAGTTTCAGTAGCTTTCCAAGAGGACTTTGAGCTTTTACAGCAAACACGCATACCTTTGTCCAGCCAGGAAAATTGACATAGGTGTCTCGAGGCAAGTCTGGAATCCCTCCAGGAATTGAAAGACTACCAGTGTAAAATGTAGGTACTTCATAACTCAGTGGATTGTCAGCAGATCTCTCCAGGCGATCAAAGAGAGAAATCATGTCAGAGTTCACTGCTCCATCTATGTCTAGAGGATAGATTTCCCATCCAACAAGTATATCTTCAGCAAGAGTTAAATTTGAAACTAGACCCTAAACGGAAGAAAAAAAAAACACCACCAAAATATAAGATAATTAGCTCATGTTATTGAAGTTATTTGGCTGCAACTATAAATCAGTCAGGAATAAAAACTGAATCAAAGTACTTGCAACAGCTGGCTGCCAATTTGTGTATGAAAAAAATCAAGCATCTGGTCCTCACCAAGTTATAAGTTTTGCTTAAGAATAAAGGGCTGCATTTATTCTCTGTGAAAGATCTGTTCCTCTTCAAAGTTTTAAGCTGTCATTGATACCCAAGGTTTGTTTTTTTTTCCAAATTCTTTTCCTGTAACTGAGAAAATTTCCACTTTGCTTTAGCATGAACATTATTCCAAAACCTGAGGCTTAATAAAAAGCAGAAGCAAATATCATGAAGCCTGAGATACCATCTCTTGGTAATAATGAGTCACCAACCCAAGACATCAACCTGCAGAATTGCAGAGAAAGTGGTATTTACTTCCCACAGATCTTCTCCAGATAAGATACAGTTTCACAAAATCATGCACATGTCTTATCCAGTGAAATACTTTCAGCTTCAAGCCCACAGAATCCCATCTCATTTCTATGGGACCATGTACACAGTGGTTCACGGCACACCAGGGTGTGCACAACAAATGCCAAAGCAAGGTAGGGGCATAATTTAAGAAGAATGAAAAGAACATTAAGTTACCCCTGCACACAACCTAATGTTGTTATAGCAATAGTTCCTGAAGTGGTGTTTCAGTGCAATGCAAGGGGTTGATTTTAACTGCTTGAATAGATCCTGCACAGAAGCTGGTTTTCAGTGCAAGTTATGTTGCAAACACCATACATCAAACAGGAACAAGCAAAACCACAGTTTCAATGGCTTTGGAGAGCTGACACTATGTTGGTGTCTGTTGTGATATAAGCATTGCACTGTCTCCACCAGGCTCACCATCTGTACGAGAACTAACTGGTTTTCTCTTTGCTACCTAATTTCCACTTTACAGAACAGGAGCCTATTTTTCTTATGTCAAAATAAAATATCTGCAAGTGTCAAAAGTTAAGTGACAAAACTTTTCTATACAACCTAGACTTTGTCTAGCAATCAACTGAAGTAATGCAGTGTAACTTTAGGCTGAACCGTCTAACCTGCCTCCCCCTAAGCTCATCTGTAGGCACTATGAGCAGTGTGATTTTTCAAATTATATGAAGTGCCTACTAAACATTCTAACTTTGGTCTGCATAAGAATACACATTCATTAATCCAGATGTGGATACAAATTTTCCAAGTACAACTGAGATATAGGTGGCAGTGAGTATGTGAGAAGACACAGAAAAAAAACAGAAACCACACTCTTCCTTCCTTTGTGGCCTTCAGCAACATGACTTAGATCAACAGGATGTTTTAAACCAAAATCCTTTTAAGATTCCTTCCCAAAAGCTAGATGCCTAGCTCCATTTCAAGCTCAAAAAAGTGATAAAACTCCATCCAAACAAAACCCTGAAATCCTATCCTCTTGGCTTAAAAATGCAAGGCTTCACAAGGCAGGAACCTCTTCCCCTAGCTTGATTTTCGAAAGCACATAAATTTTTAAAACCCAAGGTATAATTACACCCAGTTTTCAAAATCAATGCAAAGGACAGCATGAGTGATGGAAAGAAGCAATGCTCATAGTCCAATGCTAGCCAAGGAAAGTTGCCTTTCCTACACAGAAAGATCCTGCTTTTAGAGGATTATTTTCACCATGGACATGTATCTTAAACCTGCTTTCACTCTTAAATTGTTAAAAGGTATAAGTGTGAATTTCAGCTCAACCGCAGCAACTGAGCACCTCCCTAAAACAACCTCTAAACCTCTATTCTGTTATCTTAATTTACAACCAAGAATATAGGTTTCCTTATCATCTATTACTAAATAAATAAATAAAAGCAATGTTTCTGCTGCCTCAACATGAAGGCAGAACACTGGGGTACTACAGCTTTCTTCCCCTGCCACTTTACCATAAAGGCAAAGTACCTTGAAGAAACGGCATGAAGAGAGTTGGTGCTACTGCTACCCACTGTCCTGACAATATCAAAAAACAGAAAAGAAGACATGCTATGAACTGTACACAGCACAAACACAAGACTGACCGCTACAGCACTCCTCTCTTTTATCAACTATCATGCAGCACTGGGGATCCCATTAAGTCTGAAAACCAGAAAAGTTTACTTTTTGCCCCTGTCCTTCTTAGTGCTACATTAGTGGTACCTCCATGATACTGGGTTTACATGGCAAGGGGGGGCTTTTTCTGAGAAGATGCTGCCCCATGTTAGACAAAGACAGTTCCAGTTAACTCCAAAACAGACCCACTGCTGAGCTGATCAGTGATTCTGGAGTGTCTCTATGATAACATATTTAAGAAGAAATCGAGCTCCTCAAATTGAGTCTGGTTTGTCCATGAGGATAATTCCTGAGTGATCCTCATGTTCTTATCTTGAACCAGAAACCCTTTGCTGTATTTTCTCCCCCTCTCCTGCTGGTGCAGAAGGAGTAACAGAATGAGCACATGGCTTTGTGGGCACGTGGCTGCCAGCCAAGGTCAACCCACCACAGCCACTCACACACGGAGGTGACAGTCCTGACACATAGCACACACCCAGAAGTACAGGGAAGCTTTCTGATAATTATCTCTATCACCTGGTCACTCCATATGCTGGAATTGGTGCTTTTGCATGCTAAAGTGCTGGTGGACAGCCTTTTCCAGCCACACTAAGAATACTGCAAGGGTACACTGCTGACAAATGAAATGGGACAAGAAGAGAGATATGAAAGTGTATATACGCATATATACATATACATACATCCCCCAGCTCCCCAAAAGCAATCCCAGGATTCACAAGCCTCAAAGTACAATGAAGCTCTGGACCAATTTCCAACCCATTATTGGAGTTTATAGAAACAATTTTGCCTATTTGACAATGTTAGCTACAAACTCAACTCAACCTGAAAATCTTGTGGGTGACACTTAGGCTGACAAGGCAAGTGAATAAACAAAAAAAGTTTAAAAGATGTCTAGCAGCTTTTAATTTCACATTGATTATGGTGACTGGAAAAACTCAGATGAAAACTAGTGAGTAGTTATATTTTAGGCAAAGTTACAGCTGTCTAATCCTGACCTTTTTGCTCTTTCTAATTCACTACCTTCTTTTTATCCTGTGGAAAAGAGGAAAAGCCATTACAATCCAATAACTCAACAGATTTTACTTACCTTAAAGTCATTATTGTATCTACCAAAGTTGACTCGGCCCATATTCTCTACCAAGATGTCCAGATTTGCTCCAGCCTGCCCAGTTACATTTATTTTAAGTGATTTGTCCCTTTCAAGAACACCCTGAGGTACCTATATAAATTGCAACAAGAGGAAGAAAACAACAACCACTGAAAACCAAAAATACCCTGTTATTTGTGTTTTCAACTTGAATTAAAAAATTAAAAGTCACAAAGGAAAAAAAAGAGAAAAAAAAACCCTTTCCTTTCCCCCTCTTATGTGTGAGCACATGCACACACAAAGAGCTTCTACATCAACATTCATATTTCAGTACATCAAGTGGATGTGCTAATGGGTTTTGATGCACCTGATTCACAAAAAGCAAGTTCCCAAATTTAGTCCAGTGACTGAACAGATTTTGGCAATATCAGTGATTTAAAGTGGCTTCATCTTCCAATCATGTACACATCAATAGTTTTATTTATTCATATTCCCACCACACAAGAAAAAAAGACCTTGATCTAGACACAAAGGTGATAAGATTCAATACAGGTCAAATATAAACTAAAAAATTGACTGTAAAATCCTTGAATTCAGATTAATTCTTGTTAAGCAAGGCCAAAACCCTGCTGATGGGAAGAAAGACTAAGTTCACATTTTGTCCAATAAAGTACTTTTTTTTTTTTTAAATTGTGGTTACGAACCAGCTTCATAAGCTAAGACATAGGCTCAGGCTCCTCCTTCTTCCACCCCCAAAGGAAGAAAAAAGAGAATAATAATAAAAAAATCTTTGCAAATACTGCAGAAAGCCACCAAGCATATATATCAGTAACATATTCTATAAATCTGCATGTAAATCCATTCTCTAGCCCTTTTGTTCACCTAAGTTATGAATACCCATTGACATTCAAACATGTCAAAAATGGGAAGATAACAGATAGCCATGTTTACTGAAATATGAATAGCCATGTTTACTGAAATATGAATTTGAACATCTAGTATGAATCATCTATATACTTCCTTACTTTCCTCATGTGATTAAATAAGATCAGGGTTGCTTTGGTAATTTGGAGAAAGGAAGAAAAGAAAGCCAACAGTCTGCATCCATGACTTTCAAGAAGGCTACTGATGGCAGAAATTAATACCAGCAAACTATGTTTTTACCCCATTGACAGAGACATAGGCACGATCATGGACTCCATTTAAAGTTGAAGACAGTGGCGTTGGCTCCATACAGTCCTTTGGAAGTGTAGTTCTGTACAGTACAAACCCAAAGTACTAGGAGAAGAAAAAAAAAACCCAGCAGATTAATGAACCAAGTAATTCTGTAGTTTCAATTCAGGTCATGAATTAAAAATATCCCACATTTTGCCTACATGCTTGGACTGAAATGCTAACTTTCATTCAGATAGCAACTATCAGATAGCAACCATCACTTCATATAACAACTACTACAGACACTATTTCAGACTGGAGTTTACTTTGACCTTTAGGTAATGAGTAACCTTTAGGTAAACTGGTGAGTTTATAACTGAGTTAATATAAAAAACCTGTTAGTTCATTTCTCACCCAGCGCCCATAAATTGATAAATTCATCAAGCCAACGTTATCGAATTATCTTACTATTTTAAATACTATATGGTTTATAATAGGGACATTTTGGAATAATTTTCATGAGGTTCCCCATCAGGAACAGAAAAAAAAAAGTCATTGCCATTACTGAGACCTTAACAGGCTGGAGAGTTGGGTGGACATGTAACTAATGAACTTCAAAAAAGGCAAGTGCAGGGTCCTACACCTGGGGAATAATAACCCCATCTACCAGCACAGGCTGGGGCCTGATCTGAGGGAAAGCAGCTCTGCAGAGAAGGACCTGGGGGTCCTGGTGGACAACAAGCTGTCCCTGAGCCAGCAGTGTCCTTGTGGCCAAGAAGGCCAATTTAATCCTGGGGTGCATTTGGAAGAGCATTGCCAGCAGGTCGAGGGAGGTGATCCTGCCCCTCTACTCAGCCCTGGTGAGGACACATCTAGAGTGTTGTGTCCAATTCTGGTCTCTTCAGGAAAAGAGGACATAGAACTACTGGAGCAGATCCAGCAGAGGGCTATGAAGATGATTAAAAAAACAAAAGTCTCTTAAAAATCTTAAAATTAATACTTCAGAGAGGAGAGAAATCAAGGTGAAAGCCTAGACAGCAGAGATACCAACATCCACGGGAAGAAGAAAACCTCAGGTGCAAAACAGGAGCAATGTAGAATAGGGAAAGGCCTCCAATGCAGAAATCCTGGATACCTTTATGTGGCTGGCACAGACCTTTCCCGTGAGAATTTTCTTGTGTTTTTATAAACAAAGATAAAGTTTGGATGTTTTTAAAACAGTTTCTCGAGATGTGCGCAGTTCGGGCCTGGCCAATAGGCTTAGGGGGAGGTTTTGGACTGACCAATCTGAGTGACCTTTGAAAAGTCTATATAAGTTGGGAAAATAAAAAAATAAATCTCTTTTATGCCACACTTTTCTGGAGGGTCTTTTCTCTTTGCTAGCAGCTCAACAGCGACATCTTTATAATACTATTACTTCTTTACTGAGATAATGTGTGAGACATAAGAGTAATACCACAGAGGGCTGTTCAAATAAACTTTACAAAATTACTGCAAAGTGCCTACTGAAGGAATCCTCACCTGCTTTAGCTCAACGAAGGTCAGTGGGTAAGTGCTTCTCACTGGTCCAGAAGGCGACAGTCCATCAAGAACATCCAACACAGTGCCTGCCTACAGCATAGAAAGAGCAGATAAATGAAGGTCAGTAAGGTTCAGTCCAAATGTAACAGCTCGCACATCCAGCCACCAAGCCAGCTAGCTGCATGTGTCCAGAAAGTTAACAAATCTTTACACCATCGTTGCAGAGACATTTATAATACAATACAGCAGAGAGAATTGATGAATTCTGAAAGAAACATGCTACATGTAGAGCAGTGTTTAAAAAAAAACAGATATTCTAATTTTGCTATGCATTCATGAACATAAAAGTGACTCTTTACTATTTAACTAGAACTGACCCAAGAGTTTCTCACAAAGCGCTATAAACAAACACAATTGCTCTGGAACATTAATACAACATAACTATATTATCTAAATTTTGCTCTATTATACTTAGAATCAAGCTGGGGAAGACGCCACTAATGCCCACTGAGTTACTCTGGAATCATTCTGAGCTAAGTAGCTCCATCAAGAGCTATCCAAGATGAATTTACCCTATTTAGTCTTAAATGATTTTAGAAACTCTAAGGCTGTAAATTCAGTTGTCACTTGTAAGTGGCTGAATTGATTTTAGTGAGACTGGGAGCAAGGTTTACACGAATACTTTGCTGAATGAAGACCTAGATGTGTACAATTAAATTGCCTTTTGTGGCCATCTGCAATTTCCTTTTGTGGTTATAGAGTTTTCTACCCATCTACAATTCTCTCTCAAAGACCACTATTGGTTTTAGGTTGGTCAAAATGCACACAATATGCATAGTGTCTTACAAGCTTAAAAAATAAATTGCATGCAATTTTTCATGAAAGATATCAGTCTGTTTCTCCACAATTATTGTCATTGTTCATGGTAACTACACATTAGACATTCATAATACTTCTCATATACAGATTTACATTCAAATGCTTGAGAAAAAAACAGGGAAAAAAGGTGTTTAAACTCATGTAAGACTATATACTGTAGGAGCACTCACAGAAATACAAACTTCTGAGGGTACTTCAATGAGAGAAATATTTTTCAGAATATTCATGAAAGTAGTGCTGAAATACTGAAATGTACATACAGGATTCTGCAGTGATGCAACAGAAGCCAGCATAACTTGTCTATGTACACAGCTTTGTCTATGTCTGCAGCTTTGGCTGGGATATAGTTAATTTTCTTCATAGTAGTTCGTATGGGGCTGTGTTTTGGATTCTTGCTAAAACTGTCGATAACATGGATAATTTGGTCATTGCTGAGCAGGGCTTACACAGACTCAAGAACGCTTCTGCTTCTCTCACTAGAGAATAGGCTGGGGATGCACAAGAAGTTGGGAGAGAACACAGCCCGGACAGCTGACCCCCACGGACCAAAGTGATATCCACACAGTGTCATGCTCAGCAAAAAAAGCTGGGGGAAAAAGGAGGAAGGGGAGATGTTTGGAGTGACAGTGTTTATCTTGCCAAGTAACCAACACACTCGAATTTTTCAAAAGGTGTGTGATGTGGCACTCTGGAACATGTTTAGTGGAGAACACAGTAGTGGCTGGGTTAATACTTGGACTCAACAACCTTAGAGGTCTCTTCCAACATTAATGACTCTCTGATGGAGCCCTGCTTCCCTGGAGAGGGCTGAACACCTCCCTGCAAAAAGGCAGTGGCGAATGAGCTCCTTATTTTGCTTTACTTCTGCGTGCAATTTTTGCTTTACCTACTAAACTGTCTTTATCTAAACCCACAAGTTTTCACACCTCTACCTTTCCGATTCTCTCCCCCACCCTACTGGGGAGAGAATGAGTGGCTGCATAGTGCTCAGCTGCCTACCAGGATTAAACCACAGCACCCATGTAGACATAAGACTTTTGAAATGAGCTTATCTTAACTCTGGCTAGGAACAAACAAGCAAAAGGATGCTATAAGTATACAGAAGGCAACACCTACACTATCTGGAGGTTGGGTCCACCTCGCTAGCATGTCACCATAGCTAAGCATGTTCATCTAAGCAAGAAGACTGCTGGTCAAACATGGCTTGCAAAATTTTGATGAAACTAGTTCGCTTTTATGCTTTCAGTTCAAACACTGTACCTAAAATAGCAATCATCTTTCACAGAGTAAAACTTCCCAAACATTCCATACTGCATACATGCTCCATTCCATATGCTGTGCTCCTCCAAGGGAGCCAGTAATGTTACAACAATATGCAGGACTTGCCAGGCCACAGGAGAGATTGAACTACCAGGTCTTCAACAAGAACTGTGAAGCAAGACATGCACAGACACTGACAGAATTAATTTATAGAACTTAACAATCCTATGGGTGTTAATAGTCTTAGGTGTCCCCAGGTGGACAGCAAAATCAGAAATGAAGATAAGCAGCATTAAGACATGGTTACTTGAATGAGCTACTAAGTAGCAATGAATGATGCTTTGTGCCTCACTGAACTGAACATTAACAGCTTGTACATGTGCCTGTTTGATTTTTTTTTTTGAGTCCCTGCTACCAAAGGGGCTTCTATTCTGAAAATAGGTCAACCACATATGATTCAATATGTCAACCACATAGGGATTGGGCTGGTATCAGCTTGTTTCTTTGAAACTTCAATAGTTTATTTTTGTTCAGCTTTTCAGTCTTTGGTGGTACATACAAAAAAACCCTCAAGACAAGATCTGGTCTTGCTGCAAGCTCCTGTAGACTGCTACTCAGTGGACAATCAATATCACAACAGAAACTTAACAGTTAACCCAAAAATTACAAATACTGTCAGGAATTTTTAAAAACAACCTGTAAAACAACAGATGACTATTAAAAAAAACAGCAATGCTTTTTTAATCCTCCAAAGCAAAGTCTTCAAAACCCAAACGTAAGATAAAGCATGAAAGAAAAAAGAAACAAGACAACTCCACCAGGAATATCAACTACTGTCAGCATCCTGTTTGCTTAACCCTTTTCTAGCCCCAACACACACCAGCATTGCCTGCTACTTGCTATTGAGGTCTCCACATTTTAAGAACTGAGTACATCTCCAGAATATGAGTCTGCAGGGTGCTGTGCTAGGGCAAGCACTTCCTTGTGACCAAGTACTCCTCAGGGCCCTCCAAGTGGTGACCAGAAACTACCACCTGCTTAGCCACATGGACACCTTGCAGGCACTAAGACTCATTCATTTCCCTCTGGAAAGGATGCTTCTCAAGTTCTGGGTCTTAAACCCTTAAAAACCTTTCATTTGGTTCACATTTCTTGAGCTGCAGTTCTGCCTTTGCTTGCCCTCATTCCTCGTTGTCAACACCTCTCTTTTGCATATACACAAAAGTATTTTTTTCCTCGTCCCCTGCTCTTATATACCAAAATCAGCACCTCAAGCATCTTTTAGTAAATTCTATTTTTCCCACCAAAGAGGATTCTTTAAAATAACTCAAAGCTCAAAATGAACAACTGCCTGATCAGGGGAGCTGGTACTTAAGGACTGAATTGTCACAGTATATCTTGTGGAAAAAAAAGATAGAGAACAGCCTGCTCTGGTTACATGTACCTCTGTAAAGTACACCATATGATGCCTGAAAATACCCCCGAGTCTCCTCTCTCTTTTCCTTTCTGCAAAAGTGTCAAGGGAGTTGGTTCACTGGAGTAGATTCAATGCTCTCCATAGCAGACTGACTGCTGGACCTCAGCTGCAAAGTGAAGATCCACACAGTACCTGTGTGAGCACTGACTGTCACTGAAAATGACATAGCTAGGAAGTTTACTGTTACCAAAGCTAAGTGCTATTAATTAAGAACATTCCCTGATATTCACCAAAACACATTCAGGCTTCTCCACACAACAAGGTGCATTGGACCTGGTCCCAGCTGGGGCTACAATGGAGTCTGGAAGGTGGCTTTGGGCTGGGACAGTACAAACCCTCTGTGATTTGAGATTTGTCCTGGGTAGCAGGGCAACCTTGCAGAATAAACTGCTGCTGAAGTTAAGCAGTTGGTCACAGAGCAAAAGGCCACCTTCTTCACAGAAAACAGTTCCAGAAGCTTTCAGTGCAGATGGCAGTGCATACTCAGGCATGACAGGAACCTTACATCTGGCAGTTTAGACATGCCATCTGGATTCCTAAAACTGCTGCCTGGAGAGTGTAACACTTCCTCTCAAAAAAGTCAGAAAGTGTAGCAGGTGCAGGTCAGGTCAAAGCTGCAATATTTGAGCAAGTTTGGTCATCTGACTCCTTTGTGAGAGTCCAACACCATCCATTTCTTGAAGGCATGGAAGAGAAAGTTTATCATGCTAGTGCAAGTGGACAGCCTTATCTGAGAGCCATGAACCATGACAAGACGGGAGAGTCAAAATCTGATAACTGGTGCTCTCAACCAAAGACAGCAGCCACAGCAGTGGGCGTAGCAATAAGAGCCCATAATTAGTCACTACTGCCAGTGCAGTGAAACCTCATGTGGCAAGAAGATACTCAAAGGTTGAAAATGATATAGATCTGTTTCAGCTTCACAGGTGAACCACTTCTGTGCAAAAAGCATTTCTGCCCACCACTTGAGCGGAATGACTTGAAAATGCCTGCAAAGCCTTATCACTACTAAATTTTGCAATGCTTCAGTTGCCGAGGGTAACAAATCAGATACATAACTAATTGGAAAAATAACTGCCAAACTGAAATTACAAAGTATAAAGTCAAAGCATTAGGAGTTACAGTATCCAGCATATCAACTGCAGTAATCCTTCATCTCAAAACTTGTCTTTGCCCAGCAGAAACAATTCATAGTTGTTCATACCTGCTGTCTCTTCTGTTGCCCATTAAACCATCCACTTCACTCCCTGCAGGAACCTAGTTCTCAACTGTATCTCACAGAAAATTGTCCTTGGTCCTATAATGATGGTGCTATGATCAAACCTCAGATACTTGAGAGCTGACCAGCTATAGCACTGTTGCGTGACAGGACCTAACAAAGCTGGGTTCTTCATGCTTAGTTCTGTGTGTTTTTCCCTCAGTGGGAAACTGATTTAATTTCTCCCATCAGCTACAGATTTGCACAAGTCTCATCAGAAACTTTATTAATAAGATTTCCAAATTTATCAAAAATGTTCCACATTCAAAATTTAAACACCTAGAACTATTTAAAATATGTATATCCTACTTTTCCTTCTACTTTAGAGGTGTCACCAGCTACAAAAACACTATTTGCTCATAGCTGTCATGCTGGCATTCCCCCAGCTACATTACGCATACATGAGTTATCTTTGACAACTATGATTCTGTTGTGTGACTAATATATTGATTTCAGTTTAGTAAAAAATCAGGGACATACTGCAAATTGCAAAAACCATCTTTTTTTATATCCAGGTAAGGTGTATTTGCTCATTTTCTTATAGGGGCATGATTCCTAACTCCCAAGCTCTGCTCCCTCCTTCCTCCAAGCTGCTTTCCAGGTTTTCCTCTTTATTTTATAGACTATCTGGAGCGTGTTGTGACACCCTTACAAACAGTTCTTTGTAAAAAGCAAACAGAAAGCATTATGAAAAGATTCACAGTATATTACAAATGTTAATTTACCTTCTGCAAGCGAACCTTTCCATATGCAAATTTGGGTGTTGTTGGAGGGATAAGACCTTCTGGCAACTGCTTATACTAGAAAGAGAAGGAGAAAAAAAAACCACATACACAAAACTTAAATACAAACACACTTTAACTGAATTCTCACTTTACATTTCATAACTAACAAAATTAGAACTTTGGCTTAAATTACATAATCTCCCCAAAGGTTACAGCTGCATCTAGTCTGAAGATGGAGATTCTTTTTTAAAGAAAAAAATCTGACTTGATCACAAACAGTAAATACTTTTAGTAACTATTCAACTCAAGGTAAAGGTATACTGAATTGGCAAAAAATCCCAGTGCCCTTGGAGCCCTCCTGTGGCTACAAGCTTGAGTTACTGTCTTCCACAGCTTTTCTGCAGTCCTCTCCCCAGTTCATGGGGGCTTGAGCAAATCTTTCCAAATCTGTAGGACAGTATTTCCACCTGACCCTTCCTCTAAAACATTTCCTTATGGGAATTATTAGCCTCTTGTGCCTTTCCTTTCATTGTTTCTGTATTTCACCACCACCACCTGCTAATCCATTACTGCCTGGGCTGGGGTCTTTGAGTAGCAGGCCTTGAGACCACAGCTTCATGAATCCCTGAGGTCCCATCTTTAACTTCCCTCTAATCCTGTTCTAGACAACTGTCCAATCAGTCATAGGGAAACTTGACAAGGAAACCCTCTGACCATCTGTCTACTTGTGGTCACTGCCCCATACTTTTAAAAAGAAGCACCTGAAATCAGCAGAAAGAAGGGATGAATGGCATCCATTCACTACCTTCTTGGACACCTTGGAGGAGTGGCAGACCAGACAGTGGCTTTCTGCCCCATACCTTGGCCTTCTCCTTTCTAAGCCCACAACCTTTTTTTCTCCTTGTCATCATCCTCTTCTCCCTCTCCTGCCATTACTTTGTCTTATGTAACGTCTGCTCTTCCCACCTGCTATTTCATTAACTAGACATGGCCTGCCCGTGTACTAGAGAAAAATCTTGTGCAGATGAGATACTCGTGTGAACAAGCAATTCAAGCATAGATTTTAATAAACATGCACAGAAGACCACCCTTGTGAAGAGTGTCTCCATCTGCAAATTTGGTGACTTCAGAGTGCTTACCTTGTCAGCTTTTTTAAAAATAAATTTGGTTAGGAGCTGAAACAGTTTTTGGTTTAGTTGGGGGTTTTCTGTTTTGTTTTTAACAGACCACAGAAGTATAATTTCCAATGCTATCCTGTCAAGGGTCAATTACGCATAGATGAAAGCCTGATTTACATTTCTGATTACAAGTTCATTTCTTTTTCGCCATACTTGAAAATAATCAAGACGTCCAGATTTAAAGTAAACAAAAACTGCATTCACCCAAGAGAAGAAGTCAAAAGCAGGAAATTTCAGCCCAAATAGTAAAACTTAAGAAAATACTGTCTGCAATTGAAAGAACCTGTAGACTGAAATTCTTGTTCATTAAATCGTTTAACTAATGGAAACTGTAAAGGATCGTTTTAACGGTAGCCTTTGTAGCACAGCCAACATGTTGAACACAGTCATTTGTTCCAGGCAACTTTCTTGTCGTTCATTGGCTTTGCCTCAAACTGCAACTGAGCAGATAAATTGTTACCAGTTTAAAATACATAGCAGGGACAGGAAAACTTCACTGACAAGCTATGGCTATCCAAAGTACGAAACAAACAAGCCACACCAAAAAATATGACCCAACACACCTGAGGTTATACTGAACACTTCACATCTTATCAAGACTCTCTCACTGCACTAGAATACTACTTACATCTCAGACAGGGATCTTGTACCTTGAAGAAAATAACTCAAACCCAGGAAGTGTATTACTTTGATGAGAAAAGCTGTATCAAGGCAGGAAGCTCCCCTTGGAAAGGCTATCAAAATTATTCCATCAATTTATCTCATCAGCCTTAGGGATAATGGCGAAATTGAAGAAAAAAATCCACAGCACACCTTCTACAGTTACAGAGATAAAGGCATGCTCAACACTAGAGAAAGTGTAGTACACTTTTTTGGAGATCTATTCCAGAATGTTGCTGGTATGCAATAGGATAGCAAGTATATGCCTGACCCTTGTGATTCAGATGGAACCTGTGTTCAAGCCTCATCTGAGCAGCCTCCAATGCAAGGCTATTCAAAACCCAGACACAGGTTCCATGTTTCACTTCAATCTCCAGTTTGGGGAGACGCTGTGCATTCTTACAGCAAGGCAAAGCTGGTCCCACCCACTAGCTGCAGTTTGTGAAAACACAAAAATAAGATGTGTTCTTCTGAGTAAGCCTGGTCTTTCTCACAGAGGCCAAAACCTCAACGTGAAGCTTGGGATAGACAGTCAAAGCACTAAGCTGCAGTATGTATCAAGTCATGAGCCTAAGCGGACCGAACTGATTGATGCTGCAAGGAAAGGCTCTGCACTCCTCCTGCATCTCTGCTCCCAGCCAAATCCCTCCCTCTGCTCCCCTTGTGGCAGCCCTGGCTCTCATCCAACTGACTGAGCTGATTCATCCTACTGACCTTCAGCTGAGAGAAAATATAGCAAAAAGGAGAGCTGAATCATGTCAGTGTCAGACCTACACCAGTATCATCTCCTCTAAAAGGAAGGAGGGAGCTATTGGGACAGAAAGGATAGCTAGAAGAGGTGCAAGATCTTTTCCCTTCTGTAACAAGAAGCAGTTAGGTTGGCCTAATTGTCTTGTTCCATTTCACTTTCCACAACTGCAGAAAATAGTAAATTGAGGAGTAATTTACACCAACACAAGAACAGGAGAGTTTGGAGTACACTGGAGATGTTTCAAAGAACCATTCTAAAAATGTCCTAGGCACACTCACCATACCAATGACTTCTCTCAAGGCAAAATACTTTTCTGTCAGATCTCCCGCTTCGCTCAGTGGAGCATCATAGTCATAACTAGTGGGCTGAGGCATATAAGGCATATTAGCACCTAGGGGAGAAGGAAAAAGTAATACAAACAGTGGAAGAGATTTTTTTTTCCAAAGGTATCAACTTGCAGAATTCTTTCCAATTACAGGCAGACTCTGCTGCATTTTTAGATTCAGGGCAGGCCTTGATGTTTGGGATTTGGCATTAAAAACTGTTCCTGAAGGAAGACAATGTCCTTGTGAGCTTACACCACTTTGTGAAATATTCTGAAGATAAACACATTTATTTGTGTTTCAATTGTTTCACAGGACTGAGTCAAGCAGAAGTAGCCTTGGCAAAGATATGTACCATGTGGGTTTGGTACAACATAATGGTAATAAACAGAGAACAGCTACTGCAGTCATCCTTTGCCATGTTGAAGTGGGCACAGTTTATTCTTCCACAGAATATATTACTACCTAATTCATAAACAGCTCCCCTCCACCACTAGTAAAATTTAAATAATTTCTTACCATTCCAATAGGCAAAGTTAGTCCCACCTATAAACATGTACCTAAAAAGAAAAAAAATCAGGTTTTGCTGAACTGGGAAAAGAAATCCCCCCAAAATTAAGCTCTACTGAACACACACTTACAGGTTAACGTTAGCACCACGTGCCAGGATTTCATTAAGTGTTTTAGCTATAGTTTGTGCGGGCACAACAGAATGACGGTGCCCCCAGTGATCCAACCATCCAGTATAAAACTCAGAATTAACCTGAAAGGAGGAAGGGCAAAAGAGGAAGGGAAAACATGAAGAGGGAACAAGAATGGAATGCAATGTGATTTAAGGTTCCTAACCGTAAGAGGGAAGGCAAAAAAGGGAACTTGACTAATCTGAGCCATTTTTAAACTACTGTAAATACAGCAAAATACTAAATCAGGCATTTTCAGCAGACTACTGGTCAAAGAAATTAAAGGATTGTTTCAATAATTTTATAGGGACACTTTGAAAATAATTGCTTAAGCATCACAGAGCATGGATTTCCCAGGAACCTGTCAACAAGGATGTGTTTCAGATGCTTGGCATTCAACTAAATGATAGAACCAACACATTCTCTGCAGAATAGCATACACAGACTGGATATAATAAAAAATAAATATTTAAAATTATTATCTAAACAACTCCATAGCACAGAGATAATCTTGTACCCTCAACGGACCTTCTCCCTTTGTCAAAATGGCTTTCAGTATTCTCACATCCCACTACAGCTTCTGTAAAACCTCTAGGGTAGCTGAAAACAGGAAGCAACTTCTAACCTCTTCATTTTGCTTTTAACTTCCACCTACACATGTATCTCACTAACTCATCTAACCATCCTTAGTGTCTCTGCTGCTTTGTAAACATTTGTCTTAGCAAGGAAAACTACTGAAACAAAATCAATACTTTTTGGGACTAATACAGCATTTGCAGAACAGCAGTTAATGTGGATTTGACAAACACACACAGAAGGTCCTCTATTCCCTTTTTTTGACTTGGAAATGATGTCTTCATCAACAGGTCCCTGAAACTGTTTAATGCACTGCTGCCAACTCCTCTCTGATTAACAATTCCAAGATTAGAAGTTATACAAAAAATTTAAGTGAAAAGACATACCAAAGGGCCCTTAGGTTCGCTGCTCCTTTGAGCTAAGAATGCTGCTGTGACATTGCCACCTATAAACAGAAAGAAATAAAATTGAGTTGCTATATCCATGACTTTCTGGGTCCTTCATTTTACTGAAATTGGTGTCCTAGCTCCCTTCCAGCCTAGCAAAAATCATGATAAGAACACTACTCCAGCAAACACAGGAATCAATACTTTTGATTCCAACGTTTAATTTGCAAAACTTATCTAAAATATATACATGCAAGTATGCATGCTTGTGTACATGTCTTTGCTTTTGAGACACATCTTTTGAAAACCCAGCTTTTCTCAGAAATGACATCCTGGCACAAAGTCTGAGATGTGTCAGAATTGCTATTTGATCTTCGGAAAGTCTAGGTCTGGGGTTATGTTATCAAGGCTACAGGGAGGAGAAGAAGCCAGGCAATCTCTAAAGAGGTGCCTCACTTTTGATCACTCCCAGTGGCTCAAGCCACAGTGGCTGGAAATAACCATTATGGTGAGTAGCTCACCATTTCATAAATGATGTACATGAAGGAGTTCACAGTTTGATTCTACTTGTAAGAAAACAGATCCCTGCTAAGCACACATGTCTGGCTTTAGAGAGAATAATGTACAGGAGAGGCCACACATCCAAAAAAATTAAAATATCTGTCTTGGAGATTGTTTCTTGTGCCTTAAGCCTATTTTGTCAAGTCCATGCAGTACATGAGCATTTAAATGCTTAACTCTCCTATCAAAAGGGTGCTTTCTGATCACACTCCTTATCCTTAGCCATTCTTCAGGCCTGCATAACAGCAAACTGTAGCAGTGTGCACGCTTCTAATGATGATCTTCAACAGGTTTTTTTTCCTAATAACCTCTGCCTTAAGAAAAAAGTGTTTTTAGATGGCTGGATTCTAGGACAGACATTAAAAACCCCAAAACAAAAGAAAATTACATGGAATCAATGTCAACTATTATAGCTAATTTTTAGGAGATATGTACTACAAGCAGTGTAAATTGCTTATTCATGATTTCAAGATGGAAGGAAGTGATTATGACTCTCTAACTGGGTGCTCATGGGTGATTTTCGTATGTTTCAGAGTACATCAAATATACATAAATGCCTATTACGCCATTTAAACAAAGCAGACAGGTTTGGCAAGCAGTCAAATCAGTTTGTCCTCTCACAAAAACTCAGAAACCAAAATTTTTGGTATCAAACAGCAGTCTCCAACCTGGGGCAAAGTCCACTGTTGCATAAAGACCCTGGAGAGCCCCACATTTCAAGTGGAACTGGCTTGCACCATCAGTTGTGAAGAGCACCACCTCATCCCCAAGATGCAGGCGGAAGAGCTTCAGAAGGAAGCGCAGGTAGTTGTAGTCACAAGCAAAGTAGCTTCCATACTCGTTCTCTACCTGCAGAGTAAAAGCAAGTCAGTAAAGCCATAGCCAGTTTTAGCCTGCATCTAATCAAACCAGAAAGCACAAGTCCAATCTTCTTCTTCCTTTGACACCAATGTTGAAAACGTCATTTTAACTCCAGATCTGAGGAGTAAGAGAAGGCAAGACTCATTCCTCTCACCTGTATCTTACAGTGGAGCAATCACTGTTCAGAGCTAAGACATTTTCCTGCAAAATTCCCCCCCCTCAAAAGTATCTATTGTACAGTGATCATAACACAGTCTCTATTAGAATTCGAGCTCTACATCCCATCTCCAAAGCAGAGCAAAAAAACCATAGAATGGGTTGTGAAACAATCAAAACTGCAACAAAATTGGACATTCAGACCAGATATCTACAAAGGACTCACAGGAACCACAAATCCCTCCAATAGACTCAAAAGGACTTAGGGGAGAAAGACAACTATGTTATTTTCGAGAGGTACACAACTTGCCGCTTTCCCAAGGAAAATCCTGTTATAATCATCTTATTTCTGCCAAAGAATAGTTTTGCCCAGTGCTTCTGCTCAACACACAAAACACATTGTTCAACAAAATTATCTTGGGCATATTACAAGAAGGGTCTCTTATCTCATCCTGTGTCAGTCAGGAAGTTTTAAAAAAAATTGCAATAAAGCTTTTGTTATGATCAGATACTAAGAATATGGAACAATAACCCCTGCACATCGAGAAGGAGATCAAGAGAGAACCTACTCCCCATGAACATACAAAATCATGTCCTGAAACATTTACAAGTTAGGTGCTAAATTTTGAGGTAATTTTTGTCACAAGCTTTAGGCTTATTCCACACTGCTTTTGCTTCTATCTATGCATATTCTTATTCCCCTTTCTCCTGTAAGATTGCTTCAGGTGATTGCAATGTATTTTGGCTTTATGTGAACTTCAGATCTAAAAAGCTACACAAGTTCCCTCTATTGCTTTATATGGTTGCGGCAAACAACTTTGACAGAGCAGATGAGTGCCCTCTGAGTTCTAGAAACAGGGCATTCAGTTCTTTAGGATAAGGTATTTCATCAGAATCTTTCAGCTGCCTGGAACTCTTGGAAAAAACACCTTTGACATCACCAACCGAGACCCATAGAGTGTCTGTAAGAGCAGTGTAAGCGTTCATGCTGCTTGGGTTCATCTGATTTTCAGAAAGTTACCTGCACCATGATGATAGGACCTCCATTTTGATAGAGGTAAGGCCTCATCTTTGGCAAAAGGACACTCATCCATCTCTCTACTGCTTCCAGGTAATCTGTGACACACAAAGTATAAAAGTTTCACAATTTTTCTGCTTTTTTAATTTTTGTTTTAAATTATATATGGGTTGTTTTTACCTAGTGTTCTAATTACATAAATTATTAACAGCATTTAATGAATAGATTGCTCTTACAGTTGAACAGATGTGCTCTTATACTTGTTCATAAATGTCAGCTTCCAGTACAGTTTACTAAAAAATAAAACAACTAAATACCAATGAACTTGGAAAATTATCAAAAGGACTTCATTATGTCTCACAGGCTGACCTAAAACATTTCAACAGGATGACAAATTCAGCTGTTTATCTATGTACTATTTTTTAAACTAGATAATTTAACCCAGAACTGAAGTTGGATATGATATCTATATATTCATCTCCTACATGCACTCCAATAAACACATTAATCTCCTGTCTCATCTCATTCTTCCACATCTGGTCCATGAAAAGGGAGCACACAGAATGCTGTAACAAGTTCTGGATTGCACACTGACCAGCCAGGAAGGATCCCCATTATGAATGGCTGCGGCAAAACCAAAAACCTCAAAGCTGAAGCTACCTGTCTTTTCCTCAATGGTGACAATGATTGCCCTCCTGGGACCAACTTGACAATGCCTCAGAAACTTTCTCCCCTACTTTCTTAGTTCTTGAATACTTTTTGAATGCACTCTTCTAATTAAAAGTAATAAAGATTTTACTCACAAGAAAGCCGGAGCTGAAATATGAATTATCTAGTAATGGTCTCAAATAGCAAGTCCCCTTCCTGCTGAAATGTATTTTTGATAGCCTTTTTTGATGCCTCTACCTGAATCAGAAGACCTGAGAACAATTGATTTCTTCTCCAAGAGCCATGCAGGAAGACCTCCCTGGGAAAAGAAAGGGAAACACTTCGGTGACATTTTTAGGAAACCTAAGAAGAATTTAGCCATTTAGCCATTCAATTCATGAGACACGAAAACTGTATTTTCTACTAGAAAGTAGTAATTCCTAATGAAAAAAAAAAATACAGAGTAAGCTTGTATTGTAAGAAGTCACTTAGGATGCACTTAGGATACACTAAACCGAGATTCTTGTCCAAGGATACACCAAAGTAAGTTTGTCTACTTGAAGAAATACTTGCACTAGATTTACCCTAGAAACGAGCTGTTACAAAAGGTTGTATACCATGTCCCATTCTGCACAGATGTAAGGTCCAGCTCTCAGGATAACAAGCAATCCAGTGTCATTTGAAAGCTGCAGGAAATATTCCAGATCTTTGCCACCATGAAAGTCATACGTGCCCATCTGGGGTTCATGGTAGTTCCATGGGACATACCTATTGAGAGAGAAAACCACCTTCCATTAGGAAACTGGGACTAAAACAGAATTCTCAATAACAACTATTTGCACTACATACCCCAGAGATAAGTAATGCTGCACTGATCCTGCAGATCAGTAAAAGACAGGAATAACTCTAGGGCCTTTCTTCTCTGAGGTATTTCATACAGCACAGGGCATTAAAATTAATACTGAAATTAGGGTTATATCAGCAGGAGTCCCTATCAGTGCAAGAAGAGGTTCTGGCAGTGCCATTTAGAAACCATATCTGTTCCAAAATTTAAGTAAACAGTTTTGAAGCTGGCAATTCAGCTGCCAGCTGCACAGTGGTGGAAGGTTGATGAGGAGATGAATGTGGTAAACCACTCACAAAGGAGGAGGCCAAGAATGAGCTTGCCCAAAACTGCACATGACCCTTCTTGAATGGATCACCCAGCTTGTACAGGGAACACCAAAAAGGCTAACAGGTCCATGCTGCTGCCACTGCAAGGAACTTGAAAAACACCTAAGCCTCAAACAATAAGGCATCTAGGTCCTGAAAGTTTCCAGTGACCAGAAACAATGCAAGTTCTGTAAAACCACCGTTGGAAGAACAGCCAGGTTAAGAGGATGTTAAGGTGACCAAGAGCTGGGACAAAGTAAAACTTAATTTCAACTAAGTAATAAAGCTACCAAACAAGCAGATCGCCACTTGAAAGAGCACCTCTCCTACTTCTAGAACTTAGGAGACCACAACCTCAGAACAGAACATCCCACAGAAATAAAAAAAATACACTTGGTTGCAAGACAACAAAGAAATAGTAATCTACCAACTACCATGAGAAGTGGTGTAGTTGATGGCCCCTGCTTGATAACCATGAGTGTTTTGTTTGCCACTGCACTAAGTGGCAGTAAAGCACAGACAGACACTAAAATTAGCATAAGTACAACCTGAGCAAGGATTCAAAGGAATGGGAAAACTCATTCTTCACGCATTTACTGTTTTGCACGTGGGTTTGTAATTCTTTCAGGAAAACTGCTGCCGCTGTCACAGAAAGAACAAACTTGAGAAAAATTTCTAAAATTCACAAAACTGTGTCTAGTCAAGCAAAGATCCTCTCAGGCAACACTTTTCTCCCTGCCTTGGTTTGTTTGTATGTTACACAGTAATTTTGTGATAACTACCCAAAAGGGAAAGTGCATTAAAAAATGTTTTCAATAAGGAAGAAAAACAGGAACCCTCCCATGAGTGCACTACTGAAATGCATCCATAAGACAGACATGCACATAAACATCAAGTATAAAAACTATAATCTTTCAACCTTTGTTAATACTATAGCCTCTCAAATGCCAAAATATTAAGCCTCTGTTTAAAAAGATAAAGCTTAAAATTTGTATGCCAGGATAGAGTCAAAGCAGTGCACCAAACTGCAGATTTTCCCCTCTACGTGGTATATTTTATTTCTGTCTCAAGCTGCTCTAATTGTTTTTAAGCACATGATTAACCTACATGTAAAAAAATCTACATGTGCATTTAATGAATACGTGAACCATGTGGAAAAATATTCATTGAAGACTTTTATGAACTTGTTTTAGAAACAAATCTTAAGGTTTAATATGCTTAAAAGTGTCTGAGATGAGGACAAATGGATTCTCCAGCTCACTTATGCTCAAGATGGAAGAAGATAGAAAAATTGTTCCAGAAATAGTTTTCATTTATGTCACATGCTTGACCACAAGGCCGGAAAAAAAGCAGTTTCTAGTGGAGAAAAAGGGAAGAAGATTAAGAAAAAACTGTATGCAAAAGTTTTTTTTTTTTAACTTAATGAATCATGATATAAATTTATTTTAAACAGTGGTCTAAAAATTGTTACTAAGACACTTGAATCCCCCAGTATATTTTCTACAGCTAGCAATGGCCTCAAATTAAATCATTTTACTTTGAAATTGTTGTCTTTAGTGTCTTTTACAATTCTTACACACCATTGGAGAAACTTACAGTGAGTTGTTAATCCTGTACTGCTTTAGCTACAGAATAATGAATTTATGAAGGAAGCACATCCTCTTTCAAGCCTGAAACATGGTATTTCTTCTGTATTTGAGTAATATCATTTACTTTCGATTTACACACAATTTCAAAGCTTCATGCTCTAACCTTCCTTTGCTTTAGAAGTCACAGCTTTCCTCTCCTATTCCAGTGATTATCAACAGGCAAAAAAATCACATTTTAACTTCCTTAATGTACAAAATAATTTTCTCTGTAATACCAGGATGGGATTTTTTTAATAGTGTAAAATTAAATAAATTGTACTACTTTCCTAAATGACCATGCTAGTGAAATTACACATATATGAGTTGTTAAGAAACAGTAAATTGTGTTTAAATTTCAAGTGTTAGATATTCTAAACAGCAGCTCTTTCTTAGAAGGAGTTTACACAGGTTTACAGCTTTCTGCTCCTCAGTCACCAAATAGAGTAAAACAAGAAAATGCTCAAATTTCTCTAACTTTCTATAGCCTGTAAAGGTAACTGCGGATTCTTCCAGGAAGCGTCTCCCCTGATCAGTAAATCCTGTATATTTTCAGCCCCATCTAGTGGTTGTTTATGTGCTCCTTGCAAAACAACCGCCAAACTTCCTGTGCTTTCCAGACGCCTTTGTCAACCAGCGCCTTTTTCCAGTTGGCAGACACAGCTCAGGAACTGAAAACAAGCGCAGTTACCTTCGTGTGACAAGGCACCTCTGCGTGCTGCCTGCTGAGGAGGGCAGTGAGCTCCTCAGCATCCTCCTCCACCACCTTCTGGGATGTCACACCAACCACAATATTAAATTTCAACCTGCTCTTTAGAAGGGGCAGGCCTTGATCTCTTAAGCTTTAAGACCAAGCTTCCTGTCACCCGTTTTCTCATGTTCTGTTATTAAGATGCCACCAGGTGCAGACAGTTATATACATGTACTGGCTTCACCTGCTCCAGATTCCAGGATGAGCTGCTGCCTCAGTCATGAGCTGAATGATCGTCAACGAACATCAAGGCATAGCGAGCCTTCTGGAAAAGAGACTGCAGAAAACAGGCAGGAGAACAGGTCTGGTTGGCTTTGACCACAAGGTACTTACAAAGACAACCCTGTAATAAAAGGATCATGTTTCCCCTGAAGTGGTAAACCTCAGTGGGAATGCCTTGATAAGAACAAGGAAGGCTCCCATATTTCAAATTATAGCAGGACCGTTCCCTGTCTTATGGGAAAAAATCCCAAGCAGCAAAATCACAGTCTCCAGAGGTGGCCTCAAAACTGGGAGTCCAACTACCATGTTCTAACAGAAAGTTTGGCAGTGCTGCAGCATATTCCAGAATGACTTCACACAATTTCTATCTCAGTCCCTTGCTAACAGTATAACTTATCCAGAAAAGACTATGCAGGAGAAGAGAAAACAAAAGTGTAACTAAATAACCATGTAGAGCAATTTCCATTTTTTACCAAAATCACAAAAAATCACAGCAGTTTGTTTGGGGTAATATGAACACTTATAGCTTTATCTCAAATAATCAAGAGCAGTACGGTTTGATTATTGGCAAACTTCAAAGAAAAACAAAAGTGGGGTTTTTTGTGAGTAAGGTGCTTTTGTAGCATCAAAAGACAAAGAGAGAGAGATTAGTGTCAAATGGAAAGACACTTGGACATAATTCTTGTAGAAAATGCAAGGCATGGAAGTCTCTTCTGCTTCAGGTACACTTTCAGATTTATCTTTCTCCATAGCAGAAAAAATCCAAAGGTGAGCAATAATGGGAGAGGAAGTTAAAAAATCTCAGTCTGCTCTTAGAAAAACAAAAGGAGGCTGTAATAAAGCTGTTATGCTGGGATCCAGCAACAACACCTAAAGCCACAGGTGCCACAACCACTTGCACCTTTTCTACCAAAACAGACACAGCTCAGCTCTCCCAAGACCAACAGAGATCAGTTAGCACCAGCAAAACAACACAAATCTTCACTCCTTCCTGCACAGCAGAAGGATGCTAATACAAAACAGTAAAGCAGAATAAGAGATCTCAGCAAGGGAAAAAAAGAGAAAAGAAAGAAGGAAAAAACCCACCCTGTTAGTGGGAGATGACAAAGGAAGAGGGAGAAAGCAACAGGAAAAAACCCAAAGCAGCCCTGCAGCAATTTTGCCATTGAACAACCACGATGAGGGGAATGGAAAAAAATATTCCTATCTCAAAAGGCCAGTGGTGCAGCAGAGACATGAAAAGGCAATTTGAGAAGGGGAAAAAAAAAAAAGGAAGGGATTGTTTAAAAAAGCTGGAAATGAACAGAGGGCACTGAAAACCCATGGGTGTTGGCAGGAGGAGAAAAATTAATCAGAGACGTAAGGGAGGTATGAGACACAACGGATCATAGGAGTCACCACTGTCTGGACCCAGGCTGATCTTCAAGCCAGACACCTAAAGGTGTAATTTTCAGGACCAGTTTAAATTACTTTTATTTCAGGAAAAAAGTAATTACATGGGCAAAAGCAGCAACCCCTTTCCTGAGTAAGTGTGTTACTTAACTCCAGTGCTCTTATTAATGTGAGTGGACAGAACCCGATTTTTTAATAGAAAACAACAAAGACCACTCACCAAACAGTCACTGTATCATCCCAACACAGGGAAGAGTCTTAAGATATGCAAAAAAAAAGAGAACCCTAAATTTGGAAAAATTCATCTTCTTTTCTTTCCCTGCTGTCTGTCCTTCACATGCTAACTCCGACTAATCTCATCCACAAGTGCACAAGGCAACCCTGCAACTTGCAGGTCTGACAATACAGATTTCAAGGGTGAGAAAGAAGAGGTTGTGCAGCATTCCCACTGAGCAAAATGCCATGCCCTACAGGCTCGGCACTGCCAGAACCTGCACTGTCCACAGCACAAAAGCAGGCAGTTTCAAAGAAAAGCTCCAAGTCTTGCATGATGCAATGATTTTAGAAAGAAAAACAAACCTGTTTGGGAATTACAACCATCGCCTGAAGAGATTAGGCCTTACACTTTTCTACCACTTCCCTTGTAAAGAAAGCTATTGCAAAAATAAGAGCAAGCTGATTTTTTTTTAATCTGTGCCTCATCTGGTGAATTAAGTACACAACAAGGTAGAAAAGACAAGAAAAATGGACTGTTTTGTACACACACACACAAAACTGAAAGCTGTTTAAACATTCTTTTTCTTTTAAAGAAGTACATCTAGTTCCCCATCCATTTATCCGAATTTAAATGCTTTTGGTGAAATAGCTCTAAATATTACTGCAGCCTTCACCAACATTTTCAAGGGCTCTTGGTGACACAACCCAAGCTGTATTAACAGGTTGTCTCCTCTCACCTAGTCTGCCTTCTGACCAGAGAACACCATGTCCCCAGCAGAGGCAGTGCACATACAACCATTCTGTAGCTGCCAAAGTTCACAGTCCAACAATTTATTCCAGGTCACTTTTGCACCCTGGGGTGTGAAGCAAGGGAAACTGACTGCTAGTTACAACCTGGCCAACTGCCCCAGTTCATGTGTTCATGGTCACCCTGAACCACCCTTCACTTCTCCAGAGCTTTCTCACCTATTACTGAAAAAAAATTAAACCAAGTAACAACAGCAGCAGTCCTCCTAATGATCTCTCATACAGCTCCCAGGACCACAAATCACTTGGAAAGTCAACAGCTACTCACGTTTGAATGGCATCAAGTCCTGCCATCTTCATCTTCAACAGGCGGTCTTTCCAGTAATATCGGGGCACCCTCGAGTAGTGAATGCTACCGGAGATGTAACGGAAAGGTTTCCCATCCTTGACAAAGCAGTTGGAATCATAATCAATCCCAAAACTCCTCTCGGGTACCTTCTGTACACAAACAAAAAAAACCACACAATATAATTTTTGCTGACTTGAAAGTCAGGGAGCACAAGGCTATACCATGTCTGTGGGCTGTCTGCAGTAGAAGATACAATGCTCCTAAAATAAGAGATGGTGAATGACTTTCCTCCAGTTATCTATAACCCATCTGAGTCTTAGCACAACAAATCAGCAAAAAGGAGCCAGTGCAGTGTCTCACAGGGTAAAAGAACAAGAGTATAGACTCGCAGATATAGTTCAAAGAAAATGCACTCCCTCCTGAAAAATGGAGGGTGAAATCACTAAGCAAACCTGCCTATTCTTGGACTGTCATTAAACAGAGCAACTGAGATAACACTCTACAATCATTTGAAGACTACAAACTCCAAGGAGGAAGGCAACAGCATGTTGTATCTGCAACAAAGGCATTATTTTACAGGAAACCTAAAAAACATTGTGGAAAATGTCCTAAATGCACATAGGAATTCAAAGCATTCTGCCAACAGTGAACAAGTGAAATTGTGTGGTGGAGGTTTAACAACAGATATGAGAGTATACAGCAGGGAGCTGGCAGGTAAACAGAAAAAGTAAGAGACTGCCAAGTGCTGCACAGCAGAAGCTTTTTATGCTGTTTCCAAAAACATGGACCCATTCTTAAGATTACTTAACAGGATAAAAAAATCTTGACTCAACAAAGGTATGGACATGTCAGGCCTCTATAAAATCGGGACCTCACAGAACTAAGAAATACAAACCAACTGCTCTGGAACAAAGGTAACTCAAAGGTTGGGATTCTCCATAGGAAATTATGATGCTGTAGTAACTCCAGGCTGTTAGACCTCCAAGAAACTACTGCTGCAGAGAATGCACAGGTAGGTACAGCTGTTTACTTTCTGTTCAGTGCAAATGTATGTGGTTTTTTTCTGATCTTTCATTTATAACCTCCATCCTGATTGCTGGGCATGCTGCACCAGGATGGAATTGTTTTGTGTGTACCCCTAAAGAAAACTATTCACATTTACAAACACCAAGCAGATGTTTCACATTCTTAAAACACTTTTTACTCCAGGGCACTGTGACAAGCCACAGCACAAATGCAAAGCTGAGTGTTTCAAAATAGAAAGGAAAGACTAAATGGAACTCATAACCCAAGTGCAACAATGCAGAAAAAAAAACCCAAAAAAGCATAAATATGGATAGAAGCACCTAACACTTTAAAAGGCCATTATGCCTGGAAATAAGGAGAGGAAAACCAACTTGCTACAATGTTCCTGTCAGAGGATTCTAGCCCCCTTATTTAGACTAACCAGGTCAGGAGGCCTATGGAAAAGACACTTGCTCCATTTATGGCAGAGAACTGCAGAGGTGATGAATGTAAAAAAAAAACTGTTTACACACCCTCAGAGATACACACTTCTGGCAGAGAGCCAAGGCTATCTTAAAACAATTATAAGAAGGTATTAATTATGACAGTGGTCATCATTAAACCAGTTACTATTTAGAAGTCAGGCTTTTAAAGCTGTGACCATAGCTGTAAACCACCTTCCCAACATATACACTTCCTGACAGTCTTACTGTGTGGGTGAGGAGATGGAGGAAGCTACCAGAGCACTTCCAATTCACCTCATTCATCATTCATTGTAAACAGACTTCCCTTCATTACCAATTCCTCAGGATTATTTTATTGTCAGTGGATGACCTGTTATGTGCAGACCAGGGCTTGCAATGAAAACAAGAGAGCTCTCCTCCTGAATTTATGTCTGGCTCTGCCAATACGGTATACTCACTGTTGTGAATATGCAGGGAATTCATTCCCACTTTGTCTTCCTAGAAGATGGGATGGTTGGTCTGCTCGTTTGGTGAGCAGATTCAACAGACACACACTAACAGCACTCTTTGGGGCACCAGTTCATTCATACCAAATCAGACCAGTGCCCAGCTAAAAATTCAGACCCTTACAGTCAATGGCAAATGTTGCACCTAACATCTTCAGAACATACTCACATGGAAAAAGAGCTAAAGAATTTTTCCTTTCTTAAATCAACTGAAAATTTATTTTTTCAACCTTAATGCTATTTCAACATTTTATAACGTGCATGTCTCTCAACATAGGATTCTTTTCCCATCTTCAATACACAGAACTATTGATCAGTGGCAAGCATCTCTCATTCTCCAAATTTACAAAACAGGGTTTTTTTTTCTTATTTGGAAAACAAACGTGTTTACAAAACCTCTACCTGTGAAGATTCCTAGCCTTTCTTATGCAGACCATCAATCACAAAACACCTCTTTCTCTACCCCAAAGCTTAAGTATCAGAATTGAGAACCACAAACCACTCATTTTCTTCTGCTCCTTCCAAAAAAATTTCTTAGTAACCTTTCTCTTTCCTCGCATTGGTTCTTTTCTCTGCATTCCATCCTCATCCCTTCAGTCTGAACTTTTTTCTCCTAGTAGGCTTTGTAGGCCTACTAGTAGGCTTTTCTCTTAGTAGGCTTTGTAGTAGGCAAATGTAATAATGGCCTTACTTTTCCCACTTTCCCCCATGCCTTGCTTAGCAGTGAGGGTGTAAGATTTTCCAAAACTAGTCAGGTTTATTGTAGTATTTTGTTGATAAATAGAATGAGTGTGTTAAAACTATTCAGTGTGAACTGCTACAATGCACACTGGTACAAAATAAAAGGTCATTAGAGGCATCTTTCTTGATAAAAGAATAAAGTTTTATTAAATCCCAACATTTAAAGCATTTGTGATACCACAATTTACGTATTTTTAAATCCATTCTATAATAATTATATACTAAACATAATTTTTACAAAGTGACGATACTATGACATTCTGCTATTAATTCTGACAGTAGTTAACTCCTCCTCACCCCCAATGAACTGGCCTTTTATAGGGTGAAATATATATTCATTTAGTTAAATTCTTCAGATTAAATACATTATACACACACACAAAAAATTTACAAGAAAAAAATTTTTAAAATTACAAAATAAGCAGCAAAGCAATTTTTCTTCATCTGGAATACTGAACACAGGTCTGTACTGCGCACATTCAAATCAAACTGGAAAACTTACAGAAAGAACTTTGAAGGACAGTTAGAGATTGCTGATTAGAGAGATTATAGAAACAGTTCATTCCTTTTAAAAAACAGAAAGTTAATCTAGGATCCTTTCCATTCATACTTAAAAAGCAAAATAAGAAAGGGCTTTGAAGTCTTTTGGCACACAAAAAACCCATTTTAAGTAATAAGTAATCACCAAGCAAACAACCTTTCAGAGGGAGAGACAAAAAAATGAGCAAGAACTAAATTACATCAAGAACTCAATAAATCTATGAAATGACAAGATGACCACTCCTGAAAGGATACAGATCTGCTTCTGAAAAGATACATAATTCTCTTCCAAGAGAGGCACATACAAAGTAATGAAGAAATCCTGGAATGGAAGGACCCCTTCAGCCAGATTTTTACACATGCTTCATCAGAGTAAAGAGAGAAATTAAAAAGGCAGGAAAAAAAAAGATAAACAATACTAGAAACTCACTGAGAAACTGACATCTAAAATCAGTCTCACTGATTTCCTCTTGAGGAAACTTGATTAACAACTAGTCTTCTTAACATGGTAATAACACAGTGCAACAAGTGGAAAACAATCCTTCTGGACTATTGGCCTCTGCACCACGAAATCCAGATCACAGCTTTTAGCTGAAGTCATGTTGACAACTAAATAGAAGGTTACAGGCTGTCAACATTTTCTCTACCTAAGACCATTTGACACTATGCCACCAACTGCAAAAGGTCTCAGAAGGATCCCACATGGGCAGTGGGCAGTGTTGAATACATATGGAAACTTCAGGATACTTAAGCAGATATTATCACACAAGCATAAAAAAAAGTTTACAAAATTATAGGTGGTGGGAAACAGAAATTATCTAATCTGGCAAGTAGAGAGCCTGGCTGATAAGGTGTTCAGTTTTCAGACTAAAAGAGGACTGGCTTCTCCAACAATTCCACTGACCTTCATAACACATTTACAGTATTTCTCATTATTCCTGAGTAACAATGTAAGATGTTTGTACAGAGGAACAGGAGATGTTTGTACAGAGGAACAGGATACAAAACCAGCCAAGCAATTAGAAACTGACTGGGGGAGGTCTAGAGTTGATGAAGTGAAACTTCAAGATTTAACTTACAGAAAAACTCAACTTTACAAAGCCTGTGATACTTTTCAAACACACCCCTGTACATCTCATTCAAAATGAGAATGGAAGCTGAAGAATGAAACAAAGTATTTGTGGTTGTCTTGTTCAGGATCACACAGGAAGGCAGCAAAAGACTGAACACTACAGCTCTGATCTTCCATCCTCAGTCTCCTGTATAAAACCTGCTCTCTTTTGCCCCGTGCTACATGGGTCTGCCTGAGAGGAACTTGAGTACTGGTGGGCAGAAAGGCAGAGCAAGGGAAACCCTGTGGCTACAGCTGCAGACTACAGAGACAGCATTCCCCACCTCCAATTGTTTATGATGTTTTATGCAGCAACACTGAGGTGAGCAAGGAGAGGAAGATGCGCAGAAGTAAAGTGTTTCATCAGCCTGGACAAAATTCACACATTATTTTACATCCTGGCTTTCCTATGTGAACACAAAGACACAAAACCAAGAATGTTTGCATCACTATTCTCTAGTATCTCAAATTTCCCAGAATTATGCTAATTTATGTTAAGCTCTTCTATGAAAGATGGGAAGAAATCCTCCATCTCTCATTATCCTGGTTACTCTGCTATTTGCCCATCAGACAACCAGGACACTGACACGCAAATGCTCTTAGGGAAAGTCACCTGTTGCAGAGTTCAGTCTCATTAAAACAGGACATAATTTACTTGAAATATTAAAGCCTTTAACAAATTTCAAGCATTAACCTATCTGCTTTGTTTTCAAACAGCATCGACTTACTCTTGCAGGAGAAAAATGACAGAGGACAAATAAGGCAGAAAGAAAAAATATAGAATGAAGACCAAAAACACTGAGTATTTCAGCTTTGGAATTAGTGCTTCATATCAGGAGGTACTGTATGCTCAGATAGCAACAAAAATTAATTTTGAAATTTTCCTCATTTTCTTTTATTAGAGCTACTTTCAGTAAGTAATTACTGGATGCCCAGCTATTCTAGGGAAAATGCCTGAGAAAGACAGCTACCTTCACCTTTTGGTGTCAGTTTCACCAACTTCTTAACTGGACAAAATTGAATCTCAGAACTGATGCCTGGCAGTTCATACTAGTAAGAAGCACAGACTGGAAGCCCTGGTGCATGCTGCAGACAGCTAGCAGCATACAGATATCCAGCCTCAATTTAAAAAAATCCCTAAACTATTCCTTTCCCATAACAAATCTAGCATAAGCCTTCTAGAGTTTACAGACTGAGTGGGCACTCTTGCAGGCCTTTCTGCAAAACATGCACAAGTGACTTCACTGCACAAGCTCAGAACTTCACCTGCCTGAGATTTGTTAAGGCAGCTGCCTGATGGATAGCCAGCACTGGAACATGAAGTAGCTGCTCCTGCTGCTAGGAGGTATTACTAAACATGCACAGGACACCATTACCTCCATGACATCAGTGTTATCTTCAAATGCAAAACCTCGATAATGAATTCAAAGACCTAATTTCTTCAGTAATTTAACATGCCCCAAATTTATTTAATAGGCCCAAGATACAGTTAGTGTTTTCTGCTCAAACTTAACAAAACGTGCTGAAGTTCAGCTCAACACATCTTCTCTGGCTTCCCTGAAAAAGGATTTGCTTTCATAGTAGAAGAGCCAATATACTGGCAAAAAAAAAAAAAAAATTTAGAAGTCTGTCAAATGGAGAACTCCTCAAGGAGAACGTAGAATTATCTCTGTTATTTCAGCTCTGCTGCCCAGCCTCATGGGTATTCCATAGTACATCGTCCCCGGGCTGACGTAGACAAAGGTGTTCTGCCCAACTTTGTACAAGCCAACAAAAAATGGATTCAGAAGATAAGCTCCAGCATTCAGAGGGAAAATCTGCCCTCCATGAGTATGGCCAGAGAGAATTAAATTAATGTCTGGTCGCTCTTGAAGGGCCGACTTTGCAGCAATAGGCTGATGAGCTAAGAG
The DNA here is from genome assembly GCA_013397955.1 of Grantiella picta. NCBI lineage: Eukaryota > Metazoa > Chordata > Aves > Passeriformes > Meliphagidae > Grantiella > Grantiella picta. The sequence goes on from VZRM01007020.1 coordinate 488,088, forward strand.
CACTATTGCATGCTCACTGCTACAACCTCTGAGAGCTTTTTTCAGATCCATGCCATGTCCTGAGTAGCGCAACACATCTGCTTCAATATCATCCACGCCAGCCAGGCAGAACCAGTCGGAAGTGCTCTTTGGTGAAACAATCTTCACATTCTCGTTATGCAACGGCTGAATGTTAAATGATTTTAACAGCTCAAACCAGTTGCTAACATCTGAGGTGTAGTACTCATGGTTTCCTGTGACAAAGTAAGTCCCCAAAGGGGAATCAAGTTCTCCAAGAGGCTCAACAGCAGGTCGTATGATCTTTGCCTCAGCGTCAGTCAGGTCCCCAACAATCACGGTGATATCTGGTTTCAAAGCCTTAACCATTCTCACGATCATGGCAAGCTTGGTCTTCCCAACTGTAGGCCCCAGATGGATATCTGAAAGCAACACCACTTTCAGGTTATTCATTGTTGAGGGCAGCTTGTGAACTGGAATCTCCACTGAATTCACAGTAGGAGGCTGAGAAGCATTTAACAGACCAACAACAGTCAGCACAACAGTCAGCAAGACTGCCAGAACTGGTTTCAGTGCTGCTCTATTCTTGTTGCCAGTGCCTGCCTTAGTGCTTCTCCCAGCCAAGAACTTGTAAGCCTGCTCTACAGAGCCTAGAGTGAACAGGAAAAAGATGAGAATAATATAGGCCCCCAAGCAAGTGTAGGCAGCTAAAGAAAAGAAATAGGGCTCTTCTGCTACAAGAAATAGCAATGTAAAGAAGCTCGAATGAGCCAAAGCCAGAAACATGAACACAGCTATTTTCCACAGCATGAAACAGAAGGAGCTGGCAGCTGAAGACCTGGTGAATGTGGTGACTGTGCTCCTCCAAACATGAAGAGATCCCATCAACATGAGTGCATTAGCAAATAGTGCCATTTGCAGCCTTAGAAGCCAGCGCCGCGTCCTGAAATCGAGTTTTTCCGCCAGGTAACTCCGTGATAGCATCATGGAGAAGAAAACCATTCCTGCAGCTACTGCAGCCTTTGCTTCAATGGGCAGTTGCTTGAAGGAGATCATCTTTGCTTCCTGACTGTTCCCTTCTGTTCAGCAGAAGTCTCCAGTAGTCAATAATGTGGTTATGAAGGGATGCCTTGGGTCAACAAAGCCTGCAACCAGGAACCAGTATGAGCCACTTTAAAATATTACATACATTCCCTTTTTCCCAGACTGCAACAAAGGACTGTTACTCTACATACTACACAAGATGCTGGGTCATGCAGAACCACCGTCACAAAGACACAAAGGAGATGTCCTGAAGTGGAGTAAATCAGACAACAGGAAAGACTGGATTCTGAAGTCCCCTTCCAAGCTTCCTGTCCGCCTCCCTTAATCATTTCTTCTCCCCCATTCCCCGTTTTTTCTTAAAATGTTCTTTCCTCATTAAGACTTCCTCATGGTAGATGGCAATACATCCCAACAGGGATACAGTGAGTCCTGGGAACAACCACTATAGCATTTGTAAATTCCATACATGTTCTGGGCCTAAGTTGCCTCTAATACTAACTTAATACATGATTTTTGTTTTTCTTGCCAAGCAGTTGGCTCCACCTGAAAAGCAGACATCATCCTACACCATTCTTACCAAATGCAAGAGGTTCTACTAACACATGCTACAGCAGCAGTGAAATCCCCACTGGAACAGGTGCAACTGTGCTCCCAGAAACTGCAGATGATGTATCAGCAGATATCCTTGCCTGCAGTTGTAAATCAGACTTCTCCAAAGACCTGAAAATCAGTAGGATCGGTGAAACTCATATTGTGTTTTGCTACTAGCTTCCAGCTCACTTCCACCATATGTACAGTTTGCAAAACTCAACACCTGTTTTAGCAAATCCTGGTCTGACAAGATGCGACTAAGTTGAAAGGCATTAAAACACTACACACCTTGCTCCTTTAGAAGGGAGCACAAAGTCTAATGCATGTCTGCTCACAGATTGAAAACAAACAAGCAAGCATCAGTTATGTTTGAATTGTACCAGAATTCCCTGGTTTGCTCTGTGTTTTGCTCAGTCACAGTGTTTCTCCTAATGCTCAGGTTGCACATTTCGATTTAAAAGAAACCTATTGTTTTATTTTAACTGTAGATGAAACAAGTTTGGATAATCTTTCATAACATACAACAGAGACCATGTCTGACATAACAGCCCCATAATAGCACACACTTGTTTTCAAAACACTTCCTGTCTCTCAATCCACACAGAAAAAGCAAGCAATCATTACAGCCAAAAATATCTCAGAACTAGGGCACAAAAGCAGTCTTGTAGGGCTCAGCAGTGAGCCTGAGCCCAGAAGTCTGCAAACCCCAGTTTGATAGGTTGCTTATCTGCGGCATGTACCCTCCCAAGCTAATTTAAAACAACGTTAGCACCTTTGTGATGACAGGACCCTACTTCAAGGACTAGACCAAATTTTAGAAAGACCCCTTCCCTCATTGCTTGTGTCAGGGGATTGTGGGCTGATAAGAGAAATTGTGCCTGCCAGCCTCAGTTCCCCAAGCCCTCTCAGTTGTTACTAAATTATTCTTAAGAAATAGTGCTATTTTACACATATGCCTCTTTAGATAATACACAGAGCTAGGAAGATAAGAGGACAAGAAATGCCCTACTGATTCAAGTCCATATATCACCTAGGCACTAGGCTATATTCTGTCTGGACAACAGCAATAAAAAATGCTGTCTAAAGAAATGACAGGACCCTGGCCACTGTTTGTGGTCTGCTCCCTCATGATCCTTCAGCTGACAAAGCTGTTACACTAGGGACGTTAGAGGGCAAATCCCTGCATAGTAATTTCTAGATGGTTTATGAACCTGATGTATTTAAATATAGCAAATCCATTTTTTTAATCTATTAAATACTGTCTGCTTCTACAACCTCCCCTAGCAGCAAAGTCTTGAAACTATGTATTATAACAGCACTTTATCTGTTTGAAACTAACCTATTAAATCCTCCAAAAATGACACTAGTATCAAATATGGTGAGTCTTGGCTCTCCATTCCTCTTACCTGCGACCTTCAAAATTTGGGAAGGCTCAGCCACAGCCTTACCGCTCAGAGAGCACACTACCCGTGACCCAATCCTCCCTTCCATGAAGGTCTCACACGATATTGTTCTACTTTTCATACATCTTTAACCACCTGTGCCCGATCCAGCTGCAACACCCACCAAGGTAACAGTGACACTGCCTCAAACTCGAGGCATAAACCACGAGAACTGCGGACACTGACGATTTGTCCTTAGGCTGTGGTATGGTGTCCCCCGGGACAAGGCGGCTACCGCAGAACCGATGCAGAACAGGAAAAACCCCTTTCCCTCCTGTCACACAGCACAGGATAAGCAAGTTTTCCCACGGGATCCACCAGCAGTGTCGGTACCGGTTCCCCCACCGCCCCGGGCTGCTCAGCGAGGCCTCCGCGATTCCCGGGGTGCAGGCAGCCCCGGCGCTAGCAGCAGCGCTCCGGCCGGGCAGCCACCGCGCCCATCGCCCCGGCGAGCGGCTCCGCCAGCCTCCCTCAGCACCAGCGGGAGGGCCGGGAGCGGCACCGCCGGCCTGCTCGGGACAGGGGCACGGAGCCCTCCCGGCCCCGGCTACCGGCTCTCCCTCTCGGCGCAGCCACAAGCCCTGAAGCGGCACCGTGCGCGCCGCCCGTGAGCCCCAAATGGCTCATGGTTTGAAAAAGGACCGAGGCGAAGCGCCTTCCTCCGGCGGCGGGAGGAGGCCCTGCCAGCCCTCCCTCGGCCAAGCCGGCCCCCCGCGCCCTTCCGAGCCGCTCCCCGCTCCCCGGGTGTCCTTGGCGGAGGGGAGGCGAGGCGGGCACTCACCGCCGCCCGGAGGAGCGCGGCCAGGGCGGCCAGCGGGAGCAGGAGCCGCAGCATGGCGGGCGGCAGCCAGGAAACGGCGGCGTCAGCTGACGGCTGTGCCGGGAAACGGCCGGCGGAGGACGGGCATCCCTCCTGCTGCTGCTCCCTGCCCACCGGCGCACGGCAGCGGTGCTCCACCCCTCCGAGCCCGGCCTAGCCTGCTTTCCCTTCGGGACAGCCTCTGAGCAGCCCGCCGTGTGCCTGAGGCGCTGCGGCTAGTTGCGCTGCTTCTCGTGTTAGAGCACTGCCACGCACTTTCAGGAGCTCACAGCAGGCTTTTGGATACAACCTCCAATACTGAATACATCCCAGGATTTCTCCCACACAAAAGTTTCCAAGATAGAAAGGTCTTGCTGAACTTTACCTCCCCTGGGCAGCCCGTCCTCCTGAGTGGAAACACTGGGCCTGGGTGCTTTCCTTACACTGTGACAGCACTGTCATCCTCTTCTGGGAGCCCAGTGCTGAAAGCAAGATACAACTTCCAATGCTGAGTGCATCTCCAAAGATTACTCCCAAGCAAAAGGTGTCACGACAGAAAGCTGGTTCCGGCCTTCAGCTCCACTGGTCAGACCATCGTCTGTGGCACCACACCCACTGCAGCCCAGTTCCTCTGGACTGGCCCTAGCTCCCCTGAGGAATGACAGAACACACACCTCTGCCACCTTGGCTGGGCAGAAAGGCCTCACACACCTCCAGCCACACCAGGGGAGGTGGAAGAGGGGTCTCAGAGTCTACAGGCCAGCACGGGAGGTGCGGATGCCTGCGGGACAGAAGGAAGGTGGGGAGAAGGCCCTGCACTCACTTCCATCCATGCAGCTAATTTGCACCTCGTAGGCAAGGATGCTTTCAAAAGAGGGACAAAATGCAGGACCATGGAGGGGAAGGAGAGAAGGAAGGGAATGGAGTTTAAAAAAGAAAAAGAACGAAACCCAGAAAGTAAAGAGGCATTTTCCCAGGGGACCTCACTAACTAGTTCCCAGAGTAGCCTGAATTTTGTTCATTTCATATCCAGAGTTGAAGTTTTGCTGGCACTCTTCCTCCTGTCAGCATGTTATAAAAGGCCAATTGAGTCAATCAAATTTACTAAGCTAGAGCAAGCAAACAAAAACAAACACAGCGCTGTGGACGCGACACAAGGAGCTCTTTCCGCTCCATAAAACAGCGCGCACGACTCTCTCAACGCCCCCCCTTATGTACTGTCCAGATCTCGTGATTTTTTCCAAGTCCTGCGTCTTTCAAATCCTGCGTTGTTCAAATACTTGTACTTTTTGAGTCGGCACAATAGTAATTCTGCCTCTTCGGTTGTTGTGAGTCTGAAGATTTGCTAGATGGACTCCTGATGCTTCTTGCATCAGGGATGCAGTGGCATACAGTTTACACAAACACAAGGCTATTTACACTCTTAATACAGTTAACTCACTAAATATTTGATTAACAAAACACAGAATCATTTATCACAAGCAGAGATTTTAAACTCGATTGCTTCATGGTTGCTGTGGCCAAGGAAGTTGCAAATCATCCCCCTGCCCACAAGCCCCTCTCTGTTAACAAGCAACAAATCAAGGAGGGCACCTTGCCCAGTCAGTTCCCTTATTATCTGTACCAAGAAGTACAGGTTTTTGACGACTCTTATGGACCTATCTTGTCAGCTGCGTTGATTTACAGGTACTTCTTAGTTGCTTAAAGACTAATTTGTTGGTGTTGTCATCCTGGCTGGGTGGCCTATAGTAGACTCCCACAATGGCATCTGCTTTGTTTGTTTGTCCTTTAATCCTTACCTGGAGGCTCACTTATGCCATGACAGTGCATCTCTGGGGCTGAGCCAAGGCTTCTAAGCACCTCTTGCTTGTTCCTCATGCTGTGTGCAGAAATATTTCAAATACAATTCTTTATACCCAGTGCCTAGTGTAGCCAACTAAGGCTCTCACTGAGGCACAGTCTCTCAAACTTTCCACATTTGCCAAACAAATGGCAAAGGTGTGCCATTCCTTTGCTCATCCCTGATGAGCCTCATTTTATCCCTTTCCCTCACACATTTCTGCAGGCAAATCCTCAGGAGTTAAAAGTCACAGTATGAACCAGCCTACAGTGTGAGTAAAAAAGCCAGTGATTCTCCTAAAATAGAAATTGGACCTGAGATCTGTCAAGGTTTTGTATCCCTTGAGAACAGATGCAGCCAAAAGAACATTTACTCTAAAATGAGTGCTCTGAAATAGGCAAGCAGAAACAGGCAGCTCCCAATTTAATTAAGAATACACAGCGCAGGAATATGAAGACCTGACAGGATTGAGAATATTTAACACCAGCCTTTGGAGTCTGGTTTGTCTGTTCTCACTTGACAACAGGTCTGTATATGAGCTGCTGGTGAGATGGCTCCGTACAGGAATTGGTAAATCATTCCTTGCCAGCAAACAGGAATTGGGCTCCCAGAAATACGTATACATATTTTGTGGTAGAAACTGGATCACTGTGTATCTTCAGTACCTAGACTTTAAACCTGCCCTATTTTTGTGGAGGAAAATTGTTGCTACTCTTACGGCAATGTAAATAACATTTTTTTTCTGTGAAGCTCTGTTTTTGCAATCCATCCTCACAGCCAAAACTAAGCATTTTTCCAGCTGTTGTTAGGAGTTTACCTGGGCTGATACATTTTTGTGATGGATGTTCTAATTGACGGGGCCATTCAGAGAGTTTTCAAGCTGGTTTTTTACTTTAACTCTCCACCTTTTTGAAGAGAAGGAAAAAAATAATGACTGTGTACCCATGTTGGAAATAGTAATAAGAAGACCCTTTTGTTTGATCTGTATGGATATCCCCAGGAACCCCTGTGTGTAAATAAGCAAGTAACCTGGCTGGAATTGCAATCAGAGGCACTGATCTCACTGACTGCAAATATCCTCGTCATAGAGGACAGTGAATTGCACCTACAGCCTCTCCTAAATAGACCATCTGAAGACTTATTGAACCTCTAAAACAGCTGCTTGGAATGAAGCAGTGTAATGTCCTCTTTTTACCCAAGGAAAGGAAAATAGGTACGTTAAAAGAGAGATTTACTGGAAACACAGTGCGGTTTTCACTGTGAATAAAAGGAAATTTCTTGGTCAGGGCCAGCAGAGGGTATAACCCCACGTTTTGCTCTGTTTCTGCAAAATCTTTCCAGCACCTGGTCAGCACATCAAGCTAAGTGCTTCTCTGCGTTATGTGCCATAAATGAGGAGCTTTAAAAATTATCCCCAAATTGTGCTTAAATTAAGCACCCTGAAGGGAAGAAATGTTGGTGGTTTTAATTTTCTCACTTTAAACAAAAACAAACAAACAAACAAAAAACCTGTAACCAAAAACAACCCAAAAAAAGTGTTTCACTAGCAAGTTCTCTTGATGATCATGGAAGCAATATTTTTCTAAGTAAAACAGACATGCTTAGTTTTGCATTGATATGAGCTGAGGGGAGATCACAAGTTATCTCAGAATGCATGCTGATGTGGCAAAAACTGACTGCATTGTCTCTGGTTTTCCTTGAAAGGAATTAACTGTGCGTGGCATTGAGTGATGATGCAAATAAGGAACCAGTTTGGCAGAAATTTGGTAAGAGGACTAACGTTCACACTGTTCTGCTTCTGTTCCCATTCTCAGGGGCAAAAAAGCTGCTGTTGTCAGCAACATTCACTTTACAAATGGCATGTGGCAGAAGAGCAATGAACAGGATGACCAGCTGCCTGTATTCTGGTCTGAAGGTTTATCTACCCTGGGGACTTTTAGTACAGTGGGGCTGGCTGTGCAAAGTGGTGGGTTAAATTACACTTATTACTTTGCTTCCAGGGAGAATTAAACTAAGTCTGATTAAAGTCACACAAATCCTGAACATGAGGCCTCAGATTCATGAAGGGGAGACCAAAGGTTGTGGAAATCCTTTGCATCAGAGGCTTTTCCCGTGGGCATGCCTTTACCCTGGTGCAGTAAATGCATCTCCCAATGCTGAATGAGCTTGCATTATACCAAGAGCTAAACTATCTTGTTTTAAGGGAAAATTACCATGGATCCACAGTAAGGAACCCATTTGCAAGCTGAGAGTAACTGATCCCTGAGCCTAGAGCCTACACCTGTGCTTTCACACCTGCACACTTAGCAGGTGCCCTGAGGTTTGGCTGAGAGCTGCTCCCCCACTTCTCTTTCCCTGCTGGGGGGGCCAGGAGGTGAGAGAGGCCAAGAGCCATACAGTGGTATCATCATACAAACCTATGCCTGTTTCAGGAAGAGTTTCAGGAAGGATGACCACTAATTACTAAAGATATACAGACACCTTAGAGGGAGATTTTACAGTGGAGTGTGGAGCATCCAGGGCTCCTTCCCCTTGGGAGGAGATGTTATGCTGCTGACATGAGCATGGTGCCAAGTAACAGCAGAGCCGAACCCAAAACCTAGCCAGAATCATTGTTTTCTCCATAACTGGAGCTGAGCCTGTACTGCAATTTGGAAATTTCCTTGAAGTATGAGTTGAATGAGCATCAGTCAGGGCTGAACACCATCATTAAAGAAAAACCCCTTGGTGTTCAGACTTCCTGCAGAGAGGGGAACTTAAATCAGCATAATTTGCATGGCAGCTTACCAGAAAGAAGACATAAAATGTGCAAATTCATACATTTACTAACCACTTCTCACTGCCTTTCTCTTCGAGGTCTTTCCTGTCACACTCCTCTGGATGGTTGTCACATAAAGATGTGCCACCAGTAAGGACTTCATGTGACTGCCTGCAGTCCTGCCCTGGAACTCCCTCCATTCTGCAGCAGGAATAGCCTGGCCTTTCCTCTTGAAGGTGGCATACTTTTGTTTTGCTCCATTTTGCTGGTGCTGCAAAGCACCTGGTGTTACAAGGCGTGACACAGACCCTGAGATCCTTGCTCCTGCCTGCTTCAGGTTGACCCACAGGCACAGCTTCCCACTGCTGCCTGCCAAGGCTGCCAGCAGGCAGGACTAGGCCTGGCTCCTCATTCCTCTCCCAGCCTCCCAAGAAGACACTGGTGGCTACCCAGAGGCATCCAGTTCTTGTTCAAAGATTTTGTTTTTCTCCAGTGGAAATGTTTTGCAGCAGGACATAGCCTAGGAGCATCCTCTGATTCTCCCTGTGCTAGATGATGCACATGAGCAGAAAAATGATGGTATGAGACATTGTCCCTGAGCTATCGAAAGAGCTTACCTGGGAAAAAAACTCCAAAATAAAAATAAAAAAAAAAAAGGAGAAGATTGCTACCTGTGTTTGAGCCACCTAAAACATGAAAACCACAGAGTAAGCAGTCTGTGACAGGTCTAATCAGGCTGGGGTTCTGGGAGTGTACACACACCTTAGTCTATAAAAAGCTCAAAGGTGAATTGTTGGTGTAAACAGCAAACATCACATGCAGAGTGTGACTGCTGAGTGCCACATCCAGGCTGGCCCCTGTGGCAGGACGTTTCCACCCTCCTCTCTCTCCCTGATCGCTGGCCGGAGATGGACGGCTCAGATTAAGTCAATAGCTTAATCCGGGCTATCTATGCTGGCACCTGGAAGTCAAGGTGAGACACTGAGAGAATGTGAAAAATTTTTTTGTGACCGCAAATACACACTCTTTTTTCCTATAAAAACACCATGAAATCTCAGCAAAAGTAGAAGCTTTTCTACATGGACATTGGAGCATGAAGTAAANGTATATCAATCTGTTCTGTGTTTGTATGTTTGTTATGTTCTGTGTCTAACAAATGGTATTTTTAGACTAATCGGCCAAATATCAAAGATCCTTGTGAACGGGACTAAGTCTTGGTGAGCTCGCTACCTTAAAGCCTGGCAAACTGCAAAAACTCATAAAGCTCCTGTCTCCCATGCAAGACAGCCCCCACAGCAGCAACTGTTCTGATGAGTCCCCCCACTCCTCCACTATTCATATGTCTCTTTCCCACAAGCAGCCTCCATGGAAAGGAAACTGAAATACAAATCACCTTTTTTTTCCCCCTCCCACCAAACTGTCCCAATTACAATGCTAATGTTGTTTGCAATTCAAGGTAGGTCTGAGAGCTAGAAGAAAATAACATTGAAAGTGCCCTGGGGATGCACAGCTCTGCACCATTCAGCAGATGCTGCAATGACATGTTAGAAGTGGGTTCTGGGGAGAAATAAATCAGGAGCTCACTGACCGCCTGCTGCCAGCCACAGACACAGGTGCTTTCCGTCAGCCCACAGCGAGCAGCCAGGGGGAAGTCAGAGCATGAACATGAACCATTTCCCCATGGAGGCCATTTGGCTCAATCTGTGTTCTGAGATTCTGCTGTGGTGAGCAGAATTGGTGAGATTGGCTGTGCAAGGCGACCTCTTGGTTATGTGACCTGCTTTGAGGGCGTGTGGAGGGAAGGTCTGTGCTACTTGAAGGTCCCCAGTGGCCCTGACCCACCTTGTGTTGTCACTGGGCTTCATTCCCAGGCACTGTCACAGACAGGCTGGTGCAGAACATGTTGAATACTTAGATGCATTTGTCTTGCATCAAGCCCATCAGCCTCAGCTACCTTTTGTGATGGTGGGCTGACTAGAAAAGCAATCTGCAGCAGAAAAAAACCAATATTTTCTTGTTTACCAGGGCATAATGGTCAGCTTTGCAGGCCAACGGCAGTGAGCACTGTGCCTAAACTCACAGATAAAAAGGAGAACTCACAGGCAGAGATTAATCGCTGCAGAGGATGCAAATATTTAAGACTGCAAACTACTACTAAAGCCAGGTACATTTCCTTCCTAGTTGGTAGATAATTTAAGAGACACATTTCATTTTTTTTCTCATTAATCTTTTGGAAGCTATGGTGATTTTAGATTACTTTTTACATGAGCACACTAGGGAGTCTACAGCTTGTTAAAAATGAGATTGCAGTGACTGTAGTATATCAAAGGGCTTAATCAGCCCAGTGCCACAGAGAAGCTGAAGACCTAGTGTAGGCTAAATGTAAATTTGTAAAATGGAAATAGCTAAATAATTCAAATCAGCAACATCAATATCTGTGTGGTTTGTTGCTTCCGGCCAGAGTTTTTTCGAAGAGTTGAGGTTTTTATTAAAGGTAGAAGAAGAAGTACAAGGAAAAGAAACACAGTTCTGCTTCAGAGTTGTTTCAAATCAGTTGTTTTCCCCCATCCTTCTCCAGGCTACAGAGCTTCCTTCAGGACTCAGGAGCAATCTGGCTGAAGATGGCAGCTGCAAGCATAGTGAGTATACAGCTATGTCACTGTTCATCTCCTTTTCCTTCCTCCACTCTTTGCCTCTATCAGTCTTCTGCCTCTTTTGAGCCACTTGTACCATCCCAACATAGCAGTAACACAAAGACTTCTTCTCCACCTCTTTCCAAGTTGGGCATTTTGCCTTTTGTTATGTATTTGAAGCCAAACAAACGATTTTTTAGTGACCTGACAGAGATAATGCTTTCACCACTTGCCATTTTAATAACTGAAATTGGCTAGATGTCGTGAACTGCTCTTTTGTAAAGAGTTTCTTACCGAATGGGTAATTTTTATTTTATTCTTACTGAATGGGTCAGTCTGCTACGCTGCACACTTCGAGCAACCTGAAAAGCAGTGTTTCACTGGCAGTCTTTGCACTTTCTCATTGAAATGGAATACATTAGGCATCTTCAACTGCATCTGGTGGAGAGAGGCAAATGTATTCTTTACTGACACCCTCAACACAAATTTATTATATGTCCTATTGCAGGTCACACATCCTGGCAACAGTAGCCTGGATTACTACAGGAATGATAGCATGGTGCTGTCCCTGTGTGAAAACCCAGCAAATAGCACAGACTTCATGTGCGACAAGAGGCAGGCCAGGCAGTTTGCTCAAGCCTTCCTGCCAGTGTTTTTCTGGCTCATCTTCGCTGTGGGCACAGTGGGGAACACCTTGGTTGTGCTTGTCTATTGCAAATACTTCAGGAGGAGCATGATGGATCTGTACCTGCTGCACCTGGCCATTGCCGACCTCCTGCTCCTATTCACCTTCCCCTTCTGGGCCACGGCTGCTTCTGATGGATGGATCTTCAAGGACTTCATGTGCAAAGTTGTCAACAGCATGTATAAGATCAACTTCTATGGCTGCAGCTTGCTTCTAACCTGCATCAGCTTCGACAGGTACATCACTATTGTTCAAGCGACGAAAGCTAAAACTTGTAAGCGAAGGTGGCTCCTGCGCAGCAGGCTGATTTGCCTGGCTGTGTGGCTGACATCCATGAGCCTGTGCATCCCAGAAATCATTTACAGCCAGAGCACACAGGTGGGGGACATAACAGTGTGCAAAATTACGTACCCGCGAAACGTCAGCATGAGCTTCAGAGTTACAGTCCTGGCCTTGAAAGTCATCATAGGATTCTTCCTCCCACTCCTTGTCATGGTTGTTTGTTATGCCCTTATCATCAACACTCTCCTACAAGCCAAAAGATCCCAAAAGCAGAAGTCACTGAAGATCATCACCATGATCATCACAGCTTTCCTTCTTTCTCAGTTCCCATACAATATTGTTTTGCTGATCAAAGCCATCAACACCTACACTGGGGTAGTGCACAGTTGTCAGGCTGCCAACCAGCTGGACATCGGGCTGCAGGTCACCCAGAGCATTGCCTTCCTCCACAGCTGCCTCAACCCCTTCCTCTATGTCTTTGCTGGCGAGCGATTCAGGATGGCACTGGGCAGGATGATTCAAAGCTGTGGCTGCTGCCAGAGCATGGGCCAGGAGCACTCCTCTGCCTGTGACAGCCAGGAGCATAGCTCAAACTGGTCCTTTGCCAAGATGGGGAGGCGGCAGGTGAGGAATTCCCTGATCCTCAACACTCACTTGACCTCCTCTGTCATGTCCCCACCTTGCAAAGTCCTCTTGTAAGTTAGTCCTCACCTTCTCCTCTCCAGAGAAGCAAAAAAACTCTTTGTAAACCACCTGTATACTCCAAAGATTATCCCAGAGGAGCAGGAAGGGTTGGGGGCCTGTCCTTGATGTGTGGGACCCAACTGAGGGTTGCTGGCTTAGAGGACAGGAAACCTTTGGCAAAGGGCAGCAAAATGGAACTATACTTGCTATAAACAGAACTGATGGAAGTCAAAAACCATCTCTGTGACAGCAATAAATAGCTGGCCCATCTGCAGCTCAGACCACAACCTGAAATAACAAGTCTCACAGGGAAGTGATAAACCCAGCTACGGCAGCAACAGAGGCAGATGAAGCAGGATGAACTCTCATCCTGTCCATAGGAAGCAGCAGGAGGGGGTTCAGCCTTTGTTTGCTGTCAAACCTGATACCAGGTTACCCCATGGAGGTGACCTGACTTGGGAGCCCTGCCAGATTCCTACACCAGATCCTTGTAAAGGATCTGCTGTAAAGGAGAACAGCCTATAGCTCCAACATTCACCTGTTGCGTTGAGAAAATGCTGCTCTCTGTGCCTGGGCAAATGCAACTCTGGCTGCATAGGTGGTTTTTCATGCAAAGAAAAGTGAGTTGTTCATGTATATGAAGTGGTCATTGCAGTTGTTCCTGTACATGAAGTGTCATTGCAGAATATGATCTGTCTTTCTCCTATATTTTAGCTTTGTGATGTCAGGTGCAATGGCTCCTATTTTGATACTGGAAACAAATCAACCCTCACAACAAAAATTTAAGGGCTTCAGAAACATTGAGTTGTCTGTCCCAGGGATATTTGCTGTATGGTGCAAAGCTTTCATAAACCACAACACAAAAAGCAAACCCATGGTTCAACTGAGCATGTTATGCACTGATATCTTTGGAAAATATATTTAGCCTGAGGCCAGTAAGACAGAGAGTAATTAAGTGTCAAGGCTAATGAAATTTGGCATGAGATGTCAGGTTGGCAGAGGCTGCAGTTCCCAAAAGTGGTGTGCTGTAAGGCACCCCACAGCCTGAGCCCCCAGGGCATCATTTATCTGTTTCCTCTCGCTCATCCCCTTGCAGGTACATGGCATTGCCTGTCCTGCCTGCCTGCAGCCTGCACCTCCCATCCTTCAATTGCAGGTTGTAGAGCTCAGAAGGCTTTGTTTTAAATAATGTCATTTAACCTGGCTTGCCTTCTGCTAATTAGCTCTTTCAGGGAAAAAGGGTTTTCATTGTGCATTTATCATTAAAGCGTGTTGATAAACAAAAGCTTGCTGCAAAGTTTGATGCTGCTTTTCTAGCTAATAGGGTACACATGGGCAGATGGGTTCATTTCATATGCATTTATTAGGATTTTTTTTTAACCTTTTCCTCAGGAAGAAAAATAGTCAAAGATGTACATATTTTTTACTGTATGTGTAAAAAGGGTTTGGGGCATTTTTGAGATTTGTGCTCAGCAAACAGAAGGTGAAATTCTGTTAAATAAAGGCACTGCCACAGACACCAAGGGGATGGTTATTTCTTGCCCCCACATCCTTCCAGTTTGGATCCATACCCATAACCTGTTTGCAATCACAGCACTTAGTCCTCTCAAAAGAGGCCAAAAGGAAACTTTGCTAAGGATTTATTTCACGCATCTAACCCTTGGGGTGTGGAAACTGCAGCTGAGAACCCTGCTGGCACCAGAGAGGGTTTAAGCTCCTGAGGCAGGGGTGGGATGCAGTCTGGGGAGACAGAGCAGGTTTCTGAGGGCAGGAGAGGAGAGAACACACTGGGGGCAGATGCTTCTCCATGGCAACTCAGCTCCCCTACCCCTTCCTGAGATTGGGGGTGACAGTGCTCCTACACAGAGCGTTCTCCTGGCCCCCTAAGAGCCCTCGAGTTGTGCAAACAAATAAGTGTGCAAACCTTAGCTGCTGCAAGCTCCTCTTCTCTGCACAGCATCTCACCAGCCCCAGGAACTCGAACTTTGTGGCCATCTCACAGAAAGTAAAGCTTCTTCAGTCTCCAAAACACAGTAGGAAATATTCATGCTCAATCAGCAGGTGAAACTGCCAAGAGTGGTGAAACGACAATGAACTTGCAGCATTTTGGGGTGACAGGGTTGTCCCTGGGTCATGCGCATCCTGCTCTGAGTCAGGCTGCTCCCATCCCTTTGCTGGGGGCCCAGCTTCCCTGGGGACAGTTTTCTCTCTTGGGGCTTTTTCCACCACAGCTGCCTGAGGTCCAGCAGCTGCTGGTAGCTCTCCAGGCTCCTCTCACCACAAACTCAGGGGGAAGATGCCTCCCTGTGCCCCTCTGGCTGCAGCCTCATCACCAACACTTGTTGCTCAGGACACAGCAAGGACTTGGTCATGGAAGTGTTTTCTGCCATTACTCCCTCTTCCATCTCCTGGAGGTCTCCATCTGCTAGCAGCACAGCTTGTTGTGGTCAAACCCTTCTTGGGCTCCTCTGTCCCTCTACCCTGATGTTTTACTTGGATTTATCCTACCAAAATCTCTCTTGTGCTTTGCCAGGGTGTCTCCAGCCTTCACCTGATGCTCTCTTCTGGGATGGGAGATTTCCTCACAGGCAAAGGGTGTTGGCTCCCCTGCCCCATAGTCCTTCACACATCCCATGGGACTTTTCTCATGCCATGCCCACAGCTCTAGCAGGATGGTCACTGAGCAATTGCTAGAAGTCCTGGAAGAGGCCTGAGATCTTCCATAGCTTGGCTCCCCTCCCCTCCCCTCTCTTTAAGGCCATTTTTTCCTAGATGTTCCCAGTTTTGGGCTGTAGTCTCCTATGCTGTCGTTCTTCTTTGAAGGGGCAGCTGGACTTGTCTCTGTTCCAAGTGCTGTGATGTGGTGCTGGTGGTCACGTAGCACAGCACCAGCCTGCTTGTGGTACAAGGGGAGGAAGCTGGGAGAGCTCATGAGAAACTTTCACTCCCTGTAGGCAAACCTGCCTACCTGCCTGAAACAGAGACATCTTTATAGAAGCACCTCTTCCAGACAGCAGGGAAGTGATGGAAGTGTGTGAGAGTACGGGAATTATTATTATTATATTTGGACTTCAAAGCATCCCTGTGACACTTCAAGGACTAAGGCAGAGGACAGCACTGTGTTGTGGCAGCTTCACATGGTCCCCACAGCAAAATGTTAGCCTGTGTGTGCCAAGGCCTGTTCTTGGGGCACAAACTGAGAAATATAAGGCAGAAGAGCCTTTTCCCTAGCACCAAGGGAGGAGGTGTTACCCAGTATGGATAAAAATGCATGATTGGAGATGGACACAAAGACTTTCAATGGCTACAGGCTCTCCTGCAGAGCTGAGGTACAGCAAGGTATGGTCATTTACACAGGTATTGGGTATACATAAAACTCACTCTTTGCAGGTCCCTTGAACTCCAGATTAGGCTTTGCTGGAGACTCTCCTAGAGGGAAGCTTCTGACTGTGCAGCCAGGACTCCAGCTGCCTCTAGAAGTCCTCTGAAACTTTTGATGGTAATTGTAGCTTTGAAATGAGGTGATAGCACAATATGGAGATAACCTCAAATTTCATAAAAACCCCAAGTAGACCATACAAGCATCAGATTTATCTTCCTCACAAAGCTATTTCTACAAGGCAAAAAAGGGACATACATTTGCAATGATAAAGAATTTTATTTTTAAATTCCTGAGGTTAAAAAAGGAAAAAAAGCATCAAGAAACATTCCAACACACAACCGTTTACATCTCTGTAACTGTACAGACACTGGTATACATGATTTTTCCCATATCTGGAGCAGGAAGTTTGATGTGAACAGGGTTTGCAATTCTTCGGCAGTTAAGACCAAAAGATGCTTTTGAACAAGTTACAACCTCAGTGATTGAGCATAATTAAAACTATAGTGCAATTTCAATTTTAGGAAAGGAGAAAAGTCAGGCTTTTGTAGCTTTGCTATTTTGTAACATGGTACACTCTCGTGCAATACATCTTTCATTTTTCATAAAGAAACATTGAGTAATGTTGAGCAAAGGAACACTGTCATTTTCTTGAAAAAACTACATTCTTTCCTTCGCATAAACCTCTTCATAACAAAAAAATCTCACCCTCTATATCTCCTTACCCTTTCCAGCACCCAGGAAAAACATCTAATTGCTTATGCTGACCACAAGGTATAATCTCTTTGTTTTATGAATGTGACATCTCCTTCAGTTAATTTCATTATCAATTTCAAATATTTATTTTCTCTTAATTGCATTCCTGCAGATAATAAAAAACCCAATTCAACAAATCATCTGAGCAATCATAAATAAACAGATTTTTCAGAGTTTGAATGCAGTGATCTCTTGCACAATGAAATAATCTCTTACACAAACCCACACTTGTGCAAAGTTCTTTACTGGGTTTCCTTGGTTTGCAATAAACTGTCTGGGACATTCAAACAAAAGGTCTGTACTAATGTCAGGTTCTTTACTTGCACAACCTCTTCCAGCTATTAAGAGGGGATTACTGTTTCTGAGCAGCTTCTTTGAACAGCTGCACTCCTGTCAACTTCTACCTTACCAGTCTGATATTTCATAATTTGAAACTTTTTCTCCTTAAGTACTGTCCTTGGTCAGAAGCAAACATTTTCTTTTCATCTTTACACTACAGGTTCTGACTCCCACTCTTAGTCCTCTTTCAGAGACATAAAAAAAAAAAAAAGGCATAAAATTACTCTCAATGGGCAAGAAAAACTGAAGAAAAAGACCATAAAGACTCAAATGCTAAATAAAAAAATCCAGTGGATTTACTCCCCTTCTACCAAACACAGGCTTTAGCCAGTCTCAGGACTGTCTACATGAGAGACCTCCAGGGAAACATCTGGCTTACTACATGGAGACAACTATTTTAAGAGCTACATGAACAGCGGCCTAAAAACATTTGCCACAGGATGAAAAAAATGTCAAGAACTGGATGTGGAGAGGAAATCAGGAAGCAAGGTTGTCAAATAATTTTGAATAGAGAGACTTCAAATACTTTTGAACAGAGATGTCATATTTTGGCCGACGATACTTGACAGTGTCCCTTTACCTTACATTTGGCATTTTAAGAAAGATATCCTGGTAAGATTAGTATTCTAAGTAAACAACAGCAAAATGCTTTAAAAAACCCACACCTAAAAGCTTAAAAGAAAACTGCAGCTGACTTCAGTAACAGCTCAGTGAAACTGCATAGCATATGGTACACAGTACTCCATTTTTAAGCAATAAATAGTCTCTTCTTGACTAATTAAATATAAAACATAGCTCCATAACTGAAATATGCTGTAGTTCATTAACCAATCCATGTGCCACTTATTGCTGTTTATTGCCCACATCAGTCCCTCATCCATCTCATTTTCGTACACACAGCCAGGTAAGGGCTTAACTGCACTGCAGTCCTCAGGAGCTGGCACTTCCACTGGCCCCACTGCCTGGCAGAGGGTTGGGAACACACCACCACCATGGGGAAGAAGGCAGCTGAAGGAAAGGGAATGCTATCAATGAGACAGAGACCTAAGTTCTAGGTGCTCCATAAGTCATTCTTCCACAATCTTTTTCAGCATCACTGTATTTATATAATGTTAACAGCTGGACAAATGAGGAGCAATTATTTTAGCTTTATTTGCAATTATTTTCTTTTCTATGATCAGAAATTTCCCTCTGCCTCAGCTGCTACTATATAAGTGTCCAACATTTGTTTTGTAATCTCCACTTTTAAACAACCAGCCTTTTGGTGTGGGAGATCCCTTATGGGCATTAGATTGGACCAGCAATACATAAACACCAGTGGGCCTCTCCTGACCACCTTCCCTGGTTGAGCTCATGCCTCCAAATCCCTGTCCTTGCTTTTACCTTCACAAGTTTGCCCCTTTCTCCTCCCCAAGCCATTTGCTTCAGCTTATGCTTGCCCTTTTTCCTTCCTTCCCCTTATGCTTTATTTTCTGTCTCCCATCATGACCTCTGTATGCCAGCTACAGCTGCCACCAAGTCTCTACAGGGCTCCTCGCAGGCTGTGCTGCTCTTCTACCAACTGCTGCACTAAAACCGTCCAGGTCTGAGTTTCCTTGGGAGAACAGTAACATGAGAATCCAGACACACCTAAATTACGAGGAGGGCAGGTTGGGAGAAAGAAGAAAAGCTCTTTCTCCTGCCAAATGTCTTGCCATTTCATTAGAAGACAGGGTTTTTATGCAGAAAAATCTGCTTTCAGCTATTTTGACAAAACACTGTAATTCTGTATAGAAAGCAGATGGTTTGCATAGAAATTTTGCATAAATGAGAACCCAGTCTTCCCTTAAAAGGCAGTGTTAACAGCCCCAAATCTGAGATGGAAAGTTAGAAGTTGTATAGGGCAACTGCAATG
Source organism: Grantiella picta (assembly GCA_013397955.1). Lineage (NCBI taxonomy): Eukaryota > Metazoa > Chordata > Aves > Passeriformes > Meliphagidae > Grantiella > Grantiella picta. The sequence continues at coordinate 507,211 of VZRM01007020.1, forward strand.
GCTAGGAAAGGGAGACAATACAATAACAACACTGGGTGGAGAGCTCACCAGGCCTGGATATGCATTCCATTTTGGATGGACGTTTCAAGACTGGTTCAAACATTATTGCTGCCTTCCACATGGTCTAGAGAGAGAGACACTGATCTCCTCAGAAACTGTGCTTTCCTGTGAATGCTGATGACTAAGGTGCTAAGGCAGGGAAAAGGAATGCCCCTCTTCCCAAAATCACCCAGTGGGCAGTGCTTTATTCCACAGGGGATACTCCTCATTCTGCCACTGAGTGCAGAGCTGGGTGCCAGAGCAAGAGCTGGGTGCCATGGGCCAACATACAGAGAATGGTGAGCCAAAGTGAAAGGAGTTGCTGCTTCATGTTTATTGTTTTGTAACTGGTATTCAGTGCCAAAGCATTTATAAAAGCCAATTAAGACTTACCAAATCTTAGCCCAAAATGTATAAAACTCCTGTGGTTTGCTGCTTATAAAACTTGGAAAAGATAAAAAATTCTAGATGGATGACAATATTTGCCTATGAAGACTGAAGTATTGCATAATTGCTGCTCTGACTCTAAGAGCAGTACAGCAGAACAGAGATAGTTATGTTTACAGCTCAGTGAAGAGGTCAAAAATAGGCATTTTTCTTTAGATTTCCTTTTGAAGGATATTTTTGGAAGAAAAATAGCTCAATTTTCAGCAGAGAATTTCAGTTTGCATTTAGACACCCCCACACTTATTTTTCTCTCCACTGAAAACCAATTGGTTATTATTGACCTGTTAAACCAAACATGGCTTTTTAGCAATCTGTACACAGTACAGAACCATTAGTGTTCCTGAAAAGGCTTCTGTTTTTTAGTGTACACATCTCCTCTTAAGTGCATTAGAACTATTGCATAGTTTCAAAGTCTTCAAAACACAGTGGTAATCAGAATGCTTACATGTACATAAATAATAGCATATCTTAAAAATTTAATTAAAAATACACAGTATAGTAAAGGCTATGGAAAATCACTTCCATCATAGATGACAGGTCGCTCAACAGTCAAGTGATAAAACACTCTTTTTGAGATAAACCTGTCAAGGAAAAAAGAGAGCAAAAAGATCACATTAGCTGAAGCCAACAAAAGAGGAAGCCTTAAAAGTGTATTCAGTCTCTCAGTTTATATTTGGTCAAAAAACTCACTGTTGTCAAAAAGAAGTGCCTGTGCAAGAGCCATCAGGTTTGGTGTTAATAAGACGACAATCCTGACTAAACTGTCATGGAATGAGTCACAAATGACTTGCTTATTCTGTTAACCCTCCCAGAGGTTCAGAAAGAAGAATGGAATTCTGCTGTGGGGGTAGGGGGGGAAAAAAAAACCCTGACCAAGAATCAAAATTCAGTCTTGAGGATCTCTTGGCAAGCAAGGAAAAATGTCTTATACTTACTTCTGAATGGCAGAATAATGGTACATCTGACCAGTTCCACAGTCTGTAAAACCAAGCTTATTTCACCTTTTATACCTGGTTAGGACCTACCTAGAGAATGTGTTGTCAAATATCAGCGTGTAGATTCCAGAGTTTCTAACTTTCACCTGTCCTCTGATAGTTTCTTTGTGAGAGTTGCAGCGAGTCATAGGGATAAGAACCTGGAAATCAATACAAATCAAAATGAAGTTTGCTATTTGCTCTATAAATTGACATTTTCTTTCAGAAAACCTTGATTTCAGCCACCTTGAAACTCACAAAGTGCATATATGCCTGCAAAACTAATTACTTTAACTGATAAGCATTAAAAACTCACCTAAACTAAAATCTCACATTGAGATATCTGATTTCCTTTGGTTATGTCTTTACAGCACTAACCTATGGCTATTTATCTCTGCTTTAGAGATAAAATCAAATCCTGAACTTTTAAATGTTAATCTAAGAAACTTCAGTAACATTGGCAAGTGCTACGTTAAATCCACATGTCCAAGAGCAAGATTTAGCTAAATAAAACTTTTAATATATTCTCTTATAGTCCCTGTGTTACAAAATAAGGCTTTTCAGCAAATCTCAATTGTTTATCTGAGCTTTCAGCAAAAGCGTGTGTGTATGTGGTTCTGTGTATAAAGCCCTAGCACAGCTGTCAGAAGAGCAGCTGACATAGATCAAGGATGACCCTATAAAACACAGTTTTACCAAAGAAACATATCAAGACAAAAGCAGCATTCACACTTCATTCAGTTATCAGATTAAGAAAAAGAATTATTTTACATGGAGTTAGTAACCGTGCAGAGAATCAACACATACTATATAAATGTCTTATTCCTCCAGTAAATCACAGCCAGAGTTCACCCTACCATGGTGGATTAAACCAACAGCTGCCTTGTCTTCAGTAAAACTTTGCAATAGTTCACTTAATCCAAAATCCTCATGAAATATGGACAGTGAATATATAAACAGACACCTTGGGCACTGGCAAAATTTTGCACCCCATCAAGGCATTTAAGTACATCCTTCATTGTAAGGAATGTAGGCAAACCAAGCGATTTATCTGTTTCCCTGTGGTGTCTGCTCAAGAGCCTGGCAAAATCAGCCTTAAAGGGTTTACAAACTAAGTGAAACTGAGAAAAAAACCAATTTTGCAGTCTTGGACTTTTATTTTTGCTTAATAATAGTGGGTGAATTTCAGATGCAACCAATAGAAACTACAGTGCTCTTCAACTCAACTTTTGCGGGCAACATTAAATAATTAAAGATGTTGCTTGGCCTTTAGCAGAACTGCAGCTTAACTGGAGAAACAAATCCTTAATGCAGCAGCAACTGGCATTCTGGTGAAGACCTCCTAGCAATACTTATCAATTCCTGTATGCTGGATGAGTGTAGAGTACTACAACCTCTAAGGTAGTGAGGAAACAAGCGCCTTACTTTGCACTGATCCAGAGGTGTGTCTTCGGATTCTTGGTAGACAACGCTGAAGGAAATGCTTTTGGGGTCTGATGAGAAGATCCAGCTAATTGTTAGTCCCATCTCTGTAACAGTGATGGGAATGATACTGTAGGTGCTGGATTTAATGAACAGCTCTCTGTTGCTTTCTCCAAAATTCATGATCTCTTCCACAGTAAGGGGTAATTTGATCCTGTGAGGGAGAAAAATACAATTATTTGAAGAGATCAAATTCACTTACTCAGACAAAACCACTAATAAGTTGGGGTTTTTTTCATCTATTTCAGGTAGACTCCACAGCATATTTGGGACAGGTCCACAAGATGAATGAAAATTCAGCCTTAGGTGAAGGCAAAAACTACAAAAAAGCTGATTGATATTAAGAACCTTCACTGTTCTGGCAAACGTGGATTCGGTTCACTTATTTATTTCATTTCAACAAAAGAAAACCAGTGCTGGAATAAAGCTTTTTAGAGTCATTATGACAAAAAAGGCGTGCTGCCCTCTACTGTTCTTTTAAAACAAAAATAATTTACCTAGTTAATTCACTTTTCTTGGTGAATATAAAAATTTTTACAGAAAATAGCAGGGATCAGGAGTACAGAGGGGACAGGTGAATGGAATGTGAACAGCAGCTGTGTCTAGATCCTCCAAAGCACTTAATGCTACATCTTGGTCTGTTTTACCCAACCAAGCTGCAAAAAAAGCTTGACTCAAAATATTTCCAGTTAAAAAGAAAGTTCTTAGCATCTAAATGATGCTGAGTCCTACAGCGTTATATGAGCTGACTTCATTCTGGTATCTATTATAGACTGCAAATACTGAGTCCCTTGAGCAGGAGAGTGCTGGTTACTTTCTTCAGGAGAATCCTGTAAGTTCTAAGAGCTGTGGACCTCACCTGCATCACCCTCATTAATCAATTCTAATCTAGAACTAATCTAATCTGTCACTCTTTACGCCAAATAAATTGTTTGCAAATCAATGAGATCAGAGTAAACCACAGCCCTGTGGTGTCTCAGGTGATCTTTGATTTTAAGAAACTAACCATTATTCTTGGTTTTGCCTTACAGCCCAGCTATGATTTTAGTTACTACTTCATTTACCTGAATCTCTGAACAGCAACAACAGGGCTGAAACATGACCTAATTTATCTCCTTGCAGTCAAAAGTTTAAAACCTTTCCCATAACTATGGCAAAATTTCAAAGCTAGGCTTAAGAGGACAGTGAGCAAAGGTGTATTTTTTTGTAAGTCATCTGCATTTTCACATGTTGGATTTCCTTCTTGGCTGTGCAAGTGACATGCTCTGTCAACAACTGCATGTAACTTAATTTCAGAGCAGGACACAAGCAGAGAACTGTGCACACACAGGACACACAGAGCCTGAGCTGAGGCTTAGATGAACATTTTATGCTATGGCATGTATCAACCAGAGGAGGCAGGACAGATTCTGGGAAGCCACCAGTAAACAAGAGATACATGCTCCAAAAGGCCATGAATTCCTGTTGACAGCAACTCCTGCAATAAAAATGGGAAATGTTTTCTCATGTGATGTAGACCTACATCTTTCCTTCTTGTTCCCCAGTTGCACTGGTTTTCTAGGACTGAAGTGAGAGGACCTGGCTCATTGCTGCTGCTCTGTGTGGTTGAGTTACACTCTCTCGTCCTCCTCAGAACACATTCTACTGTGGGATACAAGTGATCAGCTCTTCCAGGAGCTTGCAAGTCTTGCGCTCACATAGCCGATATCTGAGCTCAGCCTTTAGGCTTTCACCTAGAGCAATGAAACTGTTCTGCTTACATGATTTCTCCTGACTTCAACAAGCATATCTCAGCATCTTGAGCAACTTGCCACTCTTCGGATTCATCAACGGTTGAAGAATTACACGTGCTGTTTCTAGAACAAGAAGAAGGAAAATCATGGTTCTCTGAGTAGTATGTGGTCGAATACCATCTGCATGCTGATGCCTTCCTAAAATAGAAATGTTTTGATAGTCCTGATACCAAATTTTAGGATTCTTATTTTGCACATTCAAGTGACAAAAATGGGCAAAACTGCAGCCCCATTTTGCTTACCACTGTGCACAAATGTAAAACTGTTCCTATCCTGGTTTCATGAGCTGAGAGGAATACACATATACATTCAGAACATCTCTTCTGCAATCATAAAATAAATTGCTTATTCAGATGCTGACAGGTTTTAAAGATTCTCTGGCAGGTGGGAACTTGATGGAGGGCAGACATGAGCAAAACAGTCTGCACTTGTCCCTTAAACAAAGCTTGCAAAAGGATAAGACATCTCCCAGGATTTGATCTGGGAGGTGTTTTAGAGATATTATCCAGTTCCTTCCTCTAACAATTGTACAAAAACATATTTTGTTGCTGTGGAACTGCTACCATGTGTCTTCTTTTCATACAAGAAATCCTGTATGATTCGAACACAAATACACCAAAGATGTCTTTACAAGATGACAAAACAGGATGTTTCCTCCACACCATGATGTGTCCCAGACAGCAGTGAAGCAGATGGAAGAATCTGCTATCCATTCCTTACTTAGAAAAAGGTGTATGCTCTGGGTGAACCCTGGAGTAAGACCAGTTATGAATTACAGGTCTGGACACAGAGAGAAGGATGAGTATGAGAGCCAGGAAATAAATGCTGATAGTTTCCAAGTAAGTCAGATTTTCTCTAACTGATTCTTGTTTTGCTTCTCTGTATTTCAGCAGGTTGGTAAGCTGTCATTCCCAGAAAAAGTACCAAGAATTCTTATTTACAGGGAACTTGATCGGTTCATTCTAAAAACCAGTGGAATCTAATAAAATGTAATACCATATGTGCGTCTGAACCATCAAGTGCAATAATGCTCCAAAAGATATCCACTTGCTATAGACCAATTCTCAAAAGCAATGCAGAGTTTAGCATTTTCTTGTAAATCCAGTGGAACATTGCTCTGCAAGCAGCACTGTGGAATGGAAGAGAAGGAGAAAATATCTCCTTCAGGTGGTCATGAGCAGGATCTGAATATAATGTGTCAGCATATGCAATCATGTTGAATCTTAGTGTAGCGACACTATTGGTTGGAAACAGGGAGAATTTACTGCTGTAAGTGCAAATTAAACTGCACCCACTGTCTACACATTTCATCAGCTGTTATCTGCAGAATTCATGTTCTGACATTCCTATTCTCTTATTCTTGCAGCATCTTGGGTGACTCTTGACTTCTTCAGAGACTCAAAGCTGCAATTAAATGCCAAAACCTGAGCTGTAACCAGACATCAGGAATGTAGAAATTAAATACTTAGTATGGGTTGGTCCATAAAGGTTAGTACAACATCTATGCAAATACTTACCAATACAAATAATTTCATTGTTAACTACCTTTATAAAAGTAGATTAAAAAAATTATTCTGAAAAAAATCCCCAAACAAACTGGAAAATTAAACTATAGTTTGTAAACCGATACTTTTTTTTTTGCACAATGGGAACAGCAACAAACTTTGTGCTGTGATTCACATCAGTCTCCCATTCCACCAGATTAGCTACACAGCTTTAATTTCACAGCCTTGAATTCATGCAGACTAAGATAACTACACAACTACATGCTTCCTAGAAGTGTCAAACTCCATGATTTATCATACAATGTCATTAGAATTCTTTATTTAATCCATTAATTTCACCATTCATTTGGAACCTTGAAATGTAAATTAAATCCCAAGATCAATATGTTCCATGTTCTCCTCTAACACATGATTTTCCTTATTCCTGCTGCTGCAACCCAGTACATGGTTAGGTGGTTAGCTTGCCACTTGACTGCTCCAACTAATACATTGATCACCCATCTAAGGCTAAGGGAATGCTAAATCTCCTACTTTGTGTATTAAACCAAAGTGCCTTATAATCACAAAAAAAAAAAATCCTCCTTCTCTTTATGATATCTCACTGAGTCTAACAGTCTAAACTGTGGTCTGGTAGCCCATAATGTACGAAACAGTCTCATGATTTAACTGGAGCATTTTTCTCCTGACAGAATAATTTATTCTTGCATGACCCATTTGCCCTTTGTGTCAGCATTAAAGATGTTCCTGCAGCTTGCCAGGTCCCCACATTAGGAATATGCAGCCTCTAGTGTATTTATTTAAACAGTCTGGATTGTTTTCTTTCTTTTTCTTTTTAAAAGTGAAATGAAGTGGGGCTAAAGAGCAGGAAGAACTGAAGCATGGAAAAGACACTCCAGCAATAAGAGAACAGCTCTGATTCAGCAAATCCTCAAGACACATATTCTTGGAAGCTGATAGAGCATTCTGAAGAATTATTACTGCATGCTTGTCCTGTTGTTATGCACTTCCTCAGGTACCTGCTGTTAGTCACTGTCCCTCAGGTGGATGGTCTAGTCCAGTGTGCCTATTCTTATACATGGAAAGCATTTCTTAAAATTATACTGAAAATACTGTGGCCAACATCATAAATGGCATTGGGAGTTAGAAGTAAGAAGTTCCTTTCAGAATTAAAGCCTGAAGAAAGCTGGTTCAACTCTGGACTCGGCAATTTTCCATTTTTGTAAACACCTGAGCTCTGACAGCTGTAGCTACATGTCTGAGGTGTCAGCTTCATGTGGCTGAGCAGCGAAGTCCCAGAAGCCATCTGCCTGTCAGCAGTGCAATGATTTCTGGAGAGAACTTCTGTCATCCAGGTGAGAATCTTACCGAATTGTGGGAAAGCCAGAAACCTGAAACGGAGACTGGAGGCTGTACAGAGCCCCTAACAGCTGCTTAGCCCAGCAAACACATCTGAAAATGCAAAGAAACAATCAAAGGCATTATGCTGAAGTGCACCCATGATTCCCTGGGCCTGCTGTTATCTGGCAGGTCAGACCCACCCCAGGCACCCTAACTTAGTTATTAGCCTTCCTATCCAACCCAACAAAGAGCAGGAAAAAAAGAAAGAGGACAGTAAAGGATCAGAAGAAAGGATGCCACAGACAGCCCTTGACATGGGCAAGAAAAGAGGCATGATTTGGGATGGAGCATGGGGGATACAGAACTCACTGAGTTTTTAACAGGGAGCAAGACAGTGTCTTGCATGAAGGTGTATGGGTGGGAAAGTGATAGAAGTGTTAAGGGCAAACCCTGGCATAAGTTGAGATGGGAAAGCATCACACAGACAATATATGAAACAGAATGGATGGACATGACTATCCATCACAGTGTGCTATGGGTGACCTGCTTAGCGGTATACAGGAAATCCCAGCTATTTCTCAAAAAAAAAAAAAAAAAAAAAAAAAAAAAAAAAAATTTACCTCTTCCCTACAGTTTTCATCCTGTATGAAACAAAGAAGAAACCCCAAAACTCCAAAAGGAGTCCCCTCCCTTAAAACTGGTCACACACTATCTGCAAGGCCAGAGATAACTCAGAGAAAGCAAACTAGGGAAACAATTGTGACAAAGGGTTATTTCTTTGCTCCAGGGGACAACATGCAAAATCGTCTTTTTTTTTTTTTTTCCTCTTTTGTACTGTGATGGGGAAGAGGTTTGGCAAGGGCTCCGAGATGAAAACAGCTTTCAAATGCTGCATTTGCAAAAGGTTCAGAATAAGCATTTAGGGATTATCAGGCTGCTTTTAAGTCCCCTTCCCAGCAGGAGGCAGCAAACAGATGACTGTAGAAATCAACACTAGAAATACCGACAAGCTGCTGCCCACATACCCCAAATACTGCAGTCTGTAGGTCACCAAGACTACAGCCACTTCTGTGGGTAACACTAAGTTAGATACCTCTGAATTTTCTCTTTGCACAATTCTTTAGAGGCTACTACAGGGAAATGGAGGCAGAATTATAGGAGAGGTATGGCAGAAGCAGTTTCTGACTTGGGTTTACACCAGTATCCATCAGGAGCCCCAGGTTCTTTCAGCAGAGCTGCTGCCCAGCCCTCCCAGCCCAGTCTGTACCTCCACAGAGGCTGCTCCGTCTCAGAGTCTGCAGGTTCCCTGCAGCCCAGGGTGGCTTCTGCACACAGGGTCCTTCACAGCTACACCATCAAATGTTCTTCAGACTGACCCGCCCAGGAGTAACAGCTATTTTGTCAGCCTACTCCCCGAGATAAACTCACAGAACCAATATGTTACCACACATCTTAGCCACTGCTGTATCATCGTCACACCCTATTCTGCACCTGAAAATAACTTACAAAAGCAGGTGGTTGTCACAACCTATTGCTCTTCTTTTTGACAGGAACAGTTTGTGAATATTTAGCACCTTGCTGCAAGTTTATTTCTCAGAGGCAGAAAAATTGCTATCACATGCTATGAAGCACAAGGGAGAGCTCAATTTTAAGGAGCATTACACAGCCTTACATTTCTTGTGTCAGTAGTCCTCTTTCAGTAAATGATGCTGCAGAAATAAGTCAAATTTGGTGCTGTTTTTCTTTATACACATTTGCAGATACCAAATTCAAGTACTCAGAGGTACAAGCATACTGCTCTACAAGTCAGAGTCCCAGAAGCACCCCAGCTACGGTACCACAGGCTGTTGCAAAGACCTACCTGAATGGGCTAGTTTCTCTGAATACTGTTTTCCTGTCTTGCAGAATCAAGAGACACTCAAACTGCTGTACATTAGAACTCACCAGGTGAGGCCTTTCAGCCAATCGTAAGGATTCAGAGGTGAATTCTGCTAATCTTATGCTGAGTAATATCTTGTAGTAGGAATTATCTCACAGAAACACAATTTTTTGTAGCTCAAGAGAAAGGGCATTTAGCTTTTGGGCTAAATCTTTAAAAAGCCCATAAGTCTGTCTCACAAAAGACTTAATTTACCAGGTAAACAGCTTGCAAAGATGGTCATTAGTGTTAGGGCTGCTACTTTTATGTACTGGCAACAGCCTTGACTGCAGGGCTGTTAAGCCTCTGGAGAGCTAACACTGCAAAAGCTCTCAACAGGGAGTGTGAAGGGACTGAGAGAACTGGTCATTCTTCCCTCTGAGAGTAATACAAGTGTAGTAGATAAATGAAAATCCTCCATGTTTTGAGAAAGTGACTTTAGATGGGGAAAGGAAGAAGTTCTGCCATCTGATGATGTGACTAACATTTAAAAAACAAGATGAGGCTGAACTGAACCATAAATTCTGAAGAACTCACTGAGATTCAAACTTTGCCTTTTGGGACAGGTCCAACCCAAGCTCAGATGCTCAGAGTCTGCAACCTGAGCCTAAATGCTAGATTTCGCAAAACTAATTCTATTTCTTTCATGGCTTTCCCCAGAAACCCTCAATCCATACACGAAATCAAAAACCTAATCCTTATATACCATTTTCAGAAACCTCTTTGCAATTGCCTTTTGAGTATGCTTTTGAGTCCCCATCAGGATAAATATGGTAACAGATGATGTATTCAAATACACCAGCTGTTGTGTTTGGATCCTGACTGTCAAGAAATCCTCTTCAGCAAATAAATAGATTTGCTTTTGTCTGTCATGGATGCTTTACTACAAGTCTTATCTGTTAGTATTTAGGATTTTGTCTGTCTCCTGGATGCAATAGGATTTAATTATTTGCTGAGTAAAAAAAAAAAATCTCAATGTGTCTCCTCCAGGCTGCCTTTAAAGTGAAGGCAAAGTGGCAGCTACAGATACTGCTAACTTTTATTATAACTTCTCCATCACTGATCCCAGTGGAAACAGAAATGAGAATTTCCATACTTATAAGAGTCTTTCGGCCCTGTATGTATTCAGTTATCTTCATCCTTGGCCTAGCAGGAAATGCACAGGTCTTTGTCATGCTAGTTTTCTACCTGAAATTTGGACGCTGACAGAAAAACTCTTCCTGAACTTGGCTATAGCTGACTGGGTTTTCCTTTGGATGCTGCCTCTCTTGGCACACTCTACTGCTCAAGAGTGGACTTTAAGCACTGTGGCAAGTCATATTATATGGGGCTTGTATACACTCCAATATCTAATATCTATCATCTTTGACCAGCTTATTGCTGTTACTTTTGCCACCAAGGCACATGCGTCAAACCAAATGAATGACATGGGGTAAATCTCTATCTACGTGATCTCATTAGCATTTGCTGCACCACACTTTGTTTTTATCGAGGTGTTTAGTTTTGATAAGGCTGTGTGTCAGGAAAAAACACCCACACCATTGCACAGAACTAGCTCTTGAAGTGATCTTAGTGACCCTTGTTTATTTTATTCCCACACTAGCCACGATCATCTGCTACTCACTAATCATTAGAAACTTACTGCATGCCAGAAGTCCTCAAAAACCAAATCAATAAAAAATTTTTTTCTATAGTTGTCCTGTTTATTCTTACCCAGCTACCCTATAACGTCTTGAGACTGATAGAGATCACAGACTGGAGTTTTAAATTGAACAGTAGCTTTGAATCTGCAATTATCATAGCTAAAGCTCTTGCTTATTTTTACGGCTATCTTAAACCTTGTTCTGTATTTCTTCATGGGGATGAAAAGCAGGAAGTACTAACTCAAAATTATTAAAAACACAAGACATTTCAAAAAGCAAGTTACAGCTCAACAGTGGCAAACCACTGAAGAAGACTCTAAGCCTTTAACTTCTTCAAAGAGTGAAGATGCCCCAACCTGCTATAAAACTGCCTAGAAAATCTGACAACTATTTTACAGCTTCTTTTTTTTCAGTTTGTTTTGTTTGTAAATACTGATATAGGTAGCATAAGTGAAAGTAGAAATACAATACTATTTGTAAAAACACTGTGATAAGATTTAGACCAATATTTTTTCATCATGAGACTTCATTGCTTCCTGCTTCTTCAGTCCAAGCTGGTAACTGAGTTAGCAGTGCAGATGATCTTCAAAAAGTATAAAAAACAATTAGATAAAACTCCACTTTCCATGACATAAAGGTAATCTGAATTTCCTGACTCCCAAACCTCTGGGCCTGCTGGTTTTCTATGAATGGTGTTTGTTAATGAAAGCTTTTATGAGTTTTGTTTCAAATCTCTTACATATTTTAGTTCAGCCCATTCATTTAATGAGAATTCCTAGATAAAAAACATACATATTTCACATTTCATGTTGGATTTCATGTGTGGTTGGGTTTTTTTGGGAGTTTTGGGTTTGTTTTTTTTTTTTTCCATCTGGGAGAAGGTCACTCCACATAATCCTTTAGATTTCATCTCAAATTTCTGTAATATAGCAGGATTTTCATCTGCCTTTCATTAAATATCAAGTTCAGGGTCTGAATGACCCATACACATTTTTGTATCTTACTTCTGGTAACAGCTCATGTTGCCAAATGACCAGACCCCTTGTAAGCACCAGGGATATCATATCACACATGGGTTCCAACACTGAGCAGTTTCCATAGATGCAAACTCTCACACCCCAATTCCCCATACTTTGCATCATGAATGAATCCACATTCTTTGCGTCATGACACCTTTCCAGTCTGGTTTTCCGGGCACCTTGGTTCCCTCATCATGAAACTGTGGATTCCTTACCTGTTTTCCAAACTTTTTCCACTAGCTCCCCCTTTCCACCTCCGGTCTTTTCACTTCCCAATTGGAGGCAAAAAGGCATGCAGAAAAGTATGCAAAAGCTCTTGCAGAAAGTAGTAGAATAGGTGTGGAGACTGGAATAGGGAAAAGAAAGAATGGATGTTGCAGAGGAGCCAAGGGAGGGCTTTATGCAGCTGTGGGCTGCCTGCGATAAAGGCAGGGCTTGGTCTGGTCGAAAGGGTCAAAGGCTTTTGCATTACACCTTCAAAATACCTATTTTAACTGTTTCAAACCATTCTTGCAAAAAGCACACTCTCTGGATATTGCTTTACTTCCCATTAATACCCAGGCCTTCCTATCAGAGCACTGCAACTCAGAGGAACCTGACCCTTATAGGCAGCATTGTGTACATGATACCTTTTTCCCCTTAAAAAACAGCAGCTTAGGCAAACCTTTCCTTACTACATAATCTCTTTTTTCTCCCACAGTGTAATATCCTTAAAAACAAAACTAGGAAGGAATGTGCTGTGATTTCATGTGTAAAGATGCTATCTCAACACACAACTGCAATGCAGGGTTTGCAGCAGAAGGTGGCAAGAGGTGCTCCTGTCCTTGTTCTTTCCTGGCTGGTTCTGCACTGGGCAAGGAATGCTTCGGACCACATTCAGTTCCCCCTTTTGGTTACAGCACACTCTGCCTGGCCACGAGTTGTAATTAGGTCAGCAAAGAGTATTATGAGTCATTAAGGAAAAAAAAAACCAAAAAAGAATCCAAACCAAAGCAACCACACTGCAGACAGGCTGAGATGTTCTTTCTACCACTACCAAGGCGTAAACAAACCCTTTGTTCCTGCACCAGGGTAGTAGCAAGTTTGGGTTTGTTTTTTTTTCCCACTCCTCTGCTATCTATGATCTTGATTTTGCTTCTGCAACATTTATTGCAGGCATGTTATACCTACAACACGTAAAAAGGGAAACACACTTTATCCTGGGGCCCTTTGTTTTAGAACACAATCTGTAAATATGATTGCTTTCGAAATAAAGAGTTTAAAAACACAGCACTTCAAAAGAAAACCCATGAGCCTTGAAGGAGCAGGATGTACCACAATTGCACAAATAATCTCAGCTTTTCACATTTAAGATTTTGATCAGGTTGCTCCAAACACACATAAAAGATCTGAAAGGATGAAGCAACTGCTGCTTAATCCTAACCTTTAGGAAAGAGCTGCTTCAAAGTCAGCCAGAGTTATGCTGGTATATCATCTCTCTTATCTTGCCAAACACCTCTGCAGTTCATGACCAAGGTGAGTTTTGATTCTCAACCGACCTGTAGCAATGAAGGCAGTCTCTCAAAATTTGCTGTTATGAAATAATTTTGTTGTAATTGTTTCATGTCACTTCAAGGAAAGAACTACAGTGGCAAGGCTAAGTGAAGAGAACAAGTGAAAAACAGATCAACAGTACAGTAGGCACCAAAAGGGAGAGAAGCCTTTAAGATCATTCACTGTTTTGAGGACCAACTGGCATTTTCAGTGCAACAAGGACACACATAGAATGAGTATGGTCAGTATGCAAATCTCTGCTATCAGCCAGAGTAAATTCATAAGAAACTATATCAATGGAACCTTCTCAGTTGCAGATCTTCTATCGGGATAGCAAGCCTCCCTTCTCCTCCATCTCTTGGCTGCTCATCTCCCTCATTTTTAGAACCTCACCATATAGTTCAAATCTCTGGCAGAAACCAAATAGTCTGGATTATTTTCAGCAGATCTCAATAAAGAAGTCTAGCCTGAAAACTTACTCATTTGTATGCATTTGTCAGACCTGTATCTCGCAAGCACCATCTTGGACCCTTTGTGTGTTCCCTAGGCACAATACCAAAGCTAATTCAACTCCAACTATTCAATTTCATTGAAAGATAACACTGTTGGAATGCCAGTGGAGACTATGTGAAGTTTCCATATAGAAATCAGGCCACATTTAGCTGGACACCTTAGAAAGAAAAAAAATAAAGATCATGGGTCTACATGAAATTCAAGGTGGTCAGTCCAGTATAGCCAAGAAATCTGTAGCAATGAAACCAGTAGCTCAGAAAGTCACTGAACTGCAGATCCTTGAAATGTGGGAGAAAACACAGTGGAAAAATTTCAGTACATCTCTCATGTGCTGCTGTCAAAAACAGGACAGAGGGTTGGCAGAACCTTTGCTTGTACTCAATACAGTGGCTCTGGTACATTTACTCTCAAACAACCTAAGTATCTCACGCTGCATTATCTGTTTGTGTGCTACGTGACACTCAAGCCTTGGGTACACATCTACTCCTCACCACAGAAACAAGTGAGAAAACTTGTGTGCTGTTACAATCAGCACTCTGCCCTGCTATTTTTCTTCAACATGTACCACAGGCACCACACCAGCATCTGACTCATGCATCAATTTCTAGATCTGTCCCATAACACAAAACCACAGTCAACACGAGATGCTCAAGTCATCTGCAATGCAAGAAGGTTGTTCTCCTCTCCAGTGCTCAGGTTAATAAGATCTTCCAAACATTACTGGTATCATGGGAAAGGGCAGGTGCTGTTTGTGTTCTCTGCAAAGAATGTCTCAAGTTCAATGTACGACCATAGCAGGACTCTCCCACTGACTCATAAAACTGATAACAAAAAGCAACAGAGGATAAAGTACAATTTCCTGGCTCTCCTGTCTATAATCTGACAACAAGGGAAGATGAACAAGCTTTAAAAGTTTGGTGCAAGTAAGTTGTTCCATGGGTACTCTTCAAGAACAGTATTCCCTTGTTAGTGGCAATCCTTCTTTCCAGCCTGAATACTTTGTCAGACAAGATGAATCTAGACCAATCTCAAATTGAAACAAATGGTGACCCACACTTTTTTCTTTTCTCCTGGTTGTTTTCCCCAGAGCTAACTCACCTGTAATATACCTGCTGCAGATAGCATGAATTAAAAGAAGTAGTACACTTCATGTTTTTCTTTATAAAAAAACAAACAAAAATTCCCCACCACAAATTATCATTTTAAAAAACAAAGGCAATACTAAATTCATAAGGGAACTGTGAAGCTCGGCTCATTCATGTCTGCCCAGCACATCATAAGCAGGAATACACTGTCAGTGTTAACAGTGTACAAAGTAGGCAAAATACATATAAGAAGAAACAAATATGTAGAATTTTGAAAAGTTTTTTTATCAAATTAACAAGTCAGTACTGTCTGCTTCAACCCAAACCGCAAGTCACTGTGGTTTGTACCGGAAACAGGTCTGCTGAGTGCAAGAGAGTCTAGGTTTGCTTTCTCAGCAGCAGACTATTTACTCTGTGACTGTTTTCAGTTCAGCATTTAGATATATCATGTCTTTTTTCTTCTGCTCAGAAGCAAAGCAAGTACATAATTTGGGTGAAATTGCTCTTTTTGTTTTTTCTTCTCAAAAGACAATATACTTTATTGAACAGAATTTTTGTAAAACTTTTGAAAATATCTGAACAATAGTAAAACAATATATTGCATAAAAATGGATCCACATTAAACTATAATACTACAACATCATTTGCAATCCAAGTATATGGATATTCAGATGGCTTTAGATCCTTTTCATTGGGAATTTATCTAGAAATAGATGTAAAAAAAAGTTACTGAGATCTGCACTCACTCTCATTTTCTTAAGAAAAAAAGAACAAACTAGTGCCAGATGTGGTTACACAATTGTTCTTTTTTTTTTCTCTCAGCTGTCTTCTTTAAGGTAGTAAGGAGTCCTATGGACACAGACAGCTTATTCCATATTTAGTTCAATGAAGCCTGTCATAAAACATGCCCATCTTTCCTTAGCTTTTCCCCTCCTTGTTCTGCTGATATTAAGTAATGGTGAGTCTGGCAGTATTGTTTAGCTCTTATTATAAGTCATGTGACCAGCGATAAAGCATGGCCAGTGTGCTCACTTTAGTGGTGGGAGCTGGCCTGATGACAGCACAGAGCTGGGACTACCCCGCTGTGCTGTGGTGAAGCAGGTGGAGGGAGAGGATGGAGTGGTTTAGATTTACTAGATTGAACACTGACTGGGCAAATAGACCAAAATTATCTTGTGTTGGTCTACCGAACATGTGGCCTGGGAACAGAATTCACTTCTCTTTATGCAGAGGTTGACTGCTCTCACTGAATGGGGAAAAAAAAGAACATTCTAAAGAAAACCCCAGAGTCCCCTCTTTGAGAAGCAGTGTTTACTCACAGATCTGTCACACTTTGATCCAGGGAGTCTCTTTCCATCTGACTTTCATTGTGGAGAGAGTCTGATTCCTGTACTTGGCACAGCTCCTCATCAGTGATTATATCAAATGCTGCATCATCTGGTGGTTTAGAGGCTTCACCTGCAACGGTGCCAAAAAAGAACATGAGAAGAAACAGTAACAATATTAGCTGGTTATCTGGCAAATAAACAAACAGAACCTTTAAGAGGGAAGCCTGGGCCATTTCACTACATTTACAGAAGCACTAGATAACTATTAGAACTAATGGAAAATCTTGGGCTGACTGACACTCATTTAGTTTACATGCACCTTTCTGTCAGTGCTAATAAAATTCAAAGATAGCATCAGTCCCATCCTGAAAACACTCCATGACTTCCTGCAGGTGCTTGGAGCTGGAGGTGACCACGTGGTTTCTTGGAGACTGTCAAAGACCCCTCCTTATTTCTCCACAGCAGGTAAACAATAAACTAAAAGACTAAAACAATAAACTAACCAAAAGCCCTCTCGGATGGTGAGGCAGGCGATTCCAATGAAGCTGGTGATCCTTCCTGATTGGCACTGGATCCAGAGTCATCTGCACTGTCCACAATGACTCTAGGCTTATTAAAGCAAGCTCTGCAGCAACGCTCCTTTTTTCCACCAGGTTTTGTCACCATGTAGTTGTTGCAGCAGTAGTAGCAGAAAATGCGACCACACATTCTAGAAATTATTCAAAACCAAAGATGTTAGAAAAGTACCACATGCAGCTGGAACATATCTGCGTGACACAGTCTGGGGCTCCGTCATAATGGTCTTTTTTTCTGCAAAAGCATGAAAGCTACACCCATTGGGAGAACTCATAATGACTGTGCTCCTTTCTGAAGTGAAGCAAGTCTTCTTGACAAGCACAGCTCAGAAATTCACATTCACACTTTGCTACCGTAAGAAAGGAAAACAAGGAAACCTACCAAAGAAAACAGAAAAAGCTAAAAATACTTAAAAATATAAATATACATCTAAATATAAAGACATAAGACAATCAAATGTCCACAAATATGCAATACAAATAATATTTACATTAAGTACATAGGAAGGAAGTGTATTTAAATAATATTAAACAGAAAAAAATCTCATAGACAGGTAAAACAAAACTTGATATGATTGTAAGAACACATCTATATTTCTCTGCTTTGCAATGATCCCTCTCCCCTTCAGGAAAGAAAAAACAGTATTGGACACATACATTTACATTCATCCTTCCTGCCCTCTTCACTCTGAGTCTCTCGGTATTAAACCTGTCAACTACTTTTTAGTGGCATGTTGAGACTTTCATGAAGAAAAGCGACCAGCAGGGATGACTGCAACTCATAAAATTTTAATGGGTTTGTTTTTCATAATCATTTAAATCATTACTGGGTGAAGACACAAGCAGCTTTCAGAGACTTTGAAGAAATGAGTAATTTGGAAGTTGTTACTCAAAATGACTTCACCATTCACTAATCCCTATAGAATGTTGTTTACATTCATGTGAAATGGAACAGTTCCAGAGCTTCTTTGCTTACATGACGAATCAGGTCATGAGGATAAGGCACAGTAAAGAGCCAAACAAAACATATCATTAGGACCCTGAAATGTATCCATTTAAATACATTTTCATAAATCTAGATTGGATAACTAATATTAACTGTAGGGGAAATAATCTAATAGCCACTTTTATAAAAAAAAATACTCTGCAATAATTAATTATCTCTGAACATACCCAGTGTAAGTAAACAAATTCATAATCGCACAGCATGTTGAAATTTGTCCTAGAATACTCCCATCACAGTAGCAGAGCCATCCTAGTGAATATTGTTTAGAGCATGCACACAGCAGTGCACAGTCCTTCAAACAAACACACTATGCAGAGTGTGATTATCTTTGTTTCCAGAAACGAAAAAATAACAGACTCCCCAAGCCAGAGGTGCATCGAGATCTTTGCCTTAATACATGTCAAGGGATCTTTCCATTAATGTCTTTTATCCCTTTGCAAGCTCATGTGTTTTTCAGCTTTTACAATGTCATGTATCAACGATTTTGATCACTGAACTGCAAACATTAAGAAATACTTCTTCCAAGTAGACATTCTTTTATTCTTCAAGTATGAAAATCATACTGATTTTCACTTCTGAACAGTGCAATAGAGTTCAACAACTGACCTGCAGTGGTGTCGGCGCACCATCCATGAGAACTCTCTCTGGCAGTCCAGACAGTGATTAACTTCTGTGTCCCCCTGCCACCTCTGCTCTGCACTAAGCTTCTGCTGGAACTCCAGAGCATCGGATTTTTGCCACAAAGCATCCTTATCTCTGCAGTGACACAGTTAAAAGAAAGCAAAACACATAGAAGTTGTCAGTGCTGGTTTACTGTTAACCAACCTCAACGAAAATGCTGCTGAAAGCTTCACAGTAAAAATTCCTTTGCTCTAAACTTCTGAGGAGTTTTCAGAAATAAAGACAGATCAAAAAACCTACGGACACTTCTGCAAATACAAGGAGAAAAACACATGCCATGCAAAGAACAACATATTTTTCAAAACAGACAGCAAATTAAGGAGATAATACTGGGTGTTATATTTTTTTGCTGTATTATGGAAATGCAAAATTTCAACTGCTAATGAATTTGGCCATTACTTGTATCTTCAATTCGGGAATATAAGCCTGGATGACCTAAGCAATATTCCTGAACATCCTAAGCAAGGATTTTAATTTCTGCTTGCTGTTTATTTTGATGCCAACCTGATAAGTTCTATCAAACGTTCTTCAAGGAACTGCTTTGTTCTTGTCAGGTCATCCAGTTCAGCAAACAACTTCTGATCACTGCTATCTTTGTCTGCTGCCACCTTGCTGAGCTTCTCAGTGTAATCCAGGATCTTCTCTTTTGCTTCATCAGCTTCTTTTTGGATCCTGATCAAATACAAAGGCAATTATGAATCGTTTTTAGCTCATGTGGATTCAAGTCTTTCCTGTGGGAGGAAGGGTTCGTCCACCCTGATAAACAGGGGGATTCAGTGAAATTTTTCTCAGTGTGCTTATTTTTTAGAGCTAGACAGAATCTTCCCAGTTTTCTGCATCACTGAAAATGCGCATAGATCCATTATCTAGTGAACACAGCCAGCAACCAGCAATTTCTCGGATGCCCTGCTTACAGTAAAGCTTATGATGGCTATCACACTGAGAATAAAACAGATTATATCAGCATAAATATATAAAAATACATAGGCTTTGGTTAACCTTTTAGACTCTGAGTGAGCCCACGCCTCATGAAGATTAACTTCTGACAGCCAGATTATCCACACCACACAGGCCCATGCTACAGACCTTGAAAACACATCCTGGGTTAGATTATTAAAGTCGGTATGAAGCCTGACAAAGACATGCAGGATGTGGTTCCATTCAGATAATTCTTACTGATTCCCTGAAACTTCATGAAGAGGAGAGAAAAAATAAACTGTCCAAAAGCACAAATTTTCAATTCCTTACAAAAAAACCCCCAAATATTATTTTAAATTTGTGCTTAACCTATAAGGTAAAAGGAGGTACAAAAATGTCTTTCATGAATTTATGTCATCAGCTAAATTAACAATACAGTAAAAACTAAACTGTGCATTCATGTGTGCTGGATAATTTCCATATTTCTCCTCTGAAGTGTCAATCTGATATTCCCTGTCAGTGCCCATGCACTATTTGTTCTATATAAACCCTGTGACAGATGGTACTTCATAAACCATAGCGATTTTCAATGCGTTTTGATTATTGTCCCCTTGCTTGGCCTAAAATTAACAGCTTGTGTAAAGAACTCAAACCCTCACCTTTCCAAGAGTTCTCTAAGAGATGTCACCTCCTCTTCCTTCTGCAGCCGAGCAGATTCTGATTCAGACAGCTGCTCTCTTGCTTCATCCAGCTTTCTACACAAACTCGTGTTTGCAGCCTAGTGAAATAAATTACTGTATATCCTCACATATAAAAACAACACTTTACCATGCATAGGACAATTACCAAGACAGCTAACAGTGTTTTAAAGGAATCAGTTACAGCCAAACGACCAATTAAGATATTATTGTATAAGCAGGCAGTAATTAGTTGTGTACTAGTGACTGATTACTTCTGTCACACTGAATAAGAGATACACTCTATAAAGTAAGACAGTATTAAGCCTGTAATTCTTGTTAGTCCATGTCAGCTGAGCTTTTTTCTCTTTATCAAGGAAAATCTCTCAATGGCAAAAGAATATATTCTGAAAGCTTTTTCATCACTTGAAAGATTCAAAAGCAAAAAATTAAATAAAAAGAAAATGTTTATGAAAACCCATGTAGAATATAAAGGACAATTGAAAACAACCCAACTTCTTTCACAGCTAGCCTCTCCAGAGAAGTCTGCCAAACTTGGAGTCCTCAGGGAACACATCTAACCGCATCTAAAAGTATGTACTTCTAGCAGGCAAGGAAGGCCGCCTCCAGTAATCTTAACTTTCTTCTTTCTGGATTCCTTACAACTCAGTATGACCCTTCTAACTCAACTATCCAATAAACTCATTGCAAAAATTCTACTTTTTTTCTGGCTGGGTTATTTCTCAGCCACAATAATTCTCGGATTCAGTGCACTTTGCAGCCTGCAAACAGATGGATCTACAGTTGTGGCTGTGTGGGCATGCAGGGCCTAAGAAAGACACATTTTAAACAAGCACTCCCATTTAAGAAGAGAACACATAGCCAAATAAAAATTGATCAGTTTTCAAAGTAGGGCAAATCCTAAATGACATTGTGCTTTTCATAATCTCTGCCTTGGTGGCTAACTGTCAGCTGCCCAGTATTTTTTCTGCAGCACCTGTATATATACAAAGGCATTCTCAGACTCACAGCCAGTCATCAGAAATGCTGCTTGACTTCTCAGTTGTAACACTAATGCCTCCTGACACAAACACCTCTGGTTTTAAATCAGATCAAGCACCTACTTGTAACTCTGTAATCTCTTCCTCCGCAGCATGCTGTTGTCGCTTCTGCTCCTCAAGTTGTTCTCTTACTTTCCCACACTCCTCACTGACAGCCTGGCAGAGAGATTGAGCCAGTAGTTAACAATCCTCCAGTGGCCACCCCTTCACCTACAAAATTCCCAACTGTGAATTATGAGTGCTCTTACAGCCATGCATGGGATAAATGCAGCACCACTGTCTCATGAAAGACAGCTAAAAAGACACTCAACCCTTCTAACCAAGCAAACTCCCTTTATGGTGGCACATTAACTGTGTTTTACTGTTACTTTGCATAGGCTATTGCAATTGGCAAGAAAAAGGTCAAGCTCATGCAGCGGTGTAAGACTCAAATCAACCATCAATCTTAGACATTTAATCAGAATGGCAAAACAAATACAACTAAATCTTCAGCCTTTAGGTGTGCTGTTTCACATACAGAGGGCTGACTCATGCTATTCTGGAAGCAAAACCTTGATCTTCTCAGCTGTCACTTTGAGCAGCTGAAAGCAAAAATACGTGAGGGAGTTAAATTGCAAAGCATCTGGTTTCAGTCTAAGTTTCCTTTCATCAATATCAGTTCTTGGGAGAAGCAGTGTTACAGGTGTGAGGAACAGGTCTTGCAATGTTCCTACCAAAAAAGAAAACAACCACAGCTGTGATCAGAGGGACAGTAGATGCCACCTTCAGTGCCAACATGAGAAATCATCACCCTCTTGAGCACTGACTTGCTTTTCTGTATCACATGACCTCCCCATTATACACATCCATAAAACTCTGAAGAGTTGTTTTACCTCCAGCCTAAATCATGAGCAGAGAGATATTTTCAGATTCCCAGGCTAAAGCTAGTTGCATGTTAGTCTCAGAGCATGACCCACACAAACCTTATGATTTCATGCAGTAATTGCTGCAGCAGATGGTAAAGCAGCTCCCTCAGCTATAATAATAAATTTACCTTGAATTTTGTCTGATAATTTAGAATCTCTGTGCTCATTTGAAATTTTATTGCAGACAGCTCTTCTTGGCTGGTGTCTTGGAAACTCTGTGCCTCTTTCTTTACTGCCTCCAGCTGCAATTGCAGACTTGGGACAGCTGCGGCACACATTTGAGCCTCCTCTAATTTCTCCTGCAGGCTCTTGTTCTCCTCTCTGAGATTAGAGATATCAAGCTTCAGCTTCTCCTGTTGTTCTGCTGCCTGTTCTTCCAGTTCTTTGACCCTTTCTGTGGCTTGAGCCAACTGCTCTTCTGCATCCACCTTTTCAGAGGTCAAAGCACAAATCTGAATACCAAGTTCAGCCATATCAGTGTTGGTCCTGTGGAGGAGATCTTTATTTTCTTCATTTTCCACTCTAGCATTTTCCAAGTACCGCTTAACCTTAGAGAGCTCTTCCTTTAGGTTCATGAAACTGTTTTCCAGCTCAGCTTTTTGATGGGCTGTTACTTCCTGCTCTTTTTTCAGCACTTCTTCCCTTTCTTTACATTGCACCAGTTCTTGCACGTGGTTTCTGTTGAGAGACTCACTCTGCTCTTTCAGCTGCTGGACAAGCATCTTCTGCTCACTCAGGACAGTCTCAGTGACTGCCAGCTCACCTCTCATCCTCTCTCTTTCATCAGTGGCCTGCTGAAGCTTGACTCTCAGGTCGAGGACTTCTGCTTGCAGCCTGGACACTTCCCCTCTGTTCACCTCCAACTGCTCTTCACTCATGGTCAGTCTGAAGGCCAGCTCTTTTGCCTCGTTCTCCAGGGACACTGCCTGCTGTAGTTGCTGTTTTTCCACTGATTCCTTTTCTGATGTGAGAGATTCTATAAGTTTTGTCTGATGAAGGCATGTTTTTTCAACACTGAGCTTTTCTGTCTCAAGAGTCTCTGCTTTCTTCCTGTATCTTTCAGCTTCTGCTCTTAGCTGCTCACATTGGCTCTCCATGCCCTGCAGTTCTACTTCCTTCTCTGTGAGCTGTGACTGGAGACACTCTTTGCTTTCCTTCAAGGTGTCCAAGCTTTTTTCCATTTGTAAACTATGCTGTTTGGCACTCTTCAGCTGTGCTTCAAGTGAGGCATAAGACTCCTTGGAAGTCTCTTCTCTTTGCTTTAGTTCTTCATATTCTGAGTGCAGAGACTCCAGCCTCTCCTCTAGAATTTGGCTTTGCCTCCTGGCATTCTGCAAGTCTTCATCCAGCTGTTTGTTCTCAGCCCGGAGCTTCTTCTCCTTTTCATCAACTGACACCAGGGCATCAGCTATCTCACTCTGAAGTTGTTTCTCAGAGGCTCTCAACCTGGATATGTCGGCTTCTAGGGAAGCTTTAGAGGCTTCCAGATTTTTCAGCTTCTCTTCCATCTTCTTCTTGGACCGCTGCAAATTCTCATTCTCTGCTTTCAGTTTCCTGTTCTCCTCATGCAATTTGCTCACTGCAGAGTTTTGCTGCTCCATCTGCTCCTCCAGCTCCTTGACTTTCTGCCCGAGATGCTCCTTCTCAGACATGAGTTTCCGGTTTTGCTCCTGAAGACTACACACAGTCTGACTCACCTTTGTTAAGCGACTCTCCTGTAGTTCAAGCTGCTCTGCTTGCAATTGGGCTTCCTGCTTCAGTGCTCCTTCCCTCCTACCATACTCCTCCTCAAGTTTCTCTTTTTCCTTCCTGGCTTCCTCAAGACTTTTTTCCAGTGAACCCACCTGAGCCAGCGACCCCATTACCTGGGTCTGAAGCTCAGCCATCTCCTTTCCTTTCAGAGTCAGGGCCTTCTGAAGTGCATCCTTTTCCTTTGCCATGGTCTCCAGGCTCCCATTTAGCTTTTCACTCTCTTCTTTGGAGTTAGCAGTGAGGTGACTGTATTTGGATTCCAGTTCCTTCTGTGCCTGTTCTTTCAGCAGCAGCTCCTCCCTTGCTGCTTTCAGCTGAGAAGCATGTTCATCATTGAGTCTTTGCATATCTGCCTTTTCCTTTTCCATCTCCTGAAGCTTCTCTAACAGTGCCCGAATTTGTAGGGCAGAGTCATACTGGGCTGTGGCTTGCTGTCCCTTTTCGTCCAAGGCAGCATCAACTTTTGCAAGGAGGTTGAGGTTCTTCTGCTCTGTGGAACTCAGCTTGGCTTTGAGCTCATCAATGCAAAGATCCTTCACAGCAATCAAAGCCCTAGAGGTCTCCAGCTCCTGATTTGAAACCTGCAATATTGAGGCACCATCTTCCTTGCTGGTCAACAGCTGCTCCACTTTTGCTAAGTGTTCCTTCTGCTGCTCCACTGCATTCAGTTCCAGTGACTGTAGGCACTTCTGCAGGTCATGGACAGTGCTCTGAGTGGAGTGTGAGACCTCACACTGCTTCTGTAACTCTGTGATCATCTTTGTCAGCCGGGAGTTCTCCTCACTGTAGTTATTGCTCTTCTCCTTTTCCACCTGTACTTGCTCTTTTTGAAGGCTGACAGCTGCCTGGAGCTCCTGGTTTTCAATTTCTAGCTGGTGAATACGATCTTGAAGTTCCCTCTGCCTCAGCTCAGCCTGGTCAAGTTCTAAACGCATCTCTTCATAGCCCTCAAGGTGTTCAGCATTTAGTGAGCTATTTACATCAGGGCTAGAAGGAAACTCTTGTGCCTAAATGAAAAGAAAGGGAAAATCAGAAAGTTTAAGTAGTATTAAACATGCATTTAAATGGCGTGCTCAAATGAGAGCAAGTTCAGGTTTTTAATGTACAGTGACATTGTGTGTTACCTTCATAGAACTACAAGATATCAACCTGTAGGAAACGGAGCGTGTTTTCCCAAAGGATAAATGAAAACATACCTATCTGCAAGTAATCTTCTGAAAATATTTTTTCTTTTACAAGATTTGTATATTAAGTTGAAGCAGCTGACAGACAATTCCCTTTTAATTAAGGATGCTTTTTGCCATTTAGCATCATAAGACTCATAACCATCATAAAACTACTAAGTTTCCTGGAACCATGACAACCAAAGACCTACGATGACATATAAACATTTATTTGTAATTTGCTTACCTGCAAATAATTGCTCACTAAACTGCTCATGCTGGAACTACGACTTGGGGGCTTCCATAAATATGCTGAAGATCCAAGTGAGGCCAGAGTCCTCCTGTTGATCGCACAGAGAAACAATATATAAAGTAAGTCTCAGCATATATATACGTGTCTTTCTACTTGTAGATGAAAGATTTATCTAGTGGTAACTACCACATTAAAAAGGACAGAACTGCACCTGCTGGATCAGCCAACAACCACTGAATTTGATGAAAAACAGGATAAGGATATCGAAGGCATCTATAAAAGATTACGGGGCTGGTAGCTGACACTTCCCATATCCAAAAGAGCAAACATAGCCTTGCTCTAAGGAATTGTGTTGCTGTGTGGTGGCAGCTCAACCGGATGGTGGCAGCAAAGGGCCCTAGAAAACTCCCATTGATACAAATGGACCTGGACCAGACCCGGGAGCTTTTGTTATCCCTCACTTCTAGTGGGATCGCCATTGCTGCAAGTGAAGCACACTGCTTGGCTGTGCAGTCACTACATGTCTCAGTTCTTGAAACAGAGGAAGCTAAGAGGATTTTTTCATGTGCCTGTATAGATGAAAATAGCTTGGGATTTGGGCCTAAACTGCAGTCACTGCAAGAGCTATATTACAGAGCATCAACTCTGATTGCTGGTACTCAGCACAGCGAAGGAGAAACAGGTCAATTTGGTCATGGAATAAATACATGGGAAGGTTTTATATTTGCTCAAATACAAGTATTCCTACCTTCAAAAGCAGAAGCTTTTACAGATTCTTTAGCAAGCAGGTGTTTTATGTCCTTGTTAATAGAAAATAACAACGTGGCTCCATCTTACCTGGCAAATGATGGCCAAGCTGCATCTAAATCATAGCCTCTTGATGCCAAGTCAAACTGAACATCAGTGAGCTCATAGAGTTGACCCACAATATCAGAACTCATTTTGGAATTCAGAAATGGACTTCTTGCATAGTACCAGTCACTTGAAAACAAACAAACAAAAAAGAAGTAATATTCATTCATAAGCAAAAGAGGAGTGGAAGTTTCTCTTACAAAAGAACACAGCATCATTATTCACTCCACCTCAGAAAAATGATAGTACAGTGTTCTAAACACAAATCCCACCACACAATATCCCATCCCTTCAATGTCAATGAAATTACACAACTTTAATTAATTCCATATAAATATCTTTAGAGGAGTCCCTGCACAAAATATTTTTTTCTCTTGTGCTCAGGCAAATCACTGACAATACAAAATATTTGCTACATGCTGGATAATCACACAGTAAACACCTAAAGCACACATTTAATACATCAAAAATGAGGAACAGAAAGCAGCATCCAGAATTAAACACATTGTGAAAATGGCTGGCTTTTTCTTAAAGCCCTAGCAGTGCCCCTCCAACCAAATACAAACTATCTTTAGAGTTTCTTGGCCAGGGACAAGTTGTCCCTCTGTGTGACCATCCAGAGATATATGCAAGTGCTTTCTGGGGCTTTGTGCAACACATTCAAATTAATCCTCTCTCATGATGAATAGCCCATCAAACCCAAGATCTTCAATACTTATAAATACATCACCTTTGAAACTGACATACAGAAGCATCAGCACAACCTACTCCACACATATTTAGCTGTAATAACTTTCAATCTTTACAAGCCCAAGATAGGTATGAACCAGTGACCCAGGGCAAAAGGTCTATTATCCTTCATATTCTATTACCAGTTCTCTAAGCCAAACATTTGGAAGCATTTCAATTTCTTTCAATAGCTACTAGGTGATGTTGCTTGATCTCACTGAGCAAACACCCACTAGTTAAAACAGTACTTTGCTATTCTCACCTGGTCACTTTGGTGTTCATAAAACATTGCTGCAAGGTGTCTGCTAGCCTTTGGTGAACCAGGGAGTAACGAAGAAATGCTCTTCCTTTGCCAAGAGAGGTTCGCAGCTGGAAGGGAGAAACCACAAGAAAAGAAAAGTCTAAATACCATTTGTAATCATGTAGAGCCACGGCCAGAACAGCCTGCATAGTGACACAAAAATACTCACAACAAGCCACTGTAAAGGAAGAAGTTGTAAAGGAAACCAGTAAGAACTGCCACTGAGAAACACCTTTTCCTAAGTCTGTCATTGGGTGGAATATTTTCTGAATGATGAATTTGTTTTTACAGCTGGCTGTTGTCCACTTTATAATAATATAAAAAGCACCACAGGATCAATGAATCATTTAATGTATTGAGTACCTGAGTACAGACTATCCTAATAACAATTCACAATATAAAGCAAATCTCAATGTGCCCAGCAAAGGCAGAAGCAAATGCTTAAGTTACTTAGGATGTGTATGGCTACAGCTGGAAGAGCTTTAGGACAGATTTAGTCACAGAACAAAGATGTACACATATACAAATATACATCCCCATGGACACAGTAACCCCAGACAATGCAAAAAGCCCCTCTTAATACTTAGCTATTAAGTTGATTAAAATCTAATTCTTTCTTCAGACCAAGAGCAGCTGCATGACAAAAATTAATGGATCTTTTTATGAAGACAGCTGTTAAATCAACATAAGGGCGATCACAAAGCTCAGCACTGTATATTGTTATAGCTATTGACTTGGGGAATTGATGTTTTATATTTACGTCTGAACTATTTTCTGTCCTGCAAAATTGTGAAATGCTGTGTTTCATTTCTTCTTTCCATCAAAGTCAGTAACCATTTAGAAATGGAAAAGGAGCATGATGAAAGAATTTCTCACCTAACTGCTGCAATTAAAAAAGCAAATACATTTATGATTTAAAATAGGACACAAGACAAATACTAGAGAGGCTGAGGCACAAGTTCATTGGTCACTGTAAACTTTGCTTGAAAAGTTAGAGTGAAAGAAGGCTTAAAGGCCACACAAGCTTTCTCTCCCGATGATCAGCATCCCACTGTGGTGAAGTGAGAGCAACACCTTAAACTCCCATCTTCCATGTTTTTGTTGTTACTGAGCTTCTGCTCTGAAGTAATGCAGGTTCTTCATTTAACTCAGTAACCCACTACATACAAAAAAGTTTCTTATAAATGGAATCTGAATGAAATGTGAAACAAAGAAGCAACACTTATTGCTGATTTTTGGTTTGAATCCTATAGGATACAAAGTGCAAACTTCCATGGTACCCAAACACTAAGTATCCAAGAAACAACAAATTTAACTTACTAACTGGTTTGCACCCTCATTCACCCTGCATATATCTGAACATTTCTTCAGGGATTTATTACAGGAGTGTTAGAAGTGTTT
Organism: Grantiella picta; assembly: GCA_013397955.1. Taxonomy (NCBI): domain Eukaryota; kingdom Metazoa; phylum Chordata; class Aves; order Passeriformes; family Meliphagidae; genus Grantiella; species Grantiella picta. The sequence goes on from VZRM01007020.1 coordinate 536,102, forward strand.
TTTCCTAACTAGGCATATCTAGTAAGTATCTTAAGAACTGTCAAAAAAAAAAAAAAAACAACAAAAGGAAGCCCACAAAAAACCCCAAACCCTGGAAGCCACAGAATTAATCCTATCCTCACTCCCGTTGATTTTTCACTTTACATTGCGATGCTTTCTTTAAGCCATATGGAGAGACCAGAAAAAATGTACATGATGAAAAGCAGAGGAAAATATTTACATAGTCTCTAGCTACTTGCAGCTGCGTATATTTGACTAGGAAGAAAAACCATGTCACCTCCTGCTGGAGCCCTGCTAGAAATCAGGGAGGCAGAGTATCTGCTATTGACAGTGTTTCCATGTTGACAGCAAATGCTGTAGCTAAGGTGCAATGTATGGCTGTAAAGATTTGTAAAGATATGTGTTCAGTGTAATCACCTTTTGAAAGGGAAAGGGGAATGACCAGAACTCACTGCTCACCTACAACCCTCAAGAATAAGGCCCTCTGCTTAATGAGCAGATAACAGTTTCCAGGGTATTCTTATTTGCTTCCTTGCTCCACCTCTCTCACATCTTGTGCACTCTAATATTAGAAGCACTGCAGGCAGAGCAGAAGAGGAGGCATTATGCTGTGGAATGTTTGACCATTCTTAAAATTAACTGCTATTATTATTTCCTTTTTGTTCACTTTCACATTTGAAAGTCAACTAGTATTTTTCAGTGAGCAAATAAATGACATTTGTAAACCTTTATGTTCTATCCAGCCAGGTTCAAAAATTGGCTGCTGATTTCTACCTCTAATGAAGAGGAAAAACACATATTTTTGAGTTGTGTGCCATTTAATACTGGGGTCTGAGTCTGCCAGCTCAGTTACCTGAAACAGTTCAGTATTTTTTTTTTTAAGAGTTCACATTCCTAAACCACAAGTTAATAAAAATTAAAGAAGCCTTCCACAAGTTAATTTCCATGGCTGCATATAAACTGAGGTAGAAAATATCCTGCTTCCAAACCATAATTTCTGATATTGTGCAGACAATTAAACAGCCAGAGGTGCTGAAGAAGAAGGAAAAAGCAGTGCAGTCTTCACATGTGGTAATATGCAGGTGATCCCACAGGCAACAGAGTATTGAGAACTACAGCACAGCCACCTTTGCAGAGAAATCAAAGTTGCTACTGCTTCTGAAAATTTAGGGGCCACTATCTAAAGTCAGAGGATTTTTTCCTGCAGCAGCAGTTACTCTCCTTACTTCTCCAGTCATCCTGTAGTGGGAAATTCAAAACAAATTTCTGTGCCTCTCTTTTCCCTCCCATGGGTAAAACAAACTGGAGCCCTTCCTTGGATTGTTCACCTTAGAACAGCAAAATTCTATATTGGTGAAGTTGCAAAGAGAAGAAAGGTAGGGAACACAGAACCTGCTTCTGTCATGGCTCTCTTTCAGGTGGATCAAAACAACATTATCTGGAGCTGCTGTGGAGAAATTCCTAAGAGAACAGGAAAATCTGCTGTAAATAGTAACTTGCCAATGCAAGTTAGGACTGCTCACAGATCATGGAAGTGAGCATGACCACACCACTGCCTCTACTACCCACAAGGAAAATCTTCTTCAAACGATTCTGAAGACTCAGACAGGATCAACACAGAAAGCTTCTCACAGCATTTATTTCACCCATGCACTGAGCTGAAGACATAATGTGGTTTTTACAAGATCAAGTTGTCATTACTATCTAAATCTAACAGGAACAAAGCTTTTTATTCTGTTCCTGACAGCTTACCCAAGGGAATAATGACAACCACCCCGAGTCATTTCATTGTGCTATTTCACTCAGAGGAACAAAGCTGAGACAGAAGATGAAATTGCTGCTCTCAGTCAGTGCTCCTCAACTCTACGGACCAACTGAAAAAGCCTTAGGAAATGTCAAATATGGTGAAACTTTCATCTTACACTCACCAGCTGCGCTGAAAAGGGCATGTGCTACTCTTGACTTAATTTTTCATTTCTTTTTAGAGAAAATGGCACTAACTTTATGAAAAGGCATGGCACAACCAGAGACAAACAGGTCCATTCACAAGTGTAAGTGGTCTTTGAGCTAGGAGTCAGGCTATCTAATCCAACATAATTTAGTACCCTAGCAAAAAATCTGATCTTGCATTTTTAAACTTTATGTGAGAATTTAAAAAAATTCCCAAGTTTCTTTTTTTCTACATGTTAAAAGCAGTGTACTTTTTTTTTTTGTTTGCTGCTACTGCTCTCTGAAAAGACATAGCAAAACAAACTACATATTCTGATGCTTAACTGATATACTTACTTCTGTAATAGACTTGACAAAGCGGATTCCATCATTAGCTCCTTTGATTTTTGCCAGACAGTCGCAGAAGTAATCCCAGTAGTCTTTTCTGTTGCCCAGCAATGTGCTTTTTTCTTTCTGGTCAAACTTAAACCAGGAAAACAAAACGCAATGAGCAAAATTTAAACAGAAATATACTTTCTACTATTTTTAAATAGAAATATACTTTCACACACATATATCTACTTGGAATTCTGTTTATCTCCCAGCAGCTTGTGTTTTAATGACTTCTCTTACCTTTAGCCCCAATGTATGGACAAAGGAAAGAGACACTGCATTGTACTGATGCAACTTAGCAGTCACAAAAGCGACTTTACTGACAGTAAGAGATAATAATGTTTTGGGTCTCTTCAAAATACAGAAGTCCATTCAAAACTGCTGAAAGAAAGATTTGCAGCAGATTCAAAAGCTGTTCAAGAGCAACGAACCAGCAGCCAGTTGCTGAGAGACCTGCAATTAAGTGTGGCAGTAGCCCACATGTATGGACCAGAAAAACCTGCTCTAGCTTAATCATATTCAGAGCAGCAATGCAGCAAGGGTATGGACTGCAGCTTGGACCATTCAAATATCAGAGGATTTTTCAGTTTGTGCTGAAACCTCTGCAACCCAATTAAAACTCCCTTGCCTAGATTAAGGCTAGATTACCATGTCTTTGTTGCAATCAGTGACATGATTACACTATATGTGGACACCGACACCACACCATGCAAACTGAATTTCAGCTTGCCAGGCAGCATCCTCTTTTACTCAAACTTTAAGGATGGACAAAAACCAGCCTTTTGTATCAAGCCTTTCATACAATTAAAAAAAAAAATTCCAAAGCGAAATTGCTGAAAATTCTATAAATTTGTCACACTACTATATTTGCACCATTAACAGCTTACCAGTATTTATTTTGCATTAAAATGTCAAGATCTCATTACCACAGTTTTTTCAGTAAGTAAGTAAGAAAGATATCTCCTTAAAATTAAGCTCAGATATTTGAGATCAAAAAAGAAATGCCTTACATTCCTCAATCAAACTGGCAGCACTGCCTTTGGATCACATTTATTTATTTTCACATTTATTTATTTTCACTTGAAATAAATATAATAGGCAGCACATATTTCAGTCCACTTATCACACACACAAAAAAAAATAGACAACTCAACTGGATATTTATGATTGAGTTAAACTCTACATACTGAAGAGGCAATGAGAGAAAACAAGGCTAAGCTTTGCTTGTGGATTACAAATGACACAAATCACTTTTTACCTGTAGAAGGTACTCAAGCTTGTAGGAGAATTTTTGCAAGTTGACACTGTCATCTGTGATTGGTTCACCTCCTTCTTTAAATTCTTTACTTAATTCAGTCACTGCATCTTTAAAACAAGACACCAAAATAGTTAACTAACACAAAGGAATAGCACTAAATCCATAAACAACTAAATAAATGCCTTCTTCATGAACATTATGCATGCGGACTCATTTTGTTTCAGCTGAAATGTCTTGATGACTGTACAAAAAGATGACTGATATGCTTGCAATTTGAGACCACCTGTAAGAAAATCCAAGCTCAAGCTGTGTCAATCTGTTCTATGGACTATTTCTTCTTAAAAACACACTTAGCACTTCTGACAATTAGCAAAACCTGCTAACAGATAATTGCAAACTGCTACCTCAGCAGAGGGAAGAGAAATAACTTTTTGCTGTCTCATGTGCACATTAAGGTATTGCCACAGGACAAACAGAATTCTGATTAGAAGGACAAAGCATGTAATCTGCTAAACGGGATCAGTAACACGAGAACAGTCATTCAGTCAGCACATTTATCTTCTCCATGCTTTATTCAGGAAGGTTCAGCTTGTGCTGGTTACAAGCACAAATGGAAAAATAATTTACACAAAAATTAAGCATACAGTAACTTCTCTTCAATAAAACATACACCCATAGTGGGTGAGGAAATCTCAAGTTAAAACACACTCTATTGCGTCCCTGGACACTCTAGCCCCAGAAGGATGTATTTTTCAGCATCAGAAATTACTAATTTTGAGATTGCTTTCCCCTTGGTTTTATACTTATTTCAGTTGACTAAGTGAGCTTTAGCTCCCAGTCCCATTCAATAAGCCTTTGCAAATTAAAATTTATTCTTGTCAGCAGGCACATAGATCTCCTTTTTTATGTTACAGGAAGATCTAGATTCTCAGCTTTGGTGCATATACCTTATATTTAATAAAAACTAAAAAGAAAAATATCTGAATCTTGGTATAGGCAGCTGATTAGGACAGAAACAGAGCAGGAAAACCGTTATGAATCTGATGGAAATTTTGCCTGCAACAGAACTGTTGCAAATGAGGTTGGCTGCTTCTAGTGGAAGAAAAGTTAAGTTTCACTGCAGGAAGAACAGCAAGTGTAATTCTTCAGCACTCTTCCTCTAGGTCTCCTTTCCGAGCTTGGTTTGGTCTCCAGGATTTTTGCCTTCCACATTAGCAGCAACTCCACACCAGCTTCCCATTCAAGGAAGGGACTAAAAATCTGGCTTTCTCCTTAACTTCACATGAAGTCATTACAGCATAGCTCTGTGCATGCCAACAAAGTCCTAGCTCACAATGCAAACCACACAGACACCTTTCTTTAAATTGTAAAACTTACTTCTTATCTTGTATGTTTAAATTTGCAGGATTTAAGAATTCAGGGTCCTGCAGAAGGTACAACACTTGTCTCACAAAAAACCATCAGTCACACTGCACACCTTGAATTATGTTGCTACAATTGCTGCAGGAAAGTTACACAACTGAAAACACAACTCCTACTCTGTTATCTAAACACCCTGGAGATCACAGTCCAGCCTCGAGAACGTATCTGTCAGCATGGCACCCACTGTACCTTGCAAGTCTCTGATAATCCGCTGCAGCTGGCTTTCACCACTAGTTCCTGCCATCTTGGAAACAAAAGGAACTCCCCTTCTGGGCTGTTAGCCTTTTCATCCATCTAGATAAAAACAGCAGAGTTCATATCCTTGATGACCATTGGGTTGACGCTGATTATTATTCTCTGTGACACCTGCAATTGTAAAAGTCAAAACAAGTCTTTATCAACTCAAATGAGTAGTAGAGAGGGGCTTTTGCATTTTAGATCCTGTTGACTAATGTATTTCAAGGCCAACTCTTTTCCAGCAATCTCCTTTATATTTTCCCCTAGATTTCACTTTCCATTTCAGTTATTTCTTCAATTCTATCTTTCAAAACTACTAAGCAAACCTCAGAGAGCAATTTTCTCTGGCTGGAGTTACAACACAGTTAGTTGTACAGCCCAGCTCAGGCTGGCATTTCATGCAATCCATCTTGTGACCCTGAGGGAGGTGCCAATGACACGTGTTTTTCCCTCCCCAAACCCTCTGCCAGATCTTCCCTGCAGGCTGCAGAGTAAAAAGATAAGACAACTTTTCAATTTCTGAGAGACTTTCAAGACACAGACTAGACATGGGCCAAGGAGTCAAAAATGATGCATGCTTGACTATCTGGCACTGGAGTGTATTTTTAATGTGCAAGAGCTACTAAAACCTTTAGTACTGAAGTGTGATTTTAGGACATAAGGAATACCTCTCAACCTTTTCTCAGAACCCACTGTTCCCAACTCACGTAAGATGACACCACTTTATTTTAAGCTCTGTTACAGCGTCCCTGGCTGGATAAACATACCTTGCACCACCTTCCTTGCTTAGGACAACTAAAAGTGAGTTGGCACACACCGAAAATCTTTCCTTAAGTAAAATTAATTAAAAGCCTCAAACACGTTACTAAAACAACCACGCCTGGGGATGCAATATTTTCCATGCTAATCTGGGAACAATCATTCAAAGAAAAAAGCCACATAGAAACTACATAGGGAACTTACTAAGCATCCTATTCAAAGGTTGTTCAGAATTCTGTCTGCAGAGGTACAGTCAAAGTTTCAAGCAAACACAACACCCAAAGTACTGAATCTTTGGAAAATTTAGTGTTACTCCTCTGCGCTTTTGTTATAATTCAAGCTGAACTACAATGAAATTAAATTGTAATTAAAATCTTAAAAACTGTTGAAAACTAATGTGATTAGGTCACATTATTATATCGACTTTTTCTTTCCTTTATTTTATTCCCAAAAGAGCTATATTAGCACGGCTGAAGTAGATGTCTGAATTAATGAAACGCGCCATCCTTCCTACTCCATGTATTAAGGTACTGTTAGGAAGTGATCCCATACTCTTTTCTGTTTGAAACAAAGCAAACATTAACAAAGCCATCGAGACAGAAATACATAAAGTATAAAGAGAAGGCTGAAACTAGACTTACTAGTGAGCTTCTCTGCATACCTGTGCTTTGTTACCTGCTAGTTTCCATTTCCATATTTTGATGGCAAGTGTCATAGCATAACACTTGTGCTGGCTGTGGGAAGGGCCTTGGCCAGCAAAATTCCCACCACAACTGCTGGCTTCAGGGACAGAAGGACAGAACAGCACAGACCACCTAACCTGTGGTGCCAAACACAATTTTTTACCTTATATCAGCAATCTGACAAACCCAAGATTCCTATTTCTATTCTACCGAGTGATGATACAAAGTGATGATACTTCTTGGCAACTTCGTGAGTTTGGACCTTAATGAAAAGCAAGCAAGAGTAACAAACTCAGTGAGTCAATGTTTCCTTTTCTAAGCAGGCACAGTACTATCACCCATATCTGTTCAGTTTGGCAACTGTTACAGAAAGAAACTTAAGTGATAAGATTGTGCCATGCGGGCAGCGGAAGTCAGAAAGTGTGGCCAAACCAACTGCTATTCCTCACACCGAGAAGGAAAAGAGCAAGGACCAACAAGGGGATCCTCCTGTCTGTGTTTCCCAAGCTCCCATTCAAGGCTCCTGAGGCGCAAAAGCTATGCAAGTAGCATGCCAGGAAAATAGTGACCAGGCCAACTGCAGACATGTACAGAGATCCTGGATGAACAGGCAGTTGGGAACTGAGCCTTTATTTTGCAATACCCAACAGAGAGTGGGACACTTGACATCCTGTGGCAGCCAGGCACAGCACGGGACCTTGTCAAGTGCTAATTCCCAGCAGGATGCACATTCACTGGAGGAGGACTAAGGACTAGTTTCCCTAGCCCCATTAGCACTGCTTAAGTCAGCGTATTTGCCCAGAAGTCACAGAAAAATGACTACTGAGTGCATAACAACTCATTGACACACTGCAAGAGAAGGCTGTGTGCTCTCAGTGGGTAGATCCTGCTGTGCCAAAGCACCCTAAGATATGCATCTTTATTCCTGTTTGGATCTCCTAGGTACAATGGGAGAACCCTGAAAAGAAACCACAACTCAGCTGGAGGTATGCAGCTGCACAGCCCACACCTCTGCCTACTCCTTGTCACCTCTTTTCTCAATACCTGGAGCCAGGTCTCACAGCTTCCCCTTCCTTCCATCAGCTCCTATGGATGAGATACGCATTTATCCCCTTCTCTTCCCAAAGGTGAAGGGGATCTTCTGACCTGGGCTATTTCACAGGATAAATGTGTTGAAACTTTTTATATTTGCCTTCTTCTCTACCGAATGGGGAGTTAGGTACTTCTCCCCTCCATGGTTCTTGCAGAGGTGTTCTTAGAGAACACAGTCCATCCCACAGAAAGGAGCAGAGCTCTCACTTCCTATGGCAAAGAAAGCTGATAATGTACCTTAACTAGTTTCCCAAGGATTCAAAATAGGAAGAGCTTCTGTAAACACCTTATCTAGTCCTGATCACAGAACATTTTGCCCAGAATTCTTTAAAGCACATCCCTGTTCCTCCAGCATTTCCTATCCTACTCTGCACACCTGTAAATATTTGCTTTGTGAAAACAGCATGATACATTCCTCAGGCACGAGTAACCTGCTGCGGGTCAAAAGCTTTTTAGATGATGCATTGTTACCTTTTATATAACAGCACTGGACTAAGGCTGGTGGCATTAACTTGGCCAGAACTGCAGAGCTGCAATGACATCAATGCAGTTACACTAAGGACCTGGCACAGAGGAGGTCATACAGGACATGTCACCAGTCCCTCCTCGCACTCTTGGGCCATGCCTGCTGATCTCTGAAGGTGGCTCCTGCCTTCCCTGCCAGCATAAGTACTTGTGTGGGGGTGACAATCTTCTTTACAGAGGAGGATATCCTGGAGATTAAAGAAAGAAGCAGAAAGGAAATAGCCCACATACAGGAAAAGATTTACCTGAAGGGGAGTGCGACACATATAAAACAGGCAACAAAATGTAATGACGGTAATTAAACTGGTTAGTGAAGTAGCTACATTGACCTACTTTTAATCTGATTCTACAACCTTTATCTTCATTTTCTACACCATGTCTGCATCTCCAGCAGCTACTCTTTTTTTTTTTTAATGCATTGGTCAATTTTGGCCAACCTTGACAGAAGGTAATCATCTTCAAAATTTTACACTTCTCCATGGGCAAACAAAATAGGAAGCAGAGAGGACGTCCATGAGCAGAGTGTCTCTTCACTGTTAAAAAGGCTACAGCGAGACCTCCACTATAGCCTGATATCAGAGAATTTTCAGGGTGCAATAAGAGCAGAGCTCACACTGCAGGCTTGGTGTAATTCAGCTATACAATAAAACAGATTTGCAAGAAATATTCGTTGGAAACCGAGATCCACTACCTTCTACTGCTTGTGGAAATATTTCCTGTTGATATGACTACACTGGTCTAGTCATTTCAAAAAAGGGCATTTCATCACATAGCCCCAGATGGTATCACAAGACCTTTAATTGTTTGGTGCCTGCAATCCTATGCCTTTTCTAACATTCTATATGAAACAAACCAGGCAAGTGAGGACACTGAGGCAAATCCTCTATTTGTGAGTCGCAATAACTTTAACTGTTTTATTCCCTATGGTAGTGTGAACTTGATTTTTCCTATAAAAGCAGATACTGATTAATAATTGCAAGGCACACTGTGTTTAAAAAAAACCCAAACAACCTACCTGTTCCTACAGCTGGCTGCAAGACACACTGACAAAAGAACACTGAATGCAAACCTCACAGCAAAGATGAAGGAAGAACTGGGAAAAGAACGTCCCTAACTCTCAGGACCGTAACACCACTGATTTCGTTAGATAGTTTCATTCCAATTGTCTAGAAAAACTACTTTGTACTTTGTTGTTGCAGCAGGGGTAGAGTCCCAGTAGAATTCATGGCAGCTGTGCTGCAGCTTTTCTCATTTTACATCACACAGACCCATAAAAGATGCACATCCTCAAAACTGAAGAACTATTTCCTGGAAGTGAGGGTCTGAGGTATAAAAACGACATTGTGATTCTTCTGTCATGCACACATATGTGCTTTTTGCTGGGCAACTCAACCCTTTGTGCTTTAACACTGCATACAAAGATATGTGACTGATAAAAACACACACTGGACCACATTAAATAGGAGGATTAAAAGCAAAAAGCAGGCACAGCCTGAATGACAGCTAGGATTTCCATTCCGAGAATTGAAATCTTCTTGTTAAAATAATCTTCACTGTTCATTTTCTACACCAATAAACCTTCACATGTCAGTGACAAAAATATGGTTTGGGAATATAAACCATTAGCAATAAAAGACATCTCACAGAAAATGTGTGTCCAGAAAATCAAATTGTCGGAGAATCACAACATGGTGGAGGAGAGTAAGTAGATGAAATGCCAAAAAACAGTCACGTGTTTTGCAAATGCTTGGCAGAGAAGGAGCAGTTTTACAGTTAAGAACTCCTTACAGTAAAGCCTTTTTGTGGGAAGGCTCTTGTGCTCTAGGAATATTTGCATTTTACAGCATAAGAACGTAAACTAACAACCTTCTTAAAATACTGCTTGTACCCCTAACCTGACAGAAGAGACTGACACAAAAAAATCAGTAAAGTTTTATAAATTTTTAGTACAATCTTCCCTATTCTATGGACAACTGATCTGTATTCCACACCTATACCTTGTATTTGCAACCTCTTAGAAAAATATCAAAACTGGGCAACAGACAAGAGTATACAGTGGCATGATAAGAACTCCATGAGACAAAGTTAATTTTTAATCTTGGGTGAACAAAGGTGGCAACCCTAACAAATTTTTTTAATGCTGCACCTACTGAATTGGATCTCCACTTTAACATCTGACCTAAAACCCTTTAGACTCTTACACTGTACTTTGCCAAACAGGACAGATGCATCAGAACAGTGACACAGATTCCTGACTTGGAGAATAATGTTTTTATCTCTGATACTCCTTCACATCAGTAACTGTTGAACAACATGAACTTAAATAACCACTTTCTGCAAACAACACCACAGGGATGAGCTAGTACATATCTCACAAAGACAACCTTGTCTCAGCCCTGTCTCATGATGACAGAACTTCCCTGTTTGAGGAAGCAGTCAGTTTAAAAAGAGAAGAGTGCTTTTCTGATAACACAAATTGCACTAGTATAGTTTTTAACAAACTTGTCTGCCCTTTTCCCCTAGGACTTGCCAGACCTCACCCCATGTCAGGAATGCTATACCTTGTTTACTAACATCTCTCAAGTAACCTGACCATAACTCTCTCAGAGACTTGCTTCTCCACAGCTACTCCCATCCTATTTCACTCCCCCTGAGAAAAGGTACCCCTATTGTCTCAATGCTTATATGGTGAGCTGAAAATACAGAATTCATTCAAAAGTGCAAAGGTATTTTGCCCCTTCACACTGTAATTCTCCTAAACCATTCTGTGGTATGTCCTTCTGTATCCTTCTTGCCATAAAATCCCTCTTTCTCTCCATAACTCACACAACTATTTAAATGTTTTACACATTCTTCAAGCCAGGCACATGATGCTCAGGTGCTACACTGAGGAGCACCACACAGACACAGAAATAGAAACACCAGACAACTTCCAGCTGCCAAGGAGCATTTGGCGACTCATGCCACTCAAATTGCTCATCGTACAAGCTTGGACTTCAAAAAATCTCATATTTTTCAGGTCTCCAAAACTGGTCTCTGAGCTTTAATAATTTCCTCAGCAAACTTGGCCTGACTAAAATATCTCAGCCACCTCTGAGACTTTGGGATAGTTAAAAGCAACAACCATTACAACCTGGCTCTGAATAGGAACTTTTCTTAGCAGCATTTTTTACCACTGTATCTACTGTTGCACACTGTCCCTCCAAGCTGAGGTTTCAGAAGTACTTGAAAAGTCTTCCTCCGGCTAATGGTTTTGGAAAGTCTGGCAGGTGGGTGTTGAGTCTTGCTCACCTGTAGCATCTCATGTGTCCATCAGCCAGCCAGCAGCTCCTTAGGACAACTCCTGGGCTATATGCAGTTCCCAGTGAAATACCAACAAGCAACGCTGAAAATTACAGGTTTTGACCACACATATGTAGACCAAATAGAGGGTGAGGCAAGCAAAAACCACGCTGAGACAACCCAAACTGACAGGCCACCGAGTGAGTCATACTGCCTCAGAGTCAACAGAAAGAATTCTTGTTTTCCTTCCTCTGTAGAAGGAAGTATGGAGTACTTCCTCTGTCCCTCTTTTCTTGTGAATTTTCCAGTGAAGGTCACAATTTCTGGGGGAAGAGGAAGTTTCAGAGTTACAATTCCCAAAGATTTAGAAGCATTTGGAGGAGAGGCCTGTATGAGACTGTCATGCTGGGTGGCTGGGAACTGAGTGGCTCACAGATGACGCAGGCTTGGCATAAGCCCAGTTATTTGGGATACCCTGATCCAACCGGTTCCCTTTCGAAACCTAAACTGGCTTGTTGCAGTAGCAAGACCTTTCCTGTCCTCATCCTTCTCCCCAGCAGGATTCATTCAGGGGTTAACTGTTTGTTAATATCTACTGAGTTCACTATACTACCAAACAACACAGAATATTGTGATGGACAAAAATATTAAACCAAAGGAAGGACTTACAAGTCAAGGTCCCATGCAGCAACAGCTTCCCAGTGCTGTTCCAAGCACTGAGATCCAGGGATTTTGCATAAAAAGTTCTGTTCCTTCTACCAGTGTTACAAACTGTAAAACTTTCTTCAGAATACATTTGGGCAAAGGATTTTAAATTAATACTATTATAGAACTTCTGGACAAAAGGAGCCACCACTCCATGGACAAACAGGAATTAGTACATCAAAATATGAACTAAATAGATACAAGCTGCCTACACTTTATTTGCATTGGCAAAAACCAAACAAATAAAAACATAGTAATACAAATAAATAAAACCAATAACGTGTAACAATAAAATCATATTTTCAAAAACATGTAAAGAATACTAGAAGGGTTCAGTGTTTACTTGATAAACAGACAATTGTTAATTTTTAAATGTGATCAACTAAGAAAAACAACAATCTGAGTTTAAAAAAAATTCAGCACTACTTTTCCTTGGTTCTACCACATAATTTCTGCAATTTTACATACTTTTCTTTACATCTTGACTAGTTTTCTCTCCCTGGTTGTTTCTTTAGGTCTTGATCACCCATCAAACAAGTTGTAAGAGGAGCCTACCCTTCAGGATATTAGGACAAATTCCTATTCCTTTTATGTAACCCTCTAGCAGTGGAGAGAGAGACTGCAAACATAATACACTCTTTCACTGTTATCAAACGGTCTACATAAGAGACTCCTTTATACACAAAAATCAGGCTCCATAACTAACAGGCTCTTGAGAAGAAGTAGTGAAACCCCGTTTACAACAAATGCTGTCAAATATATATACTACAACTATATGTGTATATATACTACAACAAGTAGAGAAAAATTGACAATCGCTTTGCACCACAGTATCTTAGATGCAACTTTTTAACTGCAGTGCAGTCTTCTAAATGTGAATGTTGGGAAACACTATTTGGAACGTCTAGAACATTTTTTTTTAATTCAAGCACTCCCACGAGGATCGCTGGAAGACTCCAAGAAACTGCCTAGCACACCATAAAATCTAGAAAACACAAACCACACTACTGCACGGCAGTAAGAGAGAACATGTTGCCATGTTACTGACAAGACAGAGAACGTGTTTTACCCTGGAAGTTTCATCCCAGTTTGCCTTCATGAGCGCACAAAGACAGAGCTGGATAAAATCACCCACTTTCATTCTTCAACATTATAGAGACAAAAGAGGCCTGGTATTTCTCCCTCTGTTTCAACTTGAAACTTAGAACGTGAAACTCGGTTTCGAGTGAGATGCAGAACCAGGAGCGTGACGTCTACAGCTGACCACATCTGTGTGCCAAACCAACCTTGCAAAAAGCAGCCGCAGGCTGGATGCGGTGAGCCGGGCAGACAACAGGGCCCTGTGCTGGGACAGCTGCAGCAGCAAGGAACTCCCCAGCTTCCAAAGCACGGCACAGCCCCTCCACCGCCCCACTCACCACCGCAGGACCTCTGCCCGACGGGAATCCAGCGCCCAAAGGCGACAGACAACCATTTCACTAAAACCTTGGGTTTTTTCCTTCTCCTTGCTCACTCTGGATTACCAGGATCACCGTAAGCCGGAGGAGGAGGGCTGGCTGCAAACCCGGCATCTGCTCTGGAGACAGCCCCAGCCACCCGTGTGCCAGTAAAACTCTCTCCCTATCCATCCGCCGGAGATTTGCCGACACAAGGGCAAAGCGGGATTAGGGCCGCGGCAAATATTTGCCTGTCAGCACTTTATAGCGGGGTGAGGGCACGGACACGGGCGGGTGTTTGCTTCCAGCACGGTGACTCCGCTCCTCCTGCAGCTGCAGGAGGGGAGAAAACAGAGGGCACAGTGCTGCTGTCGGCCTAAAGTCAGCGCTCCCCAGGGGTTTCTGACACTTCAGGGGACTGGGACGGGATGGTGGCCAATGTTCGCCCAGGCGCTAGCCCTGAGGGACGGCAACCCCCCGTTCGGGGGTGCTCCCAGGCGATGACAGCCAGCGTCCAGGCCATCCCGGGCTATGTGCCCCTGCCATGCCCTCGCTCATCCCGCCACTGAGCCGACCCGGGCACCCCCTAAGGCGGCCGGCAGCTGTTTCCCCGCCAGGACTCCTCCCCTCGAAGCCGAGCTCGGCGTCGCAACAAGTGGAAGCCGCCGAAGTTGCTTCCCCCTCTCCCCGCCAGCTCCCTCCGCCCCCGGCCCCGCCGCGCTCCCTCAGGGGTGTTCGGGAGGGTTCGCTCGGTACCTGCGCGGCCGCCGCCGCCATGTCGCGGAGAGGCGGCCCGGGCTGAGCTCCGGCCCTCCCCGCCTGACTACAGCTCCCATGAGGCCGCGGCGAGGCCGCCCAGCTCCCGGGCGTGTCCGGGCGCGGCGCCAGGGGAGGCGGGGGGACAGGGCGCCACGGGGAAAGCTGAGGGGATTGACGGGGCTTTGGGGGGAAATCTCCGCTTTCGGCTACAGCTCCCGGGTTGGGGTGGTTTGCTGTCGGGGGCAGCTGGTGTTCCTGGTGCCCTCACGCAAGGTCGCTTTTTACAGAATCCCAGAGTCGTTCGGGTTGGACTGAGCTCTGCACATCATCTGTCCACCCCCTCCTGCCAGGGCAGGGTCACCTCGAGCAGGTGACACAGGAAGGCGTCCAGGAGGGTTTGGAATGTCTCCAGAAACAGAGACTCCACGGCCTCCCTGGGCAGCC
>VZRM01007020.1:551780-627668 GCA_013397955.1 Grantiella picta
GTTTCCTTTTTTTTTTTTTTTTTTTGTCATTTGCACATCAAGCTCTTTGTACAGACAACTAAAACAAATGTAAAGTCAGGCATGATAAATCCGCTATGCAGCAGATGCCTGCTCTCTGCTCTCGCCAGAAAGGAAAATCCTCATCCCTAAGCTGAAGGGATGTGAGGACATAGTCTCAAACTGTGCCAGAGGAGGTTTAGGTTGGACAACAGGAGGAATTTCTTCACAGAACGGGTGATTAGACATTGGAATGGGCTGCCCAGGGAGGTGGTGGAGTCACCATCCTTGGAGGTGTTTAAGGAAAGACTGGATGTGGCACTCAGTGCCACGGTCTGCGTGACATGGTAGTGTTTGACTCGATCTCAGAGGTCTTTTCCAACTAAATTGATTCTGTAGTTCTGTGAAAGACATAGGCAGGGATTAATGTGTCCACATAAAGTAAGAGACTGGAAGAAAGCAGGTGTGAAAGTGGAACAAGAGGTTGCTGAGACAGGGTGTGGTGGGGTACAGAGGCATGGAGTTCCTAATGCTCCCAGCACCAGGCTCCTTCTACAAGCAGACTGTTTCCTCTTTTCAGATTTCAACCCTCCCATAATGCATATGATTCTCTGAAAGGACATTTCTTTCCCAGCATCTGAAATAGGCTATGCTTGTTTTGCACTTGAATTGCAGACTTGAAAAACTTCCTTTGCTTGTTTTTCCTCATTGCTTTGGTAAATAAATGATTTTAAATTAAACTTGTGAGGAAGCAGTTTGGCATCAGTTCTTGCCACAATGCTTGTGACTTTATTAGCATCATAAACATCAGCTTAGGCTGAAGATCAAAGCATCAAATTTTCAAGACTCTTGAGGAAATATACGTACTACATAGTCACTGACATGTCTTCATCATCCTCCACGTATAAGAATGACTAAGTGACCTTAAGTTTTGGTGATTAATCTACATCTAATGTATGTTTTTTTAAAAGCTCAAAAGCATTTTAGTGTCCTCAGAAATGCAGGTTATAGGCAATGCATGTTGAAGGCACATGACTTGTGAAACTATGCCTTACATAGTTTGGAAGCAACCTTCAGGCTCACTTTCCTTGGCACACTATGCTGAATCATGCAGCAGTGCCAGGAGCATCTGCTGAAAATGAATGTTTGTTTTCCATTGATCTCTAGGCAACTGGGTTTGTCTTCCAAAAGTAGTCTCAGGGTCATCAGACACAAATAATGGTAAATCAAATACCAAATAATTTCACTGCAATGAATTTTATTTTACATATTTTCAAAGGGTTCATGTGAAATTCTACTTTTCACTCAAAAATAATTAGAATGGATTGTTCCTCCTTTTAATTATGTAGTAACAAGCAGTTTTCAGAAATATTTAATCATTGATGTTAATTATTGAATTATTGCCCATTTATGTACACATCAATTTCTTCAGAGGAAAACATGCTGTTTCCAACTAAGTCCATAGCTGACCAACACTTCTTTAGAATTTTCAATATTTCCTTGTTTCTTAGCAATAAAAGATGTTAGAGATTTTTTTATTTTTGGAAGCTGCACTAGGAAAAAAAAGTGTTACCTTCTCCATGTGTTCCTTTCCTGTATTTTCACTCTGATAAAATGTGTAGATTTACTTCTTCATAAACTATGATGAGCTGTATGGGAATTATTATCAATTTTACTAATTCAGGAAAGGCAATGTCAGTCATCCCAGGAAAAGGAAAGCCTTTGTTGGGAAAAGCCTTTTCATTGTGTGAGAGAATGTAATAGAGGTAGCCAACTCAATCCACTAAAACAACTAAATTGCTCCTTAATGGTCTCCTGTGGACAGTAGATGAGTATCTCAGATAGTCTCTGAATATTTGTCCACTGAATGTGTTCTTTCCATCTGTCTGACATTATTGTTATACATGCTACATATTTTCTTTAAATTTTTTTCAAGTTAATTGATGTTCCATAATGACTGGAAAGGCTTTGCTTCCCCTAGGCACTTGAGGTATTTTATGAGAGTTGCTAACTCCCAGTTCCCTTGGTCACCCTCAGTGGATTAACATACCATTGTAGCTAGACTGAACAACAGGCTGCTGTTCATCATCAGAAACCTTCTGTGACTGTGGGGAGAAAGCTTTGGAAGCACTTTTTGCATTTGTTGGCATTCTGTTTTGCATAGGTGGACAAATAATTGTCAGTAGGTATAAAGCTGGGAGTAGGCAACATGAAAAGAACCAGCAAAGTTCTGGAAAACCTCTAGAAGCAAATACGGCATTTTAGACAAGGTGGCTGAGGGGCTTGGAAGAATATTCTGCTAAATACCAGGTCAGCTTCTGAGACTGACTTCCACTGGAGCACATCAGATTTAGGAGCTATCACCGCTCAGAGCTGGCTGCATTCACTCCTGTGTGGGCAAAGTACTTAGCAAGATTCTGATCTGGTTTGGTGCTGGTTCAACTGCACCAGCAATGATGTGAGAGAGCCAAGACATAGACTCTAGATTGTGCAGCTTAAATGAAACAGAGTCCTTTATATACATATATATGAGTGGCACATGGATAAAGAGCATATTCTCTTTGTCTCTCTTTGCTGGAAAAAAGCAGCATTGTTTAGAGGAATGAAACAAACTCAAAAATGTTTTGGTTTTTTTACCTGAGCAGTTCCTGAATATGGAAAGAGTACTCTACTCCTCACATTTTTCTTTGTTCTTCTTGATTTTTTTGCTTCACTGGGCAAGCGAGGGCATTTTCAACTGCAGAGCAACCATAAGTAAAAGATAAAACAGAATTTTGTTTATGATTTCAATAAACTCAGTATTTCAAAATATTGAGAATATTAAGGTATCCTGGCTCCCAATAAAAACACTTCTGGCAGTAAAGAAGTACATGCTGTGCTTTGCCAAAATTGCATGCATTTATGAGTCTGATTCTTGCCCTGATTATGATCAGAAGTGAAATTATAATTGATTTTAATAGAAACAGGATGCTTTCTTAAACATGTGATTAAAGGTTAGCTTTGCCAGCAAAGGTCTTGGATTTCAAGTGGATGAAAAGTTGAACACAATACAGTCACATGCCCTTGCAGCAGTGAAGTCTAACTGTTTACGAGCCTGCGCTTCCATCAGGCTGAGGGAAACCTTTATTCCTCTCTGCCTGACATTCATGTGCTCACAACTGCAGAAGAATATCCAGCTGGGGGGCAAAAATGTAAGAAAGACATTGACTGACTGAAGTCAGCCCAATGGAGGATCACCAAGATGAACAGGAAGTTGGGGCACGTGATGTATGAGGAGATTAAATTGGCTGAGATATGTTTAACCCCATGAGAAAACAACTCTTAGAGGAGATGTGATGACTCCTTTCTATTATCTAATGTGAAGATATAGAGAAGGCAAAGAAAAAGCAACATCACCAGGTTGCAACAAAAGAAATTTTGTTCATGACGAAGCAAAAACATACACCAAGAATTGCAACAAGGAGGAATTACGGAGTTCCTGTTCTTGCAGATTATCAGTTTGACCAGAAAAGGGTCTGAGTGACCTTGTCTGACCAGGAAGATAGAACTTCTGTGAGCAGCATGGAGGAGTGGGTCACCTGCAGAAGTCTCTTTCACACTAAATTAACCTATGAAAATTCACATTTACTTCTTTGACTGAAAATACCTTAACTTTAATAGGTTGGTATCAAAGGCTGGGAACAAAAATCACAATATAGCATTCCACTGAATTTCTGAACATTTATTAGTACTACTTCATTATATCAGGAGGCAAAATATCTACATTCTGAGTTACTTTGGTTATGGCAGCAGTACAGTTGGGTAATATTAGTAATTCTGTTTACATGCTCAGATGCACTGTAACAAAATATGCTCAAGTTACAAACAGATTTAAATAATTTGCTAAAAACTGAGCAGAGCAGGATCATTTCAGTCTTCCTGCTGCTGTTATACTTCTCAATTTTTAAAAGACAAATATAAAATACATTAACAGTAAAGATTTCACAGTCATGTGTCTCTAGGTCAATGAGTTGAATGACAACTTGTTGAAATTATGTAGGTGCACAAGACCTTTTTTGTACTCATGCTCACAGTATTTCCATCTTGTGGAGATTTGCTGGTGCCCATGAAGTGTTCCTGGCTTACCAGAATAGAAGAAATTGGACTCCTACGTCCTTCAATAAGTTGTCTCTTCAATAGGTTACAGCATTCAGTCCCCAGCCCAAAGTCTTCTGAAGCCACATTCATTTCAAATGTTTCTTATCAGTAGGTAATAGCCAAAGGCTGGTCTCCACCAAAACCAGAAAATATGACAACTTCTACCTTTCTGTGGTTTGTTTGAACACAAGCAAGTTCCCCTGTGAGTCTATGTCACATATGTTTGCCCCATTCTTATGCTTTTCCTTAGGTTTTCCTGATTGTGGATATAAGCAGAAATAGGATATTGTACCATGGGCCCATCTAAGTTTCTGTTTCTTGCAAACTATACAGCAGCTGTGAAGAATCTGTTGTCTGCTCCAGATTATCTTTAGAGACCAATTGAAATAGTGTGGAAACAGCACAGACATTTCAAGACAGATGCCCAAAAAGCCAAATTGTTGCTTAGAATCATTGCCAAACCATTGCTTGGTTCCACTGCAAAACTACATTGGCTTTCTATACAAATGCTAGGAAATTAAATATTCTGCTTTCCTGGGACTTTGTTGTTCAGCTACACTGGAATATGCAATATATGTTACACTGCCTGGGAAAAAAANAACAAAAAACCAAAAAAACCCCAAACCAACCAACCAAACGAAAAAAACCAAGAAGCCCAAACATTAATTTGACAAATAAAGAAAGTTATTTTTATCCTGCTTTTTAAAAAGCCATTTGTTCTTGTGCTATCATCTATTTAGAAGTTTAGCTCTTCTCAGCACCATGGCAAAGGGAGAAAAGGAGAGAAAGAGCATTTGGAAGCAAATATGCTCCTGCCCTGCTCAGGAGATTGGCTGTTGATCTACTGCAATAATCTGAAGTGGTATTCAAAGGGTGGAAGAATCTTGTGGCAAAGAGGAGGAAAACTGATATCCTAGTGAAGTGCCTGTTTAACAGCTTGTGCTCCTTCTAGGGCTCTCCCAAAGTTTCCACTTCAGACTTGCAAGACTTACTTTTACCCCAAGTTAATTTTGTGTATATCTGTCTACCAAAAGATAAAAGAACATTCGCCCTGAGACCTTCAGAAACTCTGAGGTCTTGTGGCTATTGTCAGGACAGTTAATTCTCAGAACACCCCTGCCCCCCCTGCCCCCCATGCAAAAAAAGACCAATAAACTGATAAACATTGAAAAAATATTAAATACCTACGTATCCATTGCTATATACAATCAAAGTATTTTAAAACAGGTAAGAAAGAGATATGCAACAACTTTCATGTTAAAACCCGATGTTTTAGTGCCCAAAGGAAAATGCACTTTTTCTTTTCAAAAGAGAGCATAAATGAGAGAAAATCCATCTCACTGCACAAAAAAGTGTAAACTGAAGGCATACAGGCCACTGAAGCAATTTCTTGTCATTCTCAACTCTCTATCGCGCTGCAAATACATTTTGTTATTTTCCATACACAGAATGTTTGCAAAGAGCAAATTTGTGCGTCTTTCTCAGGGAAGTGCCTCAGAGAATTAGAAGCTATCCATGGCATGCAAAATCTGAAAGTTCATCCAGGATTAGTCCTATTAATTAGGTCTTACTTCAGTAGATGGATGCCCCTTCATGCTGGAATTTGCCTTCATAGCAGATCTTGGGGCTGGAGACTTGACCATTGCTGCAGTGTGAACACAGACTGCACAACTGTACCAAATGCTGCTTGAACTTGACTCCAACAAATACATAGAGCACAGGGTTGAGGCAGCAGTGAGAGAAAGCAATTTTACGGCTGATGTGAAAGGCAAGGTTGGAGTCTTTTGCATACTGACAGGTAGGTGGTGGAAGAGTAGTCAGAAAGCTGAGGATGTTGTAGGGTGCCCAGCACAGGAAAAAAGCCACCACAATAATGAGGATGAGTTTCACAGTTCTGTGCTTTCTGCGAGATCTTGCTCTAAGCAGGGTAATGAGTATCTTGAAGTAACAGAATATGATGACTCCAAAGGAAAGCAGGAAGAGTACATTTCTCACATAAATGTCCACCTTTTTCCATTTCCCATCCGCATAATCACAGAACCTGTGCGCTTCCAAGTCTTCTTGCACTGTGGTGTGGATTACCTCAGGAACCACAATTAATATGCTAACAATCCAAACAACCAAGGACACCAGAACACCACAGCACTGCGCCTGGGATCTCAAAGTTGAAAGGGGATTCACTACAAACAAGTACCTCAGGATAGTCATGAGAGTCAAAAAGAAAACACCGCTGTAGTAGCCAATGGAGAAAACAGCATTTGATGCTTTGCAAAGGAACTCACCAAAAATCCATCCAAAGGACTGATCCAGTACCCAAAAAGGCAGCATGCAGGAGAAGACTAAATCAGACATACAGAGATTCATGATGAAGATGTTTGTTAAAGATGTAAGGTTTTCATATTTGAATAGGATCCATAACACCAAAGTGTTTCCTAGCAGACTGAGCAAAAATACCAGAGTGTAGAGGACAGCAGTGAGATAGATATTAAATGTGAAATAGTCACCCATTTCACAGATGTTGGTTTCATTAGGGTATTCATATGAGTAATTATAATCTAAATTAAGTTCATATGAGTAATTATAATCTATATCTATATCCATTTGTCTATGCAAATCTTGTGCTGTTCTCCAGCAGCTACTTCAAAGGACCGCAGCAAATCAAGTGAAAACTTTTGCGAAAATCAACCTAATAACTAAACTACCACTGTGGAGGCTTCTGTTTTTAGAAAAAGAAGCAGTGAAACTAATAATTTTTACTGGCTGGGGGAGACAAAGGACTCATTTCTTCTTATGACTAGAGCATGAACAGGTAAATACCAAAGACTACTGCAAAGCACTCAAATCTTAAAAACTTTAGTCAGAAACGACGTTGTTTCTGAACCAAAATGGTTGGTGACAACTGCCAACTACTAAGTTTCTGCTATATGAATGTACATTGTTTTTTGGTGTAAATATCTCAGGTGCCAAGATTTTCAAGTATGTTACTGTTTTTTTCAGTTGTCTGGAATGGTATCCAACTCCTAAGCATTTCATTGTATATATGATGCTTTGTCATCTAAGTTCAGCACTGCACAAACCTAAAAAGCTGAGCAGTACCGGTAGCAACAATTGTAAGCACTAAGAACATGAAAAGCCATACTTCTTACAGCTTTTTGTCTTGGGGTTTGTTGATATCTAAACATCTCGAA
This sequence comes from Grantiella picta, assembly GCA_013397955.1. Taxonomy (NCBI): domain Eukaryota; kingdom Metazoa; phylum Chordata; class Aves; order Passeriformes; family Meliphagidae; genus Grantiella; species Grantiella picta. The sequence continues at coordinate 559,103 of VZRM01007020.1, forward strand.
GCTGTGGCAGAAGTGTCATCATGCTGGGTGCTCTGTGCATCTCTGTGGCCTGATGATTCTCAGGAATGCAGAGATCACAACACAGTCCTTTCAGGGAGAGCTGCCTTTCTGTCTATATGCAGGCAAGAATTTAAACTCAGTTGGATGGTTAGTTGAAATTGGCCAACAGGATGAAAAGTTACCGGGACAGAGAAGATGGTATACAATCAGTCCACAGTAGCCTCATTTCCTTAAGAAATTCGGCTAAACAATAGATATAGAAAAATCAGTAATGACACTAACCAGTGGTTTAAAGTCTAAATTCACTTTATCCCCGAAGAAAGCTTATCTGTAGCATCATGTTTGGACCCTGATTTGACTGAAGGCAGTGAGAGCCCTGCCACTGAGTTCCTTCAAAGTACAGTTGTAAGAAAGAAACTCCACAGCTCAGGACAAAATTGTGCTAGTGACGTTTTCCTTTTTGGACTAGTGAAGGCAGAATCTGCCTGCTACAGCCAGGAAAAGGCCTGCTGCCTTTGGAGGACAGGAGAGTTATGTCTACGCCAGGAAAACATGTCAAGGAGAAGTTCTGGCTGCCGGAATTTAATGCCATCCATGGGGGTAGGTATTTTAGGCAAGCCAGAACATGACACAGGCAGGACAGGACAGGGCCCATCTATCCAGTGGGATGTGGTCACCAAGTTTTGGAGAAAAAGGATGTGTAGGATTCAGTACTATGACCACAAGTGGCCCTGGAACATTTACCAGAGTCACAACTGTAACTGGAAAGATGCTTGTGGCCCTCAGTCTGTACCATGCTGCAGTCTTCAGGCATACAGGGTAAGTCCTTGCTAAGGCAGTCATCTTCTCTGTTTTTACTTTATAGTGCAGATGACACTTATATAGTCTTATAGTTTTATATAGTCTTAGACACTTATATAACAGTAAGTAGTTTAGATTAAGGTCCTGACCATCATTGTGTCCTGTTTCAGCTCATGCTGGGGATATGCTGCTGCTTAGCAGCTGTCCTAAGGGAGCAGAGAAGCCTCTTGGCAAATAATCGGTGTTCTTCAGGGATGAGAGGACAGTGCTAACCAGTGTCTTCACCACTTAGTCTCTCCTTCTGTGCTGACCATTCAGTGACAGCAAGCCCCAGGGCAGGACTGCCCACAGGCCAGGAGCTACACAGCTAGCAGGGTTGCTCCTGATCTCTGCCACAACTGCTGCTGTCCCCTGACACAGACACCTGCTCACAAAGATTCAACCATGATCCCTGCCTCTGCCTGGGAAGTATTCTGACCGACACACGTCTTGTCCCTCATCACGTCATGCCATTCTGCTCTTCACACCCCTGCTGCAGGGTAGGCAGTGGTTAGAGAGCAGGTATCTGCTGGGGAGCTTTACTAACCCTCCTACTTGCTGTCAGGAGCTGAGCAACACTTGCAAGACAGAAAGCACCATTTTACAAAGGTGTTTTGAGATTATGTCAGATAACAGCTAAGTGCCAAAATAAAAAAAGTGTATCAACACATCTATTTTCTCCACAGTTCAGATTATAGTACATGGTAGCTAGTTTCTACAGTCCAAACAGTCTCCATTTTCCTGTGTCCATCTTCCCCAAGAACACTGATGCTGAATGTGCCGACACTTGAGACATGCTGGCAGATAGTTTTGAATGGAAACCCTGTTAGGAGTTCTTGCTATTTCCATCTCCAAATTTCTATGTGCCTTGGCATCTTACCCATCTGACCCAAAAGGCTCTGTCTTGCACTTTGGGAGGAGCCAGAGGAATGCTTGGTTACATGGAGACAGGTGTCCTCCCTCTGATTTTGTGTCCAGCATTTCCAGAGAATGTAGGAAAATGCTTCTGTGAGGTAGCTTGTTGCTGGTTGATTTTTAGTGCTGAAAGTTAGCTCTTGGATAATGCCACATTTCACAAAACAAGTTCATTTGTCATATGCCATGCCATCTTGCCTGGTTCAGGCTCCATGGCATTACAGATGGAGGCTCCAGCCTACAAAGCATCAGACCTTGTGGATGATTGATAAGGGTTATATGTTCTGACATTATGTTTGTACCAGCTGGGAAGCCCTCCATCAAGTCAGTAGTGGTAACAAGAACCTTTCAGGAATTTAAGGCACTTGGATCTTTTCAACTCAAAACACCTTAAATCAAAACCTGTATTGTATTTTATTTGCTCCCCTTTCAACACTACAAGTAAGAAATGCTGTGCACAGATTTTCAATTAAGATATATGCAAAGGAGATTAAAAAATTATGTGATTGAATCGAAAGGCTAAGAATATGTCAGTGTCACACACGAAATACAGATTGTGCAATTGTTTTCAATGTACATATAATGGTACAAGTGAGAGCAGAAGTCGGCTGAAAAATGGAAATTACCTTAATTTCAGTTGTCAGGACAAATAGGAACAGAGGAAAAACACATCATACAGTTTAAAGTCATTCCAGCCCTTCTGAAGAGCACTCAGAAAGGCATTCAACATTCATCTCACTCATGTCCAGAAAAACTGCTTCTCCAGGAGCCTTCATTTTCTAGCAGAGCTGTGCTTTGCCTTGCAACATCATGTTAAAAAAAGGATTCTAATACAGAAAGGGGGAAATTATATTAGTAGTGTTTTCCAGTTCAATTTTCCTTTTCTCTGAAAATTCAGTTAGACTTCTGTCTGCTGAAGATACATATTGATCATCAGTTTATTTCATTTTCAAACTGAGCATTTGAAAGAGTGGCTGAGAGGAGTTGTCTACTCACTTTGCAGTCAGTGGAGGGAGAGAGAGAGGCCCTGGCAGCAGCATCATCAGCCCTCACTGTGTCCTCTACCAGTCTCCTCCCCAGACAGAGGAGCTGAGACAGCCCTCTTTAAGAAGATTCCTGGCATTTACACAGACAATCTGATGTTAATCTCATCTTAATTGGAAAAGATAAGGGGAGTACAGTAGAGAGAAGCCTCCTACCATAAAACATGTCCTGATGGCATTTTTGACTCACTTTATTCAAAAAGCCTCTGGGCTTCAGAGCTTGTTCTCCATGTTTCTCATAGGAAAAAAAATTAGATGTTCTTGCAGGCTTATATACACAGGCAGAACTTGTTGATGTACAAAATAAATTTCTGTTCCCCTAAGATAAATTTATCTGGTAGCTGCTTCCTTAGCCACTCTCTTGTTCCAGATTGAGGTAGAAAGAAAAAGTCCCAAATGTGACCTTTTCTGGCAGGAAGGGCTTTTCGTTTTTCAAACAGCTTTATGGACCAGCCATTTAATTTAAGGAAGTTGAAACACATTAAATAGCATTTCTCCTTCCCTAGCTATGACTGGTATTTGTCTTGGAGCACAGCCTTGGAGTCATGTGTAGGAGGTGGACAGGAAAGTCCTGGAAGACATGACTGGCACATAGACTTGCTCCAAAGGCCAAATGTGCTCTGGACAGTGTGGTCTGTGCTGGTGGATGAACATTTTGTCTTCCTTAGAGAAGATTTGCACATGGTAACAAACTTCCAGGACATGGATAAAGCTAAAAGTCAAGGTAAAGTCAGTAGGAATTCCCTTGTCCAATTCAGTTGTGAAAAGCCTCAAGATGCCCAGCTCATCAAGGAAACTCTTACCCTATTTTTAAAGCAAAACCTGTAGTTGGATTAGGATGACTGATGTTTTAATATCTTTTTAATATCTTTATTGATGATCTGGACGAGGGGATTTGGTCTACCATCAGCAAATTTGCAGTTTTATTTTGCTGAGGCTGGCCAGAAAGGATGTGGTGCCGGCAGCTGGACAGCAGCTGGGCAGCAGCTGTCCAACAGAACACAGGCAGGAGCAACCTTGACCAAAGAGGCTTGTGTGGAAGTGGAGGTGGCTGGTATCCTGCCTGTGGTTGCCTGCAACAGGCTTTGTGCCAGCAGGGTTGCAGCTCTGGGTATTCTCCATGCTCCTCCAGGGCAAGGGCAAGGAGAAATCCAGCCCCTTAATTTGGCTTGATGGTGCAAAGGAGAGCATCATCCCTGTTTGCAGCCAGGCAGGGTTTGGCCATGGTTGTCCTCATAGCTCATGCAGGGCTGGCGTGAGTAAGCAACTCTGCAAGATAATAAGAAGTAGTAATTTGGTAATAATTGGCTGTGAGGAAACAGAACACTGGAGTTCTCTGGGATTTCTTGAGTGGAGAAATTGTCAGTTTGCTTCTACAGTGTGGACAAGTGAGAGTTTAAATACATTTTTTACAGGCAAAGAGCTTGGTTCAATCTCTGTGCCTGACTTGTAATTCTGATTTTTCTTAATAGCTGCACTCCTGCCAGGCCGCGAACACCAGCACATTTCTCTCAGCCAGACAGCAGTGACATGACATATCACTTTACCATCTGCTTCACAGAGAACATAAATGCTCCATTATTTGGCCATGAAAAGAGCGTCACTTTGTTTCTTAGTAGCTGGGTTTCTTGGCAGTTGAAGCCAAGCAAAACCACTTCCTATTTTTCTTGCCAAAGAGGAATATATCTGCAGGTTTCTGCTGCCAACAAAATGTTGACCCCTCCCTGTCTCTATGTGCAGATGTACACATATCCTCCTGATGATATACTGGAAGATGGGGCTGTCCTTAAGAGATCTCACCAGCCACTGAACTATATTTAAATAGCAATCTTAGAGCTGAATAACAAGTCTGTTAAGTAAAATGTTTGTAAAGAAGCTGACTAGATTATCTCACAAAATCTTACAGGCAAAAAACAAAGGCGACTTTTAAGACAAAGGAGCACATCACAGTTTTGGGAGAAATAATTGCATGTCTTTCTCTAAAGCTTAGCAAAATTCAAGCCTCCACATAAAGTTCATGAACTCATTTTTATGGCTCAGAGACAACATGAAGAACAGGGCTGTATTTTGCTACAGGATTCCATTCTAGTGCCGTATTTAAGCTATATGCACCCCTTCTTTTCTTTCCCCAAGAGGATTATAAACCATATGTCTAAAGAATTTGTGTACCACATCTTGGGTGGGATTTCTAGTGTTCCTGCTGGGCTCATTGCTGCAAGAATGATGCTGAAACAGATGGAAACTATGCTAACAGCCATTGATGGAACCAGTATGTACAAGGGGGTGCTGCCCTTCTCCTGAGGCTCCTGATTGCAGTGCTGCGATGTGGCCTGGGGAGAGGTGATAGGGGCAGCCTCAGCATCTCTGTGTGCAGGCAGAAAAAAGTGTGTTTTCTGGAGAGACAGCTGAGCAGTGTCTCTGCAAGGAGCCCAGCTTTGTCACAGTCTCTCCTTGCCCTTGGCAGTGCAGCCAGTATCTGTTTTCATTGACTGTGAAATGGGCTCACTCATATCAGACCATTCCCACTCATGAATCCATTCTGATTCTAAAGTTCCAGAGACTTGCACAGCTTTAGGCAAATGGGGAAAGAAGAGAAAGAGAGAAAATCCTACCCACTGAGCTATGTTTGCACAGAGTGAAGGGCTGGGCGTAGTGTAAGGAAGCAAATGACATAGAGTCATAGAATATTAAAGGGTTGGAAGGGACCTTAAAGATCACCTAGTTCCAACCTTTCTGTATGGGCAGGGACACCTCCCACTAAACTAGGTTGCTCAATGCCCCATCCAACCTGGCTTTGAACACTGCCAGGGTTAGGGCATCTACAACCTCCCTGGGCAACCTGTGCCAGTGTCTCACCCCCCTCAGAGAAAAAAATTTCTTCCTAATTTCTTCTTTCAACCTAAGTTTCCCCTTTTTCCATTTGTACCCATTACTCCTTGCCCATATTCCTATAGAGGGAATATTTATGAAAATTCCCTCTCCAGCTTTGCTGTAGGCCCCCTTCAGATATTGGAAGGTTGCTTTGGGATCTCCATGCTACCTTCTCTTCTCCAGGCTGAACAGCCCCAACTTTCTAAGCCTGTCTTCATAGCAGAGGCGCTCCAGTCCCCTTATCAACTTCATGGTGTCCTGGACTTGCCCCAGAATAATTTTTCTTGGCCTGCCAGCCACTATCCCTTTGATACAGCCCAGGGTTTGCTTTGTTTTCTGGGCTGCAAGCACCTTCTCTTGGCTCACGTGGAGTTTTTCATCAACCATCACAGAACTGTGTATGTCACTGCTGTCTTCTCAGCACTTTATAACCAGTTTTGTTTCAGTTTTCCTGCATCATACTCCTTATGCTTTGTAGAACAACAGAGAGCTTGAGTTTGCCTTATTCACCCCACTGGTACTTTCTGGCATCACCTACTGCCTACCCTGATCCAGATGACTCCTTGGCACCCAGACCCAGCTGGGTAGCACCTTGTGTGCCTCCACCATTCCCAATGGACTGCCCTGGCCTTGCACGTGCCACCCGGTGTGGAATGCACCTGAGGAAGCAATGGGGACCCTATTCTTGTGGATGCAAAAGCAAGACAGAAGAACAAAAGGCTGCAGCCAGCTCAGTGAATGAAGCACCACTGTATTCCACTCTCCACTGGCTGTATGATGGTCCCTCTTCCGCTGGTGTGAATTGCTAGCTGCCTTCTTGAATGGACACACTGCAGGTCACGTGAAGACTAAGAGTTGATGTATGAGCAGCCTGCTGTGCACAGAGAGATAAGGTGACTCAACATGAGGCAAGTCACAGTATGGCATTTGCCTGTCACCAGGACAAATTTATTGGCTGCTGTGTTGACCCTGTTTTTCTCAGAGTAGCAGCTGTTCTGACAGTGGTTTGGATGAGGCAATGTTTGGCACAGACCTCTTGACACTGCAGATCTGAAGCTCTCTCATTGTCATGGAGGTAAAGGGCATCTGAGCACAGCTCACTGTTGCTCTGCTGCCCCCTGTGCTGCCACCCCTGTCTGAGTTATTTTGGGCTCCCAAAATTGCCACTCCTCATTGCAGCCTGCGAAGAGGGTGATGCTAGAAAACCAGATGAAATAATAAAGGAAGACAAAAGAAACTACTTTGCTCACCACTGACCACTCATTTCCTTTGAGTTTTGGAGAAGGCTATATACAGTTTGCATATATATATAGTGTATCTATGTTCTCTGTGTTCCTGGTGGTGATCTGTTTCTGGAGAGAGCCAAAGGCTGGGGCTGTTCTTTAGGTTAAATTTGGAGTTAGAGAAAAGAGGTGCAGGATGCAGCGTGGTCAGGATCACAGCAGCTTTAAAAAAAATTGCAAGGGAGAAGCAAAAGATTGCAAGGGAGAATGGCCTGAGGCTTTATCACGTTGATACCCTGATGGCATCTCAAATGGTGGTGGGAAAGTAGCTCAGTGACAGGGGTAGCTCTGTCAAACTTTGGGAAAACAGAACAGACAGGGGAAGGCAAAACTTTTAATAATTAAAATTAAGTTTTCTACAGAAGACAGAGTTGGAAGAATTTCCTTGTGGAAGGATATTTCCAGAGCACAGCCATGGTTTCCCAACACTCTTTGCCTGATGAGTCAGAGCAAAATAAATCACATTTGATAAAACAACCCAAAAAACATAGTACATTCAGAGCCCTGTTTACGTTAACAATGAGGCAATTAACAGCTTGCACCAGAAACAATTGACCACAACCGAAAACATTCCTGTACTCTTTTAGCCACTACTTCCCCAAACTCCAGCACTTCCTTCTGGTGCGACATGTCTGCTCACAGAACAGAGGCACAGCCCGGGCATGGTGCATCTGCAAAGCTTCATCTCTTCAAATATTTACCCCCAGTACCCCCAGTTCCCCCAGAACAACTGCAGCAGCAATGACTTCTCGAGCTGATCCTGCAGTGACTACAGTTCAGACAGTCCTGGACTGTATTTGGTCCATGCCACCAGGTGAAACCCATCTCCTGGCAGGCAGAGTCAGTGCATGCTTTCCTCTCAATAGGCTTTTCAGAGAATAAATCCTTTCCCCTGGCTACCCCTGTGAGCACAGCTGTTCTTTTCAAAGGTTTGGGCTGAAATACAGCTGGCTGAAACATTCAGTCTGAGTGCAACAATTCTTAAGATCCTGCTAGACCTGGCTTGGTCACATGCTCCCACATCTTTTTCTCTAGCATTTTGCTCATTTGCTTATATTGAAGATTCACTGTTATTATAAGAGGCATCTCAAAGTGCTTTATTACTTTGCAGAAGGCATCTGCACATTTCCATCTGCCACACCATGTTGCTTGTACACACATATTTCAGCACCCAAGTATGAGCAAGCAGGTGGCCAGCAGCAGCAAGTCTACCCAGATAAGGGGTTCTTTAGCAGAAAGTCATCTGTAGGCCACATTCCCCAGCAGGGGGTAACATCAGGGGCTCTGTGTGTGAAGCATTGGCAAACCAAGGCAAAGTCTTAATATTCCAGTTCCTGAGCCGTTTCATAACATCTCCAGCCATCTGTCCTTTGGCAAGATCTTGTGGTAAGTGCAGTGAGGGCAAACAATGCTTTATGCAACTAGGGTTGGCATGCTCTTCCCAAAACTGTTCCCTAGATTCTAGATTGCACTATGCTTACCCCAAGATTGCTTCAGTCACTCAGGCCACCTGTCCTGTTCAATTCACCTGGCAGAGGCATACTGTTCTTCGTCTTATGCTTAAACCACAACAGTTAAACAACCACTGTTGAGTGTCCCGGAAAAAATCAAGTTTGTGAGCTGGGAAGTGTGGCCAGCTCCTTCACACAAATTAAAGGGCAGCAAACCAAAAGGCAAGAAGTTGAAGGCAGTAATGAAATTAGGAGCTGTTAGCACAAGTCTCCAGGCTTGCATAAAGGTGAAATAATCTAGAAAACAGTCTCTTTGTATCCTTTCCCTTTTCAAATTATTCCTTACTTAAAACAGACTTTGAATACATTTGTTGATGATAAGGAAATTCAGGCTAATTAACCATGGATGACATGAAGAATCCACTCAGGACAGAGAATTAACAAACACATTTCCTTCTTCAAAACTGGGATGTGATCCCACGTGTTCCGTCCCAGTCCGAAGGAGCAGCCCCATGGTGTCTCAGCCCCAGGGAGCACAAGGCTTTCACGTTCCCCTGCAAAGGCTTTAAGACTCAGTGACAAAACTCTTGAATTTTGCTAGGTAGTTTAGCCACTACCCCAAGTGGCCAGAGCTAGTTCTGTATATGTCAGCACCTCTTCCCCAGCAGCTGAGTTGACTGAGATGCAAGCAGCAAACCTTCAATCCCAATCTTCCAGCAGGCACTTGCAAGGCTGTGCAGTGCTCATGGGATCAAGCATGCATTTGGAAAATCACCTGGTGTGCCTGCATAGGCTGCTCCTTTGCTGGGCAAGAGGCAGCCAAGAATGAGGGACATCAGCAATGCAAAGCACTCAGTCTGCAGCAGACTTTCTGTCTTGGGAGATGTAGCCAAAACCCTGTGCACTTATAGCTGTGTGAAATGCAGCAAGCAGACTTTGTGAACGGCTCCTGAGCTTTGTGTCTGTTCTTGTGTAACTCTGCCCTAAAGAGGGTCAGAACCCTGCACCACCAAGCCCCCTGTTCAGTTCTGGATGCCAGATCTCACTGGAAGTGCAGACCCCAGTTCTAAGTGTGCATTCCCATCTCAGCCAGAATTGAAACCTGCATTATTTCAGAGTAATGTCTATGTTCTGTTCCTTTTACTACAAACTACCTTTTTTTTCCCTGAAACAACATGCAATTCTCCCTTACTTTGGAATTCCCCACAGCACCAAAAAGGCCAGCTTCTGCTGAGCCCTAGGTAAGATGCTGCCACCCATGGTGTATAAAACTGTCAGTAGCACCATGTGATTGGTGTGAGCAAAGTGGGGTTTGCAGAAGGAGGTTTTTAAAGACCAGATATGATACAGAAAGAAAAACCAAGATGCTTGAAGAGCTTGTCTGCTGGCAGAGGAGTCTCAATAAGTCCTTCCCTTTCAGATTTTCTTCTATAATTGAGATATCAAACATCTCAGCTCTATCTAGTGCGTTGTTGCTTTTCCCACCAATGTCTCTCGTTCCAGCAAAAGATACAACCTGTTGCTGCAGGTAAAGTCTGGCCGACTTAGATATTATGAAGAAATTCTTCACTATGAGGATGCTGAGGCACTGAAACAGGTTGTCCAGAGAAGTTGTGGATGCCCCATCCCTAGAAGATCTCAAGTCCACGCTGGGTGAGGCCCTAAGGGACTTGGTCTAGTGGGAGGTGCCCCTGCCCATGGCAGGGAATTGAAACTAGGTGGTCTTTAACGTTCTTTCCACTGCAAACTATTCTATGATTCTATGACTTCAGATCTAACACAGTTCCTTAGAGCATATGCACATTGTGGGAGGCAGACCAAGATCGAGAATGATTACTGGGGTGTTAGCTTTGGTAGCCATCCTGTTTGGCAACAACCCATCCTGCTCATGCCCTTCAGCAGCAGCACTGCCCTTCTCTACAGGGTAAACGACGTGTGTCTAAGTTCGACTGCATATGTATAGATTTTATTGAGGTTTTTTAGATCTAAAAATAAAGCAGTACAGATTTGTCTGGTTTTTGCTTTAGGTCTAGCAAATTTAGCAAGAGTTGCCGGCGCCTTGTGCCCGCAGTGACTCTGCAGAGGGGAGCCGGGCGCAGGCTGCGTGCAGCAGTCATGGTCAGCTATAGGGGGCACGCTTGAACAGGGTAAGCCCTGCCTGCCCTCGGCAGCCCGAGACATACCTGCTAAGGGACCTGTACAGACATAGCCCTCCTCCAAAGGCAGGATTAGATGAACATCTGCTCTTCAATAGGCAGATACATCCACACCTGCATCAGCTGCTGATAAACAGAGCTGCTGGGAAGCCAGATTTATGAGGTCTTGCATGTGGCTGTAGGTGAGCCCGGATCCCTTGTGCTGTTTGCAGGGCACTGAGGTGCTGGTGGTGTGCCGTTCATCAATGCTGTTAGGACAAGATCTTCCTTTTGTCTCCCTCTCCATCCCCTACTCTCCTCAATCACTCTCGACGAGCCTCTGCAGCACTTGATCTCCCATCCAGTATGGAACTCCATCCCAGCAGCATGGAGCTGGCTGTTTTACTGCTGCCTCACCTTCTCCCTCCCAGCTGCCTTCAAACTACCTGGCTGGGATGTTTTGGGGACCTGTGGTCTTCCTTAGGCAGCCCAGTCCCTTCTGCAAAACATGAGTGCCTCTAAGCCTTGCCTGCATATGTGTGGAAAATTTATAATTGTGAAGCCGGACTAAAACCTCAGCAGCAATAGTTTGTTTTCAGATACACTGGAAATGAAAATGTTTGAGGTTTTTTCTTAGTAAAAAAGTAAGAAAAACACCCACCTGTTTGGGACTAAATGTTTCATGGGGGAATGAAGAAGGGCACTCTACCCAGTGGTTTTCTTGTTTCTCAAAGTGCAAGCATCATTTTCAAGGCAAACCGCAAGTTCAGAACACGAAGAAAGGCAAGTCTTGCATTTTGGAGATGAAACCTTGATGTTGACTTTTCAAATGTTTCCTTTTTTTTTTCTTTTTATCATTTTTATTTTCCAGCTGAAGCTGTTTGCTAAATGCTCCCCACCACCATCACTTCCCCAAGGTTGCTGGAAATGACTCAGCCATGCACAGGGCTGACAGGGCACGGCTGTGGCTGGGCAGTGGCAGACGCTGCTGGCTCAGGTTGAGCACTGCCCCATCGCCTCTGCCTGCCTGGGCCAGACTGGCACCTCTCCAGGGCAGGAACCCCTTCCTAGAGCAGGTGAAGGCCATCCTGACTTCATGGGAGTTGCAAAGTGGCCTTACTCCAGCATCCAGGCCATGCATCCTGGAGCCTCACTGTGCTGGTCCCCAGCTTGCCCCTGGGCAGGAAGAATGCCAAATTCTTGCCTGAAGCTTCAGTGTTTCCAAGGAGAAGGAGTTTCAAATGAGAGGCACCATCTGCCCAAGTCTGATGGACAAAAATGTTATGGTTTTGCTTGAATTTTTAAATAAGAATACAACACATTTTTTTTTCACAGCTCCCCACCAACAGCCACTTTCACACTTTGCCTGATAAAAATCACATAATGTGCTAACATGGTAATTAGTTGTCAATGTTTCCTTTCTCAAAGACACCCTGATATTTTTTTGTATCTTGGTTTCCATCTGAGTGTATCCAACTTACTGAGTAACACAAAAATTCTTAAAATTTAGTGTTCTTAAATTATTATTATTATAATAAAAACTAAATTATTCTTAAGACATTCTTTACCTTTATTAAATGTATTAAATGTATTCTTATTCTTCAAAATGGTCTTAAACATCTCTATAAGGCAGGTGATAGAGGGATCCACAAAACAGCAGAAAGAGATAAAAGGATTAGGTCAGAACTGCAGTCATTAAGGCTTTTTCTACCATGTAAGGCCAGTCCCTTGGCTTCAGAGATACTTCCAAGAGGACAAGTTGTGGATGCCCCACAGTCATTTGGACTTCAAGTGAAGGAGCAAATTAGACAAACTGATTAAATACTTTACGTGAATCTCTAGTTACCTCTAGTGGCAGATCTCAATTTGTAATGCAGACAAAGCACCACTTGAAATTCAGGTGTTTTTGTTTCAATCCTTCATCCAGGATTTTACGAGTCTGTCCCAGGAGGTGTCTGAGCAACAGGGTATAATTGTCCTCTTTTATGCTGAAAGAGCAATGTATTTCTTTTAATGATGGAAAAGTGACAAAATTTGCACCCTGTCTTGTATATCTTTATCAGATGTAAAGGAAGTTCAGAAATTTAAATATAGACAAACAAAGCTGGGGAAGCTCTGCCTGTGTCACTGCACATGGCAGATTTGACTGTTCTGGTCTTCCTGAAGTGCTCTACAGCTTAGTGCAGAGATCTTCTGATACCTGGCAAATGAAATATGACTAATTGTGGAAGTGGTTTTCCTGCATGTAGGTTGATTTATTTATTATCTCTCGACCTCAAATGGCAAAGGAGCACTTTGAAGAAAACATGTTTGTTAAAGTTCTAAGTTTATTTCCACTTTGGGGCTAAGGAAAGCTTTGACTCTAGGGAGGCAGAGACCTCTCCTACTAAAACCAGACTTCTTAATCCCAGTATAGCTGAGGCAGAGAGTGAGTAAACCTGAAACAGCCCTTAAAATGGCAGCAGGTTTACATCTCCTGCTACAAAGAGCCATCCAGAAATAAATCTGAAGAAAACACCACCAAAGCAGCTTCTGCAACTCTCCTTCAAAGTCTCCAGGTGAGGTCTTAGCTGCTGCAGCTCTTGGGGGCTTTCAGAAGAGAATGGATGGAGCATTTTATGTGAGAGACTGGTCTTGGCCAACCTTAGGACAAGTTTTCTGTTCCCTGTTGAGATGAAATATATGCTCACACCTCTGATACAGCTGGGCAAAAGCCAGGTGGCACAGCCTAAACAGGTGAGGAAAGTGAGTTTAAAACTACTGCCTACCTTTGCCAGCAATCACTGAGCACCCCACTTTGTTGCTTTAGCACAGAGGATCAGAGGCAGGAATTTGAGCTGCTGTGAAGTTTTGAAGCTTTGTTTGACCATGCACAAAATTGGTGGTTACAAGCTGATCTAGTAAAAGCACTACAAAACCATGCAAGTGAAACCCCAATTTAAGTCTAGTTATGTCAATTTAGGTATTTCTGAACCAGCTTTATGCCTTCCTCTCATCAAAGCAAGCCAAATTAACATAAGCCACATTTATGTCAGTTTCGGTGTAATCTTCTGTATACAGATTTCTCTAAAACCTGCTTTTAAACTGTCTTGAAGACAAAACACCATACTCATCTTTTCTAGAAACTTAGTCAAAGCATCACCATGTGTTCCTGGAGCAGGGACTAGTACATTTTTGTTTATTTCCTGCACTTTTATCGAAGTCAGTATGAAACATCTCTGGAGCATCTCAGCCGTGCTTTGTGCAGTAGCCCTGCTGGGATCAGTGAAACTGCAGTCGTGGGACTAAATTTGGCTCTGTGGGTCTCTGTCCTGCTGAGATGCATTGGGAAAAACGAAAAGGGAGGAGAAATACCTTAGAGTGAACTGACATTCTGCTGTGGAATTGGAACCATGATAATGATTTCAAATATATGTTCTTAATTTTACTTTTGAAAAATTAAAACCAGGCAGGGACAATTTGGGCAGGAGCAATCTGGATCTTCATGCATCTTCCCAGTGCTTCCCTTGCAATTTTAGCTCTGGCCCTCTTTTTCCTGCAAGCTGTTTTGCAACCTCTGCTCCTTGTCGCACTGTGTGCCACAACACAAACAGCCCTGTGACAACAATCAGGGTCTAATGCGTGATGGTGACCATTCAGGACATTTAAATAGGGTTGGTTTTGGAGTCAGGACCTCAGACCAGATGCTGGCTCCAAATCAGCTAATTTACACTCAGAAAACTAGGTTTGTTTGCGCTCTGGAAAACTCTCCAAAACAAGAGTAATGCTAGACACAAACCTTGCTGTAGTTGCCCCAGGTTGTCCCATCTCTTCCTCCTCACTTAATTTGGACCACTGGGATCAGAGCTGGAGCCCATCATGTCCTGCTGTTCTTTGGGGCTGTGAAGGAATCCTGATGGAGGCGTGGGCTGAAACTGTCCCCAGAAGGCAAAGCTCCTGCAAAGATTTCCCTAATTCACCTCTTGCTGAGACACCTAAGCTTATTTTTTAACCTTTTTTTTTGGAAAATAGCATGTCTTAAGGGTGTTAAAAAAACCACTGCAGCATGAGTAGTTGATAGTGAGGCACAAGGTGGGAAGACAAAGAGCTTGGACCAACGTGGATGGGGAAGTTTGGCTGCTTACAGGATCGTCTGCACCCTCGGTTACCATGGCCTGGCTCAGATTCCCTGTCCTCTGATGAGCAAGTCTGATCTTCACAGTACTTTGCCAATGTAGCTTTGGAGAGCTACAGGGCAGTGGAAGAAAGCACGTGTGTTTTGGAAAGCTTCTCTTTTCTGAAAGGCGTGTGAGGTGGAACTGACAAGAGCTGGTAGCAGAGCAGAAGGCATGTGTGAATCCTGCCACCAGCTCTGCAGAGCCAGACAGCTGCACAGCTGCCATGCCAAAAGTGGAAGCAGATGCACATAGTCAAATTGGCTTTGCACAAAGGGGAACCAGCCGGGTGATTGGGGGCCAAATCCTGCTCTCAGTTTACAGCAGGTAAAGTGAAGGGTTAGCTAGTTGCAGAAGAACAGCTCCATTCAGGCAGCAAAGCTTGAATTCTTGGGTCTGCATGGTGCAGCAGATGAGAAAGAGGCACTAGAGCATCTGAGGGCACAAAAAAAGGTTTGGCTCAGGCATGGCAAGATCTTCATCCTCATTGCCTGCTTTCTGTTTCCATCTCAGTGCTGCACTGACCATTCTGCCCTGTCCCTGGCTGCCTGTGGTGTACTAGATCTTCCCTCAGCATGCCAAGAGCTCATGCTCCTGTTGCTGAACCCATGCTAGAGAAGGCAGAGAAGCAGCTGCGTGCAGGAGTGAGGGGCTGGCACAGGACTGGCTGCACTCAACGGACTGTCAGCCCGTGTTGTGGAGACATCCCTTGCTGGAGGGCTGTGGGCAGCAGAAGCACCTCTGGGCTGCATTTTGCCATGGGCTGCTGACCCCCAGAACAGGTGCCATACAGCTGTCTCTATCCCTCCTCCTTCATCTCTTCCCTGAGTGCCTTTATGCTCCTTGCCGTCCTCTGCTTGAGGCTGCCCCTGATATCCTGTGGTGGTGTCCAGCAGAGATGAAAGGACTGCTCAGAGGGGTAGATGGGACACAGGGAAAGAGGTTGTGCAAGCAAGAAGTACCCAACATGTAGCTGTCTGGATTGAGGAACTCACACCGTACTTCCTACTCCGGCATTGCTCCAACATGGACCATTTTCTCTGTTTTAATCACATACCGTGAAATCTGTAGGCACTCTAGGACCACATTCACAATTAGAGACAGAGAAGCTGGGTGACAGCTGCAGCAGTCAGGGAGACAAGAGCTCACATATATTGGAACATACAGAAACACTCTTTCCAGAAAACTGGACTATATCTGACTATTTGGTTAGGGGGGGGCCTCAATGCCCAAAGGCAGCCAGTGCTGTCCCCATGCCAGTTTCCAGCTCCATCTGGGCATCCCCACAGCCTCGGGAGCCAGCAACTGCTGAGCACACTGCAGCACTGGAAGCTGCTCCTTCACAGAATCCTGCTCGGATCCTGCAAAGCACACGCTGTCGGCCGAGGAGGAGAAGGACACTGAAGCAGAGCTGAGCTGGGAGGTAGGTAATGTTCACAGGCATGGGAATTTGCTTTGCCTACTAAGCATTGAGGAAAACTTTCTCAAATCGTGGCACTTTGCTACAAGGGGACTGACCAGTGGTTGTATTTTATCTTTGGGACAGCCTGTTGTTTTTATTCTGGTGCTCATCTGTTGATTTTTTGGTCTCCGTGAAGCCTAATTGCTGCTCTTGCAGTGCCTTTTCACTGTCGTGGAAGAGGATATGTTGAAAGTTGGTCACTCCTTCTCCCCTGGCTGATCCCTGTATTTTTGCACCCATGGCTCTGGGTGATTTGGTGCATCTCTCATCCCTGCAGCACTTCTCACCTGCTGTAATCCAGTCCCCAGTGCCTGTGCCAGAGATGAAAAAGGAGGTGAAACGCAGGCTTGCTGGGGATGTTTTCAGCTCAGGCACTGTATTCACGTTTTGGTGATGGCCAAAGGGCTGATCCTTTCTCTCATGTCTAGTTCTCTGAAAACACTCCAAATGAAGTGTGAAACCTGTGTGTCCCTGACTGCCAGCAGAGCTGGCTGCTTTTTATGACAGCAGGATTTTCTCTCTGCACAAAGCAATTCCCTGCCCTCTGCTCTCACACCACGGGTAAGCCTCCTTCTTTCAGTGCACCATGCACTCTGCAGCCATGAAGGAGCCAGAGTCAGGGCAGCAGTAGGAAGCAGCTGCCTGCCCAGCTGCCTCTCTTTCCCACAGCCTGTGGCTCACCCCTGCACAGCACAGTGAGCTGGTCACTGTGCTGATGCTGCTGAAAACTTTTTGTTTCCTGGAGCATTGGATGCCCTTGCTTTTTGCATGAGATTGATTTTCAGCCAGAGCATGCAGACCTCCCTGCTGTGCCCCTTGTAATGCTTCAGGACAGCACAGCCATGCTGAAACTGGAGCTGTGCTAACTGGAGTTATGGCTGTGTTTTGCTAGATCAGCCTCTCCAAATCCTTTCCAGGTTTCTCTGTTATTTTTTATTGGTTGTGTGTATACCCAAAAGTCTATGTGAAATTTTTTCCCCGAGTTTCTTGGAGGACCACCAAGCACCCTTGGGATCAGCAGTTTGATGGGGGGCCGGNCTGAAGGCCATTTGTGTGATCTTGTTGGCCAACAGCACCTTCAGACAATGGCTTAGGGTTCTAGACATAAGATTAACTAAAACCCAACGTTGTATTAAAAACAAGACTGGATATCAGACTTACAGATGATTCCCAGGGCTGAGTTTTTAACATCACTAGCGATTTAATGACCCCTTTTTTGCCACAGGTTTCTAGAGAACCTGGAGACCAACATGTAATTATCCTGTGCAGTCACTCCCTCCTTTTGTGCAAAGAGGTGTGTTTTATACCAAGCTTAACAGTGAGAGCATAAACGAAATCATGACAGGAGCAAACTCATATTGCTGTATAGCATGCCTTACTGGGAAGTACATTAAGCGTTAACCTCCTTCGGTTTATGTGGTCAGCTGCTCTTTGATGTCTTATCATGATACCTAATCACATTTCAAAGAGCAAAGAAAACCCCAAAATGTTGTGTATCTTCTTTTTTTTTAATAATGAGATTTGACTTTGCTGCTTTGGACTGTGGATCTATTTTATTATGTTGCAGAGAATTTCTGTTTTAAATTTGCTTTTGATTTTCCAAGCTGAAATGAGCTATAGCAGGAAAAAATGAGGGTTGTCCTCAGACCCATTTTACTGACAAAAGCCCTAAATAGTCAAGAAGACAAGATTACTTTATCCCAGCTCATGGCAACTATCATTCACAAAGTGAAGTGCAAAGGTTTCCCAGTCTGACTGCCCCCACCTACACTCTGGGCTCTTCTGTAAAGAAAGCTGACACTGGGAAGGGTTTTCCAAGTTTGGAGTTGTTGGCTTTGCACATATTTGATAGAATAAAGGTGAAGCAAGCAGAGATCATTTTGGGTTAAGGAAACATGGACACCCATACCACTATTTTTTTAGTTTGAACATTATTTGAGATTAATTCAAGAGCTTTCTTTTTCTACAGAGAGTGCCTAAAGCACTTTTACTCAGCGCTTGACTTTGGGTTTTCTCAAATGTCCTTTGCTCTGTCCAAGAAATATGGACACATTACTATTATTCTTATCTATGAATTAGGTCTGGTCTTGAGTTAGGACCTGCTCAGAAAGACCCTCAAAAGGCCAATGAAACTTTTGACCTTTTACTCATCTGCCTACCCACTTACCAAGTAGAAAGTCTTGATGGTCCTTTGAATTATTTGAGCATACCAGAAAAGAGTCAGTGAAAGAAAATCTGTGTGCTGTAAAGGGAAATAGAGATTTTACCTATATAGTGGAAAAGCTCATCTGCTTTATCCTACTCATTTGAAACTCACACCAGAAAAAAATAAAGCTGCAGTTTGATATTGAGAAGGAAACCTGACCCACACATCTGCATACCGGAAAGTGACTTGACCTCCTCTTATTCAGCCCAGCTTCTTGCTGGATTTGTTATTTATTTAACATTTTGGGCTGTATCTATTATCTTCACTGAGCTGTGCATGTGATCCCCAGCCCACAGGAGAGGAGGATGATGTAGGCGATGGGAATCTGTTTTACCCTGGCTAGCCTAAGGGATCCTCCTCACTGCTATGGTGAAGAGGGGTAAGAGGGGCTGATGCAAAAAGCAAACTGCTTCCTGCCAGTGCATGGTCAGCCAAAGTCACATTTGCAGCCCCAGGCTGCTGCTGGCAAACCTTGGCATGTCTCCCCATAAGCAGCAAGGGCTTGATTATTTGCTTGTTCTCTCAAGCAGCACTGTGCAAGATCAGGAGAGAGTTTAAATGTGGCGAGCATTGATCCCTGCAGGTTGTGTACCTGCACTGCTGCTTTCAGCCCAGTAGAGGACAGGAGTATCTGCTCCACAATAGAACAGTCTGCCCTGCTTGCTCATGGTGTGTCTGGACACTGAGGGCAAGGTCTCCCTCTCCCCCACATGCTCTGCCTCATGGGCCCAGCACAGCAGCTGTGCTTGTTTTGCTTGTTTGCAGTGGTGTGGATGGATGGTAGACATGGCTGGTGTGGACAGCAGGCTGGGTCTTTGCTGTGGAAAATGTGTTTCCAAGAGCCTGGTGCCACACCTCTCTAGACACCTGTGGCCCTGGAAGTCTTGACCAGAAAGGTTGAAATCTCTCTCTGGTAGTGGTGAAAAGCCCCCCAGGCTGAACATAGCATAAAAGTGTGTAAGCGTCTGCATTGTCAAATTCTTCTAGCCTTACGTTTATTGTGAGCTTGACCCTTGAGTGCTTCCAGCTTTTGCCGAAGACACTCTGATGCCCTCATTGCCAGGCTCTTTGACTCATCACCTTTCACAGAGCGGGTTGAGTGAAACTTGAGGTTTTCAGCACTTGGTATCTTGCACATTTCCTGCCAGAGGTGGTAGAAAAATGTGTTTCCTGAGATGAAGTAAACGAAAGAGAATAGCTATGAAAATCAGACCAGAAGAACCTAGAAACCTAAGAAAAATAGTAAAGCTGTTCATCAGTTTCCTGTTTACCAGCAGCTCAGAGAAAGATTTATCAGTGGCATTGCCAAGCTCTCCTCACACCTCTGCCCATACTGCAGCAGTGTAGGTGTGTGTTACCCCTGCAACACCTCCTGTCACACCCCTGGTAGGGGCAGAGGCCTGAAGGAAGCTGTAAACAATGGACAGTGCCTGCTTCGAGATTGTAACCACTGTGGTCAAGATGGGAAATGCTAGATGCCCAGATTTCAGTGCATGTTGCTCTTGTGCTAAAAGTAGGCTGCTGATGTCAGGGTGCAAGTTTGAATCCAGGGTCCCTGAGTCATCAGCCCAGTCCTAAACCACACACAGACTTCCCTGGTTTAAGACCATGGTTTCATGTGTTTCACCTTTTTGCCTTTGAAAGTCTGATAATCATCAGGAGTTTCTCCAGAGGAGGCTCCTGCAGTAAAAATGGAGACAGACATGGGTGCTGGTACCCACACAGGGAATTTCCCACCCTGACTCCCCTCAGTTCCTCACAGCCATGGGGCTGGCATCGTCTGAGGCCTGTTGGGAGGCAGAAGTGGTGCAGCCACTTGTGCTTTTCAGTGTCTCTGGCAGGCGCTGCCTGGCTCAATGCTGGGACCAGAGCTGTGCCCTGGCTGGGCTGGCCAGGGTGGGGCAGCTGCCACTGGATGCTACTGGTGTAGGGCCACTCTGCAGTGGCGGTGGCCAGTGGCCAACTTTGCTCTGAGCCACTGTGGCCATGCCAAGGCCTGGTAGTGAGCACTGGGCACAGGAACCCTTGAAAATCTGGTGGGAAGCCATCAGCTTCTGCCAGAGAGGGAATAATGTGCCAGTAAGTGCAATTGCAGCTGCTGGAAAGCACTACAAGGAATAAGCAGGCTGCAGGAAAATAAAAAGAGTAGGAGCTGACACAGATTTGCCAAGAGGCAGCTATGTCAAATCAGCCTCAGTTACAGGCAAAGCAGTGATATCCCACACCTCAGAGCTAGAAAGCTCTCTGAACACCTCAAACAGCCTTTGTGTGGGTGCACAAGAGCTCAGACACACTCCTGAGTGGTTGCCACTGGACAGAAGAGCTGTCCAGAAGGATCCTGCATCCAGGGCTGTGCCCTGCGCTTGCACAAACTAGAATTTGCTGTCCTTTGCTCCTCTGGATGAAGGTCTGGTGCATGATTTTCCTATTTTTACACATGCTACCACGTTGGGAAGAGTTACAAATGTACTAGGGGACAGGATGGCTGCTTCAATTGACCTCGACAGATTAAAAAGCCTGGCAGCCATGAGCTGCAGTACATTAGGGACAAGTGACCACTTCTCCCCATGGGCAGGGTCAGACAAGGCCACAAACACAGTATGGGGAAGGCAGGGCTTCTGGATAAAGGATCTGGGGGCTGACATTCAGCACAAAAATCTGTGAATCACCAGTGCTACGTGAAAAGGAAACAGCTGCCCCAGGCAGGTGACACTTGCAGTCTGGTTTGCCAGTTTTGGGTACTGCAATGCAAAAAAAGATTAGAAAAAAAAAGATTAAGAAAAACTGGACAGCCATTACCACAAAGGAAAAAATATGGATTGTGAGCTGTTAAGGATTGAAGGAAATCAATATCTTAGAATATTTTAAAATTGCTAGAAGTATTTGTTCCTCCATGGCTAAGGTATATAACTGGCTCAGATTACACCAGGCTAGTTTTTGATTAAGTTACTAGGAGTGAATCTGGAGAAGCACTGGGATGGTTTGTAAGGAGGAGCTGGGAGAAGGCAGGGGCTGTAGGAGCAGGCTGGCCAACTGCATAGCGAGAGTTACAGTAGGACACTGGCCCTGCCTTCAAGACAGGGGATGGACTCCATGATCCCCCAGTGTCCCCTGCAGCCGTGTCTCCTGTGATTTCTCTGTTCTAATCGATTCTTGCTTGCAGCCTTCCCTGCTCTCCACCCTCAGCCAAACCACTGTCAGATGAAAATGTGAGATGTGCCTGTGCCCTGGTGAACCAAAAGTTTTGGACAGCAAAGGTTTAAAAACCTAATTGCCCCTGGAGTGAGAAAAAAAAGCATCAAGTAAGGGACAGATGGAGAAGATTTTTGTTCTCAAAAACTCCACATGCAAGAGATGTATTTGTTTACTCCTTTGTGTCCCACAATTTCCCTGTCGTAATGCATGGGTGAGAAAATTCCACTCACTGCTGACACTGCTATGAATGAGTTACTGTGCTGGGAGTTTTGAAATGCGCTGATTTCTGCTGGGGTGAAACCAAACGATTGTGCAAGGCTGCAGCTGTCAAAGCCATAATCCTTGCAGCTTTGTAGCCGGCAGTGAAAAGCAGAGCGTGGAGCAGAGTGAGCTGGTCCAGGGCTCTCCAAACACCTCCAGCTGCTTCTCCTATACGAACTGAGCCACAGTTTTTGGAGGATTCTCTGGCTCACAGCCTTTTTTGTTGCACTGAGCATCTGCTGCAGGAGAGAGAGGCAGAACAATGCCGAATAGGTTTTTCTCGTGCATATTTGTACACGTCTGCATACACAAGCACTTTTGACAGTAACACAACTCCACATTTTAGTGGAGGGTGTCATTTTTTTTTGCTGATTAAGCTGAAAAGAAAACTTGAAATTTCTGCCTGCTATCAGCAGAACAGGCACATCTTAGTTCTACTGGAAAGTTTTTGAAGCTTTGTAGTCTGCTTGCTTTTGAGGAAGAATGGTTAGTAGAAGAGGTTATTTATAAGAAAAATTCTATATTTGAAAATGAAAAATGGCAATGTTCTATCTGGGACTTGTCAGAATAAAGTATTGCAATTGCTTTTTTTTTTTTCTTAATTTGGAGGGGGAAAATCCTACCCCCAAACAACTTGGTGCTTTCAGAGATATTTTAGTCAACGAAAATATACTTTTTGATGTCAAAAAAACCGCCATCACTCAGAATCTTACTTGGTCACAAAGTTTTACTTCTACACTGGCAGTGTTCAGACGAAATGAATTTTCATTAAGATAATGCAGTCCTACTAAGATGGTGTGTTGATAGCTGATGCTGATACACCTGAACATTGTGAAAATAACTAAAACAGGCAAGGATTCCTCAAAAGATAGTTCCCATATGGGGTTTCCTCTTGTACCTCACAGGTGACTGCCAGCCCTGGACATCCAGGGCTCCGTGTCCTCCTTGCCCACCCCTGCTGCCCTAAGGGAGATGGGTGCAAGGGGTTCACTGAGGGTGCTGCAGCTGGGGAAGGGCAGTTGCTTGTCTGGACAGGCAGAAGAGATGTTTGAGAGAGGTTTGTTGGCATGAAGTGATGGCCGGGAGTAGGAATCTGGGGTGAGACATTAATCCAAATGCTACATGCCACACTGCTCCCACTCTGCAGAGGACATGATTACCCTGACCCCCCACTTCTACCTTCTGCAAAACTGAGCTGACATTGTTTTTGTCACCAACAGTAATGACTGCTAGTATTTTGCAAGGCATTTCACCTGAGCAACCCAGCATCTCTGAACCGCTATTGCAGTTAATTCTGTTTTTTCTCCTCTGCTGAACTAAGTCATCTCTTCCCTCTTCCAATATGACACAGTGAGCCCTCTGAGATGTAAAATGAGAGCAGATCTGAAAGGGAAAGACCTCCTTTTGACTAAGAAGCTTCTTTTATTTTGCTGTTGAGCAAAGTCAGAGGAAAGTGATCTTCTTGGATAACGACATGTGACTTGGCTGGTTACCACAGCTCTGAGATAGGTGGAAGCTGAGCGTGCATTGAGATAAATGTGTGCTTCACTTTCCAGATGGCTGCTATGATAGCAAGCAGATCCAGGAAATACTTAGCCTTTTCTTGGAAAATACCCTTCCAGGTAGGCTCTCTCACTTTGCTTCTATTCCCATTTTTCCTGATGGCTGCTACTCCAACACCAGAGCCTGTGCTGTGGTGTCAGAAAGGTGCCTCCCATCCGCCTCAGGGAATGACAAGAGCAATACCAGGGCTTGTGGCTGGCGCTCCAGAGGCCAAAGCAAGCTCTTTCTGGGGGTATCTTCTGCGGCAACTACAGATTCTTTTCTGTTTCAAACTCAATTCATCTAGACCATCGGTAGGAGGAAAGAGAGGTTCCTACAAAAGCAGGCATAGCGGTTTTGCAGCAGTTAAACTGAGCATCGTCTCCGGGCTGAGGAGCTGTAGTGATGGATAAGGAATTCCTCTGGGACTAGTGTCAGAGGCTGAGCTGGTGTGGACAGGGGATCTCTACTGCCACTGAGCATTTCTGCCTGTAGGAGCTGCAGATGTGGCTGTGCTGTTTGTCTCACAGCAAGACTCCTTTTGCTTGCAGCTTTTGCCACAGTCTTTCCATTTAACATAGGGCTTCAGTGAAGCATCACTTCCCTGACCTCGGGGCTCTGAGTAGTTTGGAGAAGTCTGCATTACTCTGATGTGCTGATCACTTTTGGGCTGACAGTGTCTTCAGCTACGTGAAGGGTTGCATGGGGTTTTTTTTCCCCACTGAAGCAACTTTTCTGACAGAAGATAAAGCAGCAGAAACTGCAACTTAGAGTGTAAATAAAGGAATGGCTGTGGTGGCAGCTCAAGGGGAAGCATGAGCAGAGTGGTGCATAGACCCTGCAGCCTCCCCAGCCCTGTTATCTGTCTGGGGCTGTGGTGGCTACTGCAGGCTGACCCTGACAACCACTGCCAAAACATGAGAAGACAAAACAGAAAGCTCCTCCTATAGCAATATTTTTGCTAGATTTTTTATCTTGAATGGGGATTGCCTGCACCAGCCTTTTCACACTGTTGATACCATATGGCTCTTCCCTCCTGTAGCTCACAGTCCTGAGTGGGTTCATGGACCCAAACTGGCCGCAGGCTGGAGCACCAGATATACCCACAGCCAGTCGTGTCTGTTTTGCTGTAAGATATTTTTTTCTTACAGGAAATCCCACAGGAGTGTGGAGAGACATCACTAGCCCTGGTGTTAGGGACCAGCTGGAATTGAACTGGAGGGGCACTGCAGGGCAGCAGTCAGGAAGAAGGAAGGAGAAGGGGAAGATCTTCCTGGAGAAGGAAGATCTGAGGTGGATTTTAGATAGGTTCTTAACAAATAGATTTGAGACCTTGTTCCTCATCTCCCACCCAGCACCTTGGGAACATCCTGAGGCCCAGGGAGGGATTGCCTAATGCCTACTGTCCTGTCCTGTCCCCACTTATGAGATCCCCTGGCTCACACATCCCCTTCATACGTTTAACCAAGGACCATTTTACACCAGCTGGCTGGCTCTCCTCCCACAGCAAGCCTGCTCCACAGCCCCAGTGCCCCCCTAGCAAACTCACTTGAGCTCAAGGGGGTAAATATTGCTGTCATGTGGCAGTGCTTTTTGTAAGATGACACAATCCTCTTTTCCCCTGGCCACGTCCTCTTTGTATGTTGTGAACATACCCTTTCCATGACCTTGCCTTGCCATGCTGAGCCTGTGCACTGCTCGTCCTGACACCTTGCAGCCTCTGTGCACCTCTTTCCGCTCGAGTTTAGCACTTTCGAGTGCAGATGACCTTTAACTTCTGTGTTTCTATCTTACCACCTCTTGCTGGTTTACCCCATTTTCTTTGTTATCCTCCTCAGGTGAACTACAAAGGCCTGTGTGCTGGCTTGGTAGAAAATCTAGGTTTGCCTGTTTGGCCCCTGTATAACTCAGGGCTTAATGCTTGCTACTCACAGACTGAAAATGGATAGAAGTCATTACAGCCTGGCTCGTAGCTGATATGAAAAATCTCAGAAGTGTGTACTTCTCGTTCTCTCTCCACTAGATATGAGCTTTCAAGGGAAGTTCAGCACACCTACAGCTTTCAGCACCCCACGTCTGTGAATACACTGGGGGTTCATTAT
Source organism: Grantiella picta (assembly GCA_013397955.1). Taxonomy (NCBI): domain Eukaryota; kingdom Metazoa; phylum Chordata; class Aves; order Passeriformes; family Meliphagidae; genus Grantiella; species Grantiella picta. The sequence continues at coordinate 584,563 of VZRM01007020.1, forward strand.
CTCTATTGCAGCCCAGACAGCCCAGCAGGGCTCTGTCTGCTCCTCTTGGGTTTCCTGTAGGAGAGCCAGTAGGGCTCAGTGTAGGGAAAAGAAAAAAATATGTCGGTGGGTATTCCCAGTCCCCCATCAGAGGCATCTCCTATTAGTCTCCATCATCATAATTATCTCCACTTCAGCCAACATCCTAACTATTGCCTTTTCAGCTCCCAAGCCANTTCTTTTTCACAAATCACACCCTCTGCTGCCTTAAATGAATTATTTTTCTCTGCTGAAAAAGAATGTGCTGGCTGTATGTCAGGAACACCAACCACCCCAGATGCAGTGCAGGCACACAAACCTTTTTGAAAGCCAGGTAGGGCTGGGGGCTCACACCTGTATATCACTTCTCATAACACAGCAGAGCTGCTCTTGGAAATATTACATCAGACTCCATAATTCTACTGTTTTGCTTCAAAACACTGGCACCACCACAATTTTTTCTTCACTCTCCTTATTACAAAGCTGTTCCCCATATGCCTTGGTCTGCCCAACATAGAGCCACCAGCCATCCTCCAGCCACATCAGTCACCAGGCCTGCTCACTTCTTTTAGCTTTTGTTCTCTTGAATTCAAGCTCTTTTCCTTGCCTTTTAGGTCATCTGCATTTTCTTGCTTGCTCCAGCTTTCTCCAACCCACACAGCATTTCCTTGACATTTCCTTACTGTCGCTTCCAGCTTCATGCCTCCCTTTGCCTGACTGTGCAGAATTGTGGCTGGTAAAAGTACACTGATGGGAGATTTCCAAATGAAAAACATGCATTTTGAATGAACTGAAATATTTTTGCAAGATCATAATTCATGCAGCAGACAATATCTCAAGAAAAAATACAAGATTTTTAAAAATTTTAGAATATGTATTAATGTTTTAAAATGCAGAAAAGTATTTTATTCTTTCATTAGTTTCATGTCAAACTATTGTTTTATTTTTTTATATGTGTTAATAACTTATCAACCAAACTAAATGCAAAAAAGGGTATTACGGAAAAGGAAGTATCTTTAATTTATAAATATTTTAATGCTAAGAAGAAATAATGAATGCTGACCTTGTTGATTTCTAAACAAATATAAATAAACCAAAATTGAATAAAGTTACATTATGTTGTACTGTGTGTCTGTAACACCAGGACATGCTATTGACATATTATTAATGATATGATTAGTATCTAGGGAACACAATAAAATAAAGTTCTGTTGCAACAATATTCAAAAATTAATTCTGAAAAGAATATAAACAGAATAAGAGGAGCTGGTCTGACTGAGCACTTGAAGGCAGGGTGATTCCCTGGTCACCAAGAGCATTTGAATACTTCATGGAACAGGTCTGTTATTTCTGACTGTGCCACTGACTAGTGCAAGGTCCTTCAGGTCCTTCATTACCTTACTCCTTTTTTTTCCTTAGCCCATTTTCTCACCTTTTTTTTTCCTTTCTGCCTACAGTATTTACCTTTTCTTTTCATGGAGACTTTATTTCGCTACTCACTTCTGCAACAACCAGCAACCTGCAAAGCAACTTTGGGTTGGAGCTGCAACCAAAGACTATGTTAATAACTTCAGTAACAGTCATGTTTTGGAACCACCACATGCTTGTTTGGAGCTCTTGAGTGAATCTCCAGCATTCCCTGTGCTGTTAAAAACCAGGAAAATAGTGCCTGTTGAGATTGGTGGATAAAAAAATATAATTTGTCTGACTAATAAAGTATCACAATTTACAGTATTCTACTAAACAAAAATAATTTAAAACTATTAAATAAAAAATTTAAAAATCAAGCCTGTGTTTGATTCAATATTTTGCCTTTTTCCATCTTCAAGTCACTAAAATATACTGAAAAAACCCCAAGGTATAAAAGAAACTAAAATATCTCCACTAAATAAGAGCTGCTTAAAAAAATATGGCAAAGTGGTATCAGTAGCTGTGAGGTCTTGTTTTCCTCAAAAATCTAATACATTTTTAAAGGGGAGGGGTATAAAGACTGCACTATACAAGTTGTTATTAGCTGAAGGAAATGAAAAACTAGAATCATGAGACCTGGAAATTATATATCAGCTTCTGTAAAAAGCTGCAAATTTATTAGGGTGTCTCCTGTGATGGAGACATCTGAACTTTTAAGATTTTCGGTTAAATCAGGGTGTCTGTGAATAAGGGGGCTTTAGCAAACACATTAGAAGGAGTGCTATCAGTACCGTGTTAAAAAAGAGAAGTATTTGACTTTTGTTTCACAGAAGGTGTTTGATAGCCCTATCACCTCTTTTCCTGTTTACCACAGCTACAAAATCTTCTATTTGCCTCCAAGACTATTCTGTCTCTGGCAGCTGCCCATTCGACACCGCATATCACCAAATCTTAGCTGTCTGCACAAGTGAAGTAACAGCAGAGTAAACCTCCTGGAAAGCCCTGAGCCTGAGCAACAGATTCAAAGAGAAGGGGACAAGGGCCATCTGAGAGAGTAGAGGCTGCTTACTGTCAAAGGTAAAGTCCATCCATATTCAAAGTGCTATTAATGGGCTGACTTTGGTTACCAGGGGACCTGCAGCAGGTACTCTCCCTTGATACCCTGTGTAAAACTGCTTTTTCAGTTTGACTGCTCTGCTGAGTGAAGTTGAGAGTGGAGAAAATGGAAAATGCTGTGCCCTGATTGGGAGCTGTCAAAGGCATTAACAGTGTAAGGGTGGTCTGAAGTAGAACATCTCTGGTCTCTGTTCATCCCAGGAAAAACACTAGAATTTTGCTGGAAGAAGATGCTTTATATCTATAAATCTAGATTTATGTATCTCTATGTATCTATGTACATATTTGTAGAACTATATAACACAATGTTCATTATTTTTTTAACATTTTTACTCTTGGTAGTTTAATCTATGAACTGCTTTTAAGAGGTCCTTGACAGGTAATTAAGAAATACGAGCCAGTGCTGCATCACCTCATCACAGCGTGGCAATTTCACACATCAAAAGTATTAGCAGGAAATATTTTCTACCTGTATCTGTTGCTGCAAGAAGAGCCATTATCTAGTGACTCACCAACTCAATATTTAAAGGTTTGTGCCTCATACAAAGTTAATAATGCAGATGTCCTAGCTACTGATAAGAGCTCAATATAGTAGAGAATTACACTATTGATCTAAGTTGGCTTTTCTATAATTATTTTTTATTTCTGAACAAGGAATTCTGTGGGGTTGAGTGCTGTATTTGTAACAGTTTTCTCTGCATTGCACATACCAACTGGAACAGTTCTGGTGCCCCAAGGAAAGCTGGGGCATGTCAGTGAGGCATGAGCAGCACCCATACCTGGAGCAGAGGATGGACGCTGACACTCCTCTGTGCTGTACAGAGATCCTTCTGTTCCCCCCAACAAGTGGCACAGCCAGGCAAGAAGGGGTGAATTGTGATTCTTTCCTCATCAATACAAAATTTTTTCACTATTCTCTCTCTTTTTTTTATCCCCAGGCAGTAATTTTTAATTCAGGAGAGCACATCCTGTACTGCTATACAATTAATCACTTCCATTCATATTATTGCTTCCTTTTAACAGCAATGATTTATTATAACTTATTCTTCCATCCTGGAAACTCTGTGTCTTTGAAGCTCTCTCAAGATGTGGTCCACCTGTAAGCAGGTGCAACCTAGGTGCAGCACAGGAGAAACTTTCAAATGTCTTAGCAGTGACAAACCAAACTCTTCTGAAAGAATCATTACTTCTTAAAATGTGAACACTCAAGTCTGGAAACCTGATCCGTTTTTATAGGGGTCATGAACTGACATCTGAAACAATAAAAAAGGTGGCTAAAACACTGACTCACTTTTGGAGAGCTGCTATTTTACTATTTCAAGGCTGCCTTCATTGCAATTCTTCAGAAATGAGAGACAGGAGAGGAAACACCCCTGCTAATGCTTTGGTTTTCTCTACGCTAGAAAACTGAAGTTGGGCAGAACAGGCAGCAGCACTAAACTGAGGTGTTGTAGCAAATGGCACAGCCAAGCTGCTCGCCAGGTGCCCTGGGGGGTCAGCAGCAGCCCAAAGCTTAGCACTGCAAGTGTTGCTGTTAACTCCTTGTTGCTGCAGAGTTTTTTGTAGGCAATCCTGGACCCACCCGTGAAAAGGTATCTCAAAGTATCTCATGGAAAAGTCTCTGCGCTCTGTGCCAGTACCTAGCCCTGATCAGCTCTGCTCAAAATGCAGTTGTGCTGTTGGGAGGCAGCTTCTTCAGGCAAAACACTTTTATAAGGGTCTTTATGCTACAGGCTAAAAGCTTTCTCAACCCAGAGAGCACAAGAAAATTGAGATCCTTAGATCAGATGCAGGATTTGTTGGGGGTTTTTTATCAATACGACTATTCAGAGCATTAATTTTTCCCTGTCATTGTAATGATGAGGGGCTGATCCACTGGCACTAAAGCAGTTTCAGGAAAACAGAGAGCATCCCAGTGCTCATACTTACACATGTATAGGAACAATCACAAGGCTGCAGGGCAGCCCTTTGGGTGGTAAAGCTGCTCTTGTCCACCCAGCGAGACTAAGGCCACATTTTGTAGTCCCTCCGCCTGGAAGCTGACCCACAGCCTCAACACAGCACAGACAGAGGCAGAAGCCACCACTGGAGTGCTGTGCCAGTACAGCCAGACATTTTTAACCCTTTCTCTTTCCTGCACAGGTATCTGAGATGAATCCCACCAGCCCATTCCTTGGCACAACAGAATATGACTATGGATATGATGAAAACACTGCTCCGTGCAATGAAGGAAACAGCTTTCGCAGGTTTAAATCCCTCTTTCTGCCAATTCTTTACTGCCTTGTGTTCGTCTTCTGCCTTCTGGGAAACTCCTTGGTCCTTTGGGTTCTCCTGACCAGGAAAAGGCTGACAACAATGACTGACATCTGCCTGCTGAACCTTGCAGCCTCTGATCTCCTCTTTGTTGTTCCTCTCCCTTTCCAAGCCCACTATGCGTCAGACCAGTGGGTTTTTGGCAATGCCATATGCAAGATAATGTCTGGCATTTACTACACAGGTTTTTATAGCAGTATTTTCTTTATTACCCTCATGAGCGTAGACAGGTACATAGCAATTGTCCATGCTGTCTATGCTATGAGGATACGGACAGCCTCTTGCGGCATAATTATCAGTTTGATCCTGTGGCTGGTGGCTGGCTTGGCTTCTGTACCCAACATCATGTTCAGCCAGGAGCTGGAGATCGAGCAGGCTCTGCAGTGTGTCCCCATGTACCCCCCAGGTGACAACACCTGGAAGATTGCTTCTCAGTTTGCAGTCAACATCTTGGGCCTCTTGATTCCCTTCAGCATCCTCATTTGTTGCTATACTCAGATACTGAAAAACCTGCAAAAATGCAAAAACCAGAACAAGATCAAGGCGATCAAGATGATCTTCATCATTGTCATTGTTTTCTTCCTCTTCTGGACTCCCTTCAACATCGCACTGCTCCTGGACTCTCTGCAGAGCCTGCACTTCATCAATGACTGCGAGGCGAGCTCCCAGATAGCTCTGGCCCTGCAGCTGACTGAAACCATCTCCTTCATCCACTGCTGCCTGAACCCCATCATCTATGCCTTCGCTGGCGTGACATTCAAGGCCCATCTTAAAGGACTCCTTCAGTCCTGTGGCCGTGTCCTCTCCAGCCCTGCCAGAGGTGCTGCGGCTGGACAGTCATTTTCGGTACCCACCCAGCTCTCCGGCTGGTCTGACAGTGCAGGGGTCCTGTGAGCCCACCTGAGCTGCCTTCTGCTGGTGTGAGGGGCTGGCCAAAGCCCTGCTGTGGTTCTGGAGGTTGTACCATGGGTGCAGCATCCCCTGGGAGATGCAGTATGCCTGTGCCTCCTTTTGGGATCTGCTGTGGACTGCCACATAAGCAGTAGTGACATTGGTTTCCCAATGTCTGTGCATTTGTGAAATGGTAGCCATATATTGCCACAGAATAATTTTAAATTACGCTTTAGAGCTCTTTTAATATATTTCAGCAAGCAGGGTGCTTCTTCTAGTATCTATTTTCTCCTCTGACAAGAGCATTGCTTCTGCCTCACCCCTAAGGATGCTCTGCCTTGTGGGATCTGAATCCCTACATCCCTGGGACATGTGTGGGACACCCCTCTGGGAAGTGGACAGGCTTCACATGGGATTGCTTCACATTGCAAAGAGGGAATCACCTCAGTTGTTGTCACCATTTCCCCTTTGCCTCAGCTCCCACATGAAAAGCCCCTCAGCTCAGGACCCTATTGCTTCGTTTTAGGATGGTCCCAGGGTCAGAGCCAGGGAGTACTTGGAGCTGCTGCCACCCAGAGCAGCCTTTGGTAATGATGCCTCCAAAAATAGCAAAACAATGCCTCCAGGTGTCCCCTGTACTGGTCACTCATGGAGGCTCATGCATCTGAAAACGTCGTCCTCAGAGCAGGTGGGGGGTCTGCATCACCTCTGGAGCTGTGGGACCCCCAGCTCTGTGCATCCAGCACTCGCTGCTAAATGTATCCGTCACAAAATGCCTGTAGCAAAGTAGGCTTTATCTCTTTTTCCATATGTTCTTATTTTTTGCCATTTTAAAAATGCTTTCTTTGAATAAACATTACTTGCACCTTTTTTGTCTTGACTCTTGAAAGACTGTCTGATGACTCACAAGCCTTGATTAGGATAAGGAAATTATGGTTTTGCTCATTTTTGAGTGGATGTCGTGGAAAATGCATCTGATGGAATTGAGAGGCACCCTGAAACTCTTCAGCTGAATTTCAAATTTCAAAAACACAAGATGGACAGAAGCACTGTAATTTTGCAAAGATCATGCCCCCTTTCAGGTTGCTATGCCATTCAAAGGGATACACACCAATATTTGCCACAGTCATGTACAATTCTTTCTAATGCCATCATGAAATAATGCAAGGTGAACATAAAATGTCCCAAAGAGACTCTTGTATCATGAATTTGGCAATGATTTCAGCAGTAGACTAGGATTCTGTCTGGGTTACAAGGCAAGGGTCAAACTCTGGTTCTTATTATTTTTCTGTCCAGCTTCTACTGAAATAATGCTCTGTGTGTGTGCAATAGCAGAATTTAGTCCAAATGGTATGTGAAGCTTTAACCAAGGAGGGGGAAAAAAAGACACTGCTGAGCTCACTGCAGAGTTTTTACCTCCTTCTCCTCATCTTCCACTGTTGTGTTTGAAAGACTGGCATTGAACAATCCAAGCCCCACATCCTCTGCCCAAGCACAAGCAATGTCTCACAGATCAAGACTGCAGATTCTTAGGACACTTTTCCCTTCGGCAGGCTCCTCCTCTGTATAATGTGGCTGCAAAAAGGAATAATACATGTACCTATTTTGCCCCTTTTATTGTAAGAACCACCAGAACAGAGACCTAAATACACCCAGCATCACCCCAGGCACTCGTATTCAGCAGAGCACCCAGAAGCACAGCGCCTCTTCTCTAAACACGAATATTTTTTTTATTGGTTTTAACCCAAGACTTTATGTTATTCTTATAAAGTATGGAAAGAATCAATAGAAACACTAAGCAGTGTTCAAAAATTTTTGCACTTCTATGTACTGGAAGAATTCTGGATAAGAGTACTACATTCATAGGATAACAATAAGGAGCTGGTAGTGCTATTTCTTCAATTATATATTATTTTTTAGGCAGAAACTTGTCAATGACGATCTACTTTCCTCTGCAGGTTTAATAATCTTGGAATAAATCAGGTAGCTGATGCACTATTTCCTCAGTTTCACAGGCTCTGACACACAGTAAAATTGGTAAAAGAAATTTTGCAATCTACTCATAACCAGATCAGTTAGTTTTCCTGTGCTGAGATGTTGTCAACTGTGAATACCACTGCAAAAGCACCAAGGATCATTCAGGGCTGATGACACCTGGATTTCCTGGGCCTGGGTGTGGTACTGTGAACATATATGCCAAAAAATAAAGCTCAGGATTGTTCAACTAAATTAGTGGAAATGTCATCAGTATTTAGAAGAGGATGGAATAAGAAAAGTTTTTTCTGTTTGTAGAACAGATCTTCTGATGAGATGTTGCACATCTAAAGTAATTAGTGTTTCTTCAGAGACCAAGCTGTATTGAAACCATTGATATCAATTTGCCAGTTAAAATACTAAATACCACATTCCACATTTAGTAACATTACCCTACCTAGTTCTGTGTGTGTGTTCTGAAGGGCTTGAACTTTCTAACTATTGATTTTCATCTAACGTGTTTCACAGTATCCACTTTTCTGTTTCATGTTTCTCTGTGGTTTTGTAGCATGATGCCTATGACAGTGGGACAGGAAAGTCTGGCCTTCCTCTACTCTAAGGCCTCTTGGCCACGTGCAACAAAACATCCAAACATGCACATCTTCAAAAACACCTCCCAGACCTGTAAAATGAATGAAGTGTAACAATACTGTGCAAGAACTGTGTAAGAATTGCAAAGGAGAACTGTGAGGGTTAGAAAGGCAAAATCATAATGTAGGATGTGGTGCTGTTGGTGACTCCTCCTGGCTTTTCCCCAGTCTGTGATTGCAAGTTCAGAGCTTTTATAGTGTTCCTCAGCTCTACCGACTTACCATGGGACAGCCCAAACATGAGAAGGTGTGATATTGAACTTCAGACATCCTCTATTTGGCCCCCCAAGCTAGGGTCACGAGAAATCTGATTTGATGGGGGCTTCTGGGAGGTTAAAAGACTGCACATGAAATATCATTTTACAGGAAGAAAAGTTCCTGAAAGTGAAGTTTTGCCTACTCAGGGGCAGTACTGGGAGGTTGTGCATACTCTTGATCTCTGTGTCTCTAACTCCATGCAGCTCCCCTCTTTCTGGAAGGAAAAGCACATGGTGTGAGAGCAGGGAAAACTGCTGGCTTGTTCTGGGTTTGCCCTTGGAATCTAGCAGGTGTAGAGGTCTGTGATCTAGCTAAGGAACTCTGCCTTCCTAACAGGAACAGCTGATAGAAGGAACAAGGAAGACAATCCCCAGAAGCTGTAGAAAACTGTATTTCCTTGCTCCTTCCACTTCTAGGGGAGAAAACCAGATGTTGATTTCTGACTAAATACTGGAATTTCACCTATCCAGTCCTTTCTGAGATTTCTCACTTGCTCTCATTTAAGATGCTTAAGCAGTATGACAAGTGAGAATCAACCCATAGAAACCATCTGTTGAAAAGATGACAGAAATCCTGCAATGCTTCAGGATGATACAGCTTTTGAAAAAAATATCCAAATAAACTTCCTCTTATAACACTAAGTTACTTCAGCTAATCTTCTCAGTAAGTTTGGGACACCATGAGTTTATGTCTCCAAAGAGCTGAAAAATTTATGGACACTCCTACCTGGTGCTATTTACTGCCTATGAGATACTGAGGGCAGAGGTTTTCAGGCAGACCTCAATCACTGCCAGCCCCAGGCAGCTTTACAGTATCATCACACAGACAGTCTGCTTCAGAGACACAAACCTGTGAGGTCAAAAAACCATCCTGTGCTCAAGATAAGCGGCAGCTGAGAGCTGTAACTATCAGCTCATAGGGCTGCTGGTTTGGACCAAGCTCCGATGTACCTGTACCTGAGCAATATAAACACATTTCTACATTTATTACAGCCTGTGCACCAGAATGTCCTCAGGACTGGCTATTGGAGAGCCTTTTCCAGCAATTCAGGAACATGGATATGGGTAGTCTGTTACAGCAGGGGCATGGGAGACATGAAGAACCCTAAAAGTTTGCAGATGGGATGGAATATTTGTGACAAAACCAAGCACAGGTTGTCTGCAAAGAATATGGAAAAAAAATGTCAATAACAGCTGTTGTATGGTAGAAGATTAAATTGTGAAGTGGAAGATCATCTCATCTCTTGGCAGAAGGGGGAAACATGAAGTTATGCCTGGGCAGTGCTCTTAATTCCAGGGGTTGCTTTAGCCCCCTCTAACTTAGAAATTTCAACCCACTGTTATGTATTTTTGATCTTTCAGTTTCCTTGCCTCTTTTTCTTTTCAGTGGATCACTTCCCTTAGCACAGACTTCCCAATCCTAAGGACTACTTCCCCTGTTTCTGGAATCTCTAGCACCATGGCTTCTTTTCTGACGTAAACATGCTGGAGACTAAGTCTGTTCCTTTGTCCCTAATCCTTTCCTTACAACACCTCTTTGTCTCTCCATATCAAACCGTCAGGTTGTTGGCTCTCAAAAGCTGGGCTTGAGCAAAGCTGCCTTGTGTGGAAGGTTGGTGAGTGAAAGAGAAGCTGTTGAATTCTTCTAGCCTATCTCTAGCTCAAAAATATAAACATTTCTTGAAATAAATTACTATATCTTCTTGGTATTTTCTTGTGAAATTGCACTGAAAATTACCTCTTGTTACAGGGAGGTCTGATAAAGGGGAGACTTCTGCAACCCTGTAAGTGGCAACTCTGTTTCCGGAATGTCATCTGCAGTGTTGTGACCCAGTAATATGGAGTTGGTATTGCTATTGCCTGGTCACTGGCTTTGTGCCGAGTGTGCAAAGCCTCAGGGTTGAGATTTGCCAGCCTGGCTTTGTCTGAACTCTTTCTGACCTGCGTGAAGATTTATTTTTTCTTGGTTTAGCTGTAACAGCAGTTCTTCTAAGTAGGTGTCTGTATTTAATATGTCCTATTTACTTACCTTTTGTGGCACAGCCACAGTTTCTATACAGATAGTAGTAAAAAGCAGTTCTTCTTTCTAATATGACTCTAACATGATGCTGCAACAAAGAGAAATGCAGTCTGACTATGACAGCAGAGGCCTCGGGAAGTAGGGAAAGAGCAAGAGGCTTAGAGGGACCATTTCATGAGGGACTGCCTAGTTGAACAAGTTTAATTATTTATTGTTCTGGATGACATAGAAGTAGTAGTAGTAGGAGCATCATATTTTTTTGTTGTTGTTTCTGGTCAGAAATATTCACGTCTTTGTTATGCTTTCCGCTTCCTTTTTTTTTTTTCCTAAGATATTTAGATCTGGACTAAAAACAATTGTTGGATGACATTGCTAAAAAGCTCAGTTACACTAAAAATAAATAATGTGGTTTATGTATAAAGTGTTTCCTTTCTGCCCACTGTGAGCATTACATTTACCCCACAGATGAGGTCAACAGGCAGCACTGAACATCTTGGTAGACAGGCTGGGTTGTGGCATTGCAAATTTATGAGGTACAGCAGCCCTTTGGGGAAAACAGCTGTGAGACAGTGAATGTGCCTCATGCTGAAAGCCTGAGATTTCACAGATGTTTATATGATAATCAATTTAAAGCCAGGTTCTATCACATGTTTGAGATCCACTACTGAATTCAGTAAGGCAGGACACTGTACTCATTGGGAATTTCCATAATATTCCCCAGGGCTTGACATCAGAGTTAAAAAGTTGCAGGTAAGAAGTATGTATTACCTTCTCTTGTTTAAGCTCAAGTTATAAAGAAGAATAGCTGAAACAGCCAAAATCAATGACATTGCTTATTTGGGGCCACACACTACAACTATTTGTAATCCTTACACTAGAATCTTGGCTACAGAAACACACCTCACACAGTCTTCTGTCTCATACTTTGTGTGGGTTTTGCTCTTCTTATTTAGAAATATGTTATAACCAAAATGTATTATCCAGTGCAACCCCCAAAAGCGTTAATATATTAACCCAGAAGTGAGACACAAAACTTTCTGTGGTTTGCAATTTCTGCTGAAATGACCTCATGATGCCACTAAGTTCTGAAGCATGCCTAACTTTAACTCTCTTTAAGAATCCGAAAATCTCGGAGGTCTGCTCACCACTCTGGTGGCCCTTAGATACACTTCTGTGCCCAACTGCTCTCTGCTCTCTCTCTCTCTGTCAGCAGTTCCATTCCTTCTCTTGACCTGGAGAAGATTACCAGGTGTCCTTTCTCATCCATCCCAGTGCACTCCAGGGTCAGCTGGTCAGTCTGTCTCTCCCTCTAGTGGGTCATCCTGTTCTCTTCCTTCACACCAACTCTCAAGCTAGCTGACAAACGGCTTTCCCTTGTCACAGCTTTCTGATGCAGCTTCTCCAGGTTTTGGCTGATGCCCAGAGCCTTTGGACTTAATTTTTCAAGCTTCTTTCTCAGGCAGAGGAAATGTTAGGTAATACTTCAGGGGAGACTCCCTGATTTCAGCTTAAAAACACACAGGCTTGTGGGACCTAGACTTCCCTGACAGTTTTCCAGTGAACTGTGGGGGAGAAGCTGAAAGTACCAGTGGTGAGCACTGCGCAAACATTTAATGTTTAATGCATTTAACATATGAACAACTAGGAGACAAGAAATTGTCCCTGGACAGTGTGAAAAACAGTAATACACAGTGAACCTCTCCAGTATCCAATAGTATTGAAAATATACTGTGACTTGACAAAGTATTGTGAAATGGAACACCTACTTACAAGGTTAACTCCCCAAACAAACATTCCAGCTATAGTTTGGTTTTGAGATTTCAAGTAAAACCAAGTGCACTTCAGGCAATGAAATACATTTTTTTTTTTTTTTGCTAAGATTCCCATAAGTCTTTATGTAGGCCTTTATCTCAGCATTCCTTGGTAGAACTTAGGCAGAAGTACCAGCTTTCCTTTAAATTCTCTTGCTCATGCAGCTTTTTTAGTTGAAGTTATTTTTATCACCTACTTGTGGCTTGCTTTCATCTTAACACTTACACAATCTCTTCCAAGAAGAATGACAAGCTAGTTTGTGTGTGCTAAATGTACCGGAATAAAAACTCCTGCAAAGGGATCTGGAAGTTTCACAAATACAGATGGACTTGGCTTCTTATCTCCCTTGCTAACACTGATACTGTTTTGCACAGTAGCACAAACAGCCTATCCACAACCGTTCAACTGAAAGAGCAGGTGTAAAATACCTTCTCCCTTGTGAAAAAGCTGAAAGCTAGCTCTTCCATTCCTATTATGAGACAGCAATTAAAAATAAAATTATCTTATTAAATTTATTTAATTCAATTGAAAGTTTAAAAAAATTAAAAATTAAAAAAAACTGCCTTAAAATTTAAAAAAAGGGAGTGAAAGAGGATGCCATAAAGTTTAATGCACCACAGTACAGAAAATACCACTGTGATCGTCTTTTGCTGAGGATGGAGAAGAGTTTGAAGTCTGTAGTACCACAGACTCTGTGTGTGGTTAGTTTGCTGTGGACTGTGAAAAAGGTTTTGATGACTTATCTGAAGCCCTGTGTTTTCTTCCATTTTTTCTAAAGAAGTTACAAAGGAAGTAGTGTCTCCACCCTGCAAATAACACTCGTCAGAAGATGACTAAGGTCAGAGGCTACCATGTTGGCTTCAGGCTGCTGGATTCTCCATGGGGAGTTTTCTCAGGAATACAGCAGGTTCCACCGGGTAGGTGCACAGGAATGTGAGACCAGTCTGAGCAAACTGAAGACTATCTGGAGCCATTTGTTTCTTTTGGCTCAGTTTCACTGAGCAGTCCTGCAGCCACCTGAGAAGCAAAATCAGGGAAGACTTGCATTTCAGAGATGCCATGTCCTGTGCCACAAATACTGTTGGAATCTGCAAGCTTATCACAGGACTGGCACAAGTTTCATCAAGGGAGTTAGACATTTAGAGCTGATTTTATGCTACCCACCCTAAATTGACTAATTCTAGCACATAAATTAAGCACCTTCCGTTTCCACTTGCATTAAGATTTTCATAGATGGCCTCTAAAGTTATGTTCCTCATGTTCCAAGACTCATTGTGAAGACCAAGAACCAGCAGCTACAACAGATGAGAACCTGCCCCAGCATAGTATGTTGCTTTGGAGAAAAACAGTTTACAAACCAGGTTCCACAAATTGGTGGATGCTTGCAAAATGGACATAATTGTATTGCTTCATCTCATAAATGTGGTAAGAAGGCAAATACAGTGATATCTGTGAAGGACTCAGACATTACCCTGACAGGACTAGATACATGATCTTGAGGGAAAAGCAAAATTCTGCATTCCAAGAAGGGCCCTGGGTACTGTACATTAAAAAGGGCACTGAAGTGCAATAAAAAGAACCCCAAAAGCCAGTCCCTCAGCTGGGAGGGTGCCTTCTCAAACTGAACCAACCATTGTGGTGGGTTACTGAGCACCATGATGTTTGTACAGAGAAGTTAATGTGAAGGGCAGATTGCATTGATATGTCCTTGTGTAGTTCTTCTGTCAGCAACGCAGAATATTTTAAGAATATGTAGGACTCCCAGGTACATCTCAGTTTTCAAGTCTTACTCCTCCAAGGCTTTGTGAAGTGCCCTAAAGCTGACAGGAAGTTCTGTGACACCTGAGCAGCTGATGAGGCAACTTTCATAAGCCATCAATAGAAACCGTTTTTCTTCTAGGTGTTTTCCTAGCCCTCCTAAAACACTGTTTTAGAACACCTGCACAGGTATGAGGATGTAGGCGAAGAGGAGAACAGGCTTTCCAGGCTTCTGTGCCATGGTAAGTAGCACATCATGGTTTGCTTCCCTTGCTTTAATTCTCTCAGGGGTACTGTTGTGACAGCTTGTAGAAAGCCCCAGATGAATTAAAACAGTTTTGGTGCAGAAATTTTTTGTTCTTTTTTAATTCTTCCCTTTGGTACAGTCAAGCAGTACTTCCCCATTTATAGAATTTCAATTGATTAGCATGGTGAAGTTTATGTACAGTTTCTTTTTTTACTGTTTGTTCTAATTTTATCTGGAGAACCTAATTTTATATGGCAAACAATCTTCTCCTGGCAATGTCTCTGGCTTTGGGAGGCTTTTGTCCTACTTCTTCCTCTGTTTCTATTTCCTAGGCAGTTATATGGATTAGTTAATATTTATGAAGCCCATTAAACCCATACAGGAAATGTACTGTGAGTAAAATCATAGAAATTAAATCTGGGAGAGCTCTCCAGAAACCACCTAGTCCAGTCCTTTCCCAATCATTTCTCAATGGCCATGCTTTCTGGATCAATGAACACTATTTCTTTACCCTGGATTTCTTTAGAGTCCCAACATTCCTAAACAAGACAATTTCAGGAGATTCAGTCCTTATATTTTTTATAATACTATAATAATTTAGCTACAAGTCAAAATGTAGTCACAGGTGCCTAAAATTAAGTGCCTAAATTAAATGAAATTTAAATTAAATGAAATGTTTCTTTTCCTTTTAATACGTCTTCTTTTTTTTCTCCTGTATTTTAATCTTGTTCAAACTTTTTGAAGCAGCTTCGGATTATTTGCATTACTGTTTTGGAAAGAGATCATTCCTGATTTTCAAAGGTCAGGGCAATTGGGGCTCAGGCAGCCTGAAAACACTGTCCACTTGTCTTCAGTCTAAGCATCCAGATTGGAGGCACAAAGAATTAAAATTCTTTCCAAACAGTATGTGCAAAATTGTGCTTTTTTGCTCAAGGCAGAATACAGTGGTCAGTCAGGAGTCACTCATTCACCACCACATGACCCATCAAACCCATTATGTCAAGTTCAAAACCGCTGCTTACCCCCCAGGTTACAAAAACAGCACATCAGTCTTCCAAGGAAGATTCCTCCTGTGATCTTTCCTGGAACTGGTGGGAGTTTGATAACTCCAGAAAGACCCTGAGCAAGGCAGAAGGAAGTCCCAGTTTCACAGGACAGGGAGAGAAGAGATCAAGGATTACCTCTGGTACTCCCAGAATATTACACCCACTTGAAGACCCTGGACAATGGATTCCAAAGGAGTCCCTCAAGAGCTGAGATAAGCCCCTACTCCAGGTGACACCTGTCTTTTTCATGGGCCAGTGAAAATGAAGTGCCTTATGCAGGGTTTTTGATCCTGAAAGCTAATTAATTTTTTTACCAGACATAGTAGCTTACAAAAGATGAAATCTGCCAACAAGACATCTGAACTAGCAGCCTGTACATTGAGTAGGAAGAGATGCCCTGAGTGGTAAAAAGAATTTCGAATTCAGACAGCAACCCAGAGGGAGATGGTATAGAAGGAAAATATGGCTTGGCTCTTCCTGTTATCCACTGTGCCACGGTAGGGAAGGAACCTTCTGCTCAGGCTTGAAAGTTTTCTATGGTTTGTTGTCTATAATTACAGCAAAATCTATACAGCCCCTTCCCTTATGGGACTTCAGCCATCAGAGCCCTCTTTCTAAAAAGTGCTTAGGCATTCTTTCTGAAAGAGCTTTATGAGTCTCTTTTATACTCCCTGGAACACATGTGGTCAGTTGTGTATCCCTGGTTTTATTGAAACTCCACATAATTTTTTTAGCAAAGGAAAAAAATCCAGCTATAATTGTAGCATAAGCCAGTCTTTCAGCTTTTCAGGAATGCTATAGGAAAACACCCTGCAGTCTTAGAGAGAATGGTCAAGAGCTGCTGCCAAAAGATTGCAGATTTGGAAAACATAGCCTTGCTATAAAATTGAAAAAGACTCCATAGGGAGCAGAGAAGTGGCCATATTATCCATCAGTCCTGGTTTGTAATGATCTATGGGACCTAGTGAGATGCATCACAGAGTCCTGAGAGAGTTTGTTGACACAGTTGCCAAGTCCCTCTCCATGATATTTGAAAAGTCATGGCAGGCAGGTGAAGTTTCAGGTGACTGGAAAAAGGGAAACATTGCATCTATCTTTAAAAAGGGTAGAAAGGATGACCCTGGAAACTACCAACCTGTCATCCTCACCTCTGTGCCTGGCAAGTTCATGGAACAGATCCTCCTGGAAGCTGTGCTAAGGCACATGGAGGATAGGGAGATGATTTGGGAAGCACAGCTTCACCAGGGGCAAGTCCAGCCTGACCAACCCAGTGGCCTCCTGTGATGGAGGGACTGCATCTGTGGGCAAGGGAAGGGCTATGGATGTTGTTTATCTGGACTTCTGAACAGTTCCCCATAACATCCTTCTCTCTAAGTTGGAGACGTGGATTCAATGGGTGAATTGTTAGATAGATTAGCAAGTGGTTGGACCATCCTGTCTGGAGGGAAGTTGTTAATGGCTCAGAGTCCCAATAGACACCAGTGACAAATTATGTCCCTCATTGGTCCATACTGGGACCAAGTGCTGTTTAATATCTTTATTAATGACAAATGGATCAAGTGCACCCTCAGCAAATTTGCAGATGACACCCAGCTGAGTGGGGCTGTTGACACCCCTGAAAGATGGGATACCATCCAGAGGGACCTGGACAAGCTTGAGAAGTGGGTGTATGCAATTTAACTTGACCAGGTGCAAGGTGCTGCACCTGGGTTGGGACAGCCCCTGCTATGAACACAGGCTGGGGATGAACAGACCTAGAGCAGCACTGCTTGAGGAGGACTTTGGGGTGCTGGTGGGTGAGAGGCTGGACATGACCCAGCAATGTGCACTCACAGCCCAGAGAGCCCAACATGTCCTGGGCTGCATCCAAAGCAGTGTGGGCAGCAGGGCAAGGAAGAGATTCTGCTCCTCTGCTCTGGTGAGACCCCACCTGCAGTGCTGCATCCAGCTCTGGGATCCCTGGCATGGGAAGGACATGAAACTGTTGGAGTGAATCCAGAGGAGGCCACCAAGATGGTTAGAGGGATGGGGCACTTTTCCTATGGGAAAAGGCTGAGCAAATTTGGTTTGTCCAACCTGGAGAAGAGAAGGCTTCAGGATGACCTAATTGCAGACCTCCAGTACCTGAAGAGAGCCTCCAAGAAAGGAAAGGGACTTTTTACAAGGGCATGGAGTGACAGGACAAGAGAGAATGGATTCAAACTGGAAGAGAGTAAATTAAGATTAGAAGTTTCCAGAGCAGGTAGAAAAACTTATTTACCTGTGAATGGGATTTTACTGAATTTAACCAGCCAGTCTTAACCCTGTAGACATGGAGTAGTTCAGAAACTCACTGCTCCAGTTCCAGCTGGAGCAGAACAAGCAGGCACCCATAAAGTCTTCATCCACTGGTTCTGACCTCAGCCTGGAAACCAAGCTTTTTCAGAGAAGAAGCTTACCCTCATTTTGCAACACATCACAGGAAGTGTTGTTTCCTATTTTCAGATATATGCTTGTTCACAAAGAAGAAGAGCCCACAGTTAGACCTGCTTGATGAAACAGTGAGTAGCTGATTTTTTCCTTATCTTTACATCTAAATGTGTGTATATAGGAGAGAGTTCCATTGAGTGGGGACAATATGGGCCTAATGACAGTGGCAGTAGAGCCAACACTGAAGCAGAGATAATATCTTTAGGAACAATTGGGTCTTGTAACTAGCTTGCAGCTTGGGATAAGGCTAAATGTGAAAGTAGAGAATTCAACTGGACAATTGGTGTAGAAAATTATATTTTTTGTACCAGAAACTTACTGGATCTTGATTTTGAAGTAGTTCCAGGAGGTCAATAGATTGAAGTTGCATTCTGCTAAGAGTAAATATTGGTCAGAATTAAATCCTTCCCACTTGAACCTAACCTCTCCATATCAAAGTCACATCTTGCTCTGTCAGCTGCACTTGGCAGGTGTTCTCCATCCCTATCATATCACACGGTTTTTCTGTATTATTCAGACATTTAATCTGTTAAAAGTGTTATTTCATGATCATGTTTTAAAGTGATATTTGGGATTGGGTCCTCTTTATAATGTGATGTCTCTGCGTCACCACATTAGAAAGTCTATACTCCATATCTCAGCTATATCTCAACGAGATGTTGGTTTTATACCTAGTCATTGTATACCATACCACATCTGACTTGCAATTTTTGTTAATAAGGTATTACATTAATAAAAATCATCAGTACTACACTGGAATTTTTCTACTCACACACAAGGAAAGGTGACCTCCTCTGCTTGGATAAACTTGCCATTTGTATATTAGCAAAAAAGCTACAGTTGCCTAAGAATTCTTTTTCATTTTTTTTGCATTTGTGGGAGGATGGCATAGTCTTTTGCCTGGAACAGTTGACAGCAACAGAGCAGTGGGTTTGAACCTCTCAGTGTAGAGATCCTTAGAGCAGTAACAGGATATCACATGATCCTATGGCATATGCTGGCAATCTCCACTCCAAACTATTAACTTTCCATTTTGTACTTGAGTTCATCCTCAGAATCGTTATGACTAAAACTGTTGCTTGAATTACTCTGAATTCTATGTTTTATCAGATACTGAAAAAAACCCCAAACCAAACCAAACCAAAAAACCGTTAACAGGCACACTAGCCCAGAACTTAGCCTACACAAGAGAAGAGCCCACTTATGATTTGGAGGAAGATATTTGGTATGTGTCTCAAGTTTCTCTTTCTCAGAATGCTTATTTTCAGTGCTCATTATATTCTTTTACTATACATTTGTTTAGGTAAGAACACATCCTACTTCTTTTGCCTTGAGACCTGTAGACTGACTCTATTTCACAGCAGAAAAGCTCAGAATTTTTGCCAGACTGTCCTTCTGGTTTTGATGGGGACTATAAACAATCAGATCCTGAGCCCAGAATATATTTTTCTTTGTAAGTTTTGCAGGGTTGAAAAAAACCCATCCGTTAGGAGGCAGGTAATTCTGAATGTTTCTAACACTCAGCTGTTATAAAAGAGGAAGAGGTTTCCCAAGCAAGGTATAATTTTGGAAGGGGCTCTTTCCCCAGTCAAATCCTAGAAAGAATCCTGTGGACACTATCACATGAAAAGGTGTGTTTGAGGGAAACTGTCAGTTCAGAGTCTTACCTAGATTATTTAGTTTACACTTTAATCTTTTCCTTCATCTTTCCTGGTAACTCAGGAAAAGTTCATACTTTTATGCTTGTTCTCCAAGCAAGTGCAGGTGTCTGTGCACAGATTTCTCTTTAGTTCTGTTCCTCCTGGAAAGTCGAAGGCAAAGTTTAAGAGGTAGAGCTGTTAGCAGGAAACACGGGGTACACCTCTTGCAAAGCCTGCTATCAGAACATGCGCTATTCCTTTTTGTTATTTAAGTTTCAGTATTACTCAGTGCTATGTTGTACTTCTCTCTCTTCATAAAATGCCCTAGATGCTGCTGACACATACTTTTGAGCTGACTATGAGTCATTAAGCAATTTCTTTTTCTGTGTGCCACATGCTGGCATTTGTGAAAGAAGGAGCGTGAGGGCAGGGACAGTAGCGCTGTTATGCTCTCATACATTTCAGTCTTGTCTTGAGCTGCAAAAAGCTGATGGGACCTCTGGGGAGGTCATTCATTTACGAGCTAAGCAGCTCCATTCATGCACAGATGCTTTTCTAACTAACTTGTAGTTGTTACATGTTCTGGTTTCTGCGATGAAACTTAGTCCAAATTCCCTCTAAAGCTCAGCAGAGTCATTGGGCTGCAAAGAGCATCAACCCTGAATAAGTCATTGTAGCAACTGAGGAGCTGCTTTGCTTGAATGACCTGGAAAAATCTAATAGTCCTATCAGCACCTAGGCATTTTCTAGCTTAAAGTGACATACTCTAGATAGCAGCGAATACTCAAGACCTAGTGAGGCTTCTCTCAAAGCAGCCAAAATACAGAAATCTGGAAAGACATGATTCAGGGCTACATCTTCACTACGAGAATCTCTGATGCCGCCACAAGTGCAGGTTTGTTAAATCTTAGAGAAATGCAATTACATTTATTTGGGCTCACAAAGTTATGAGTATTCAGCAAAGCGAATTTCCTTACATCCAAGACAAAACTTGATTTTCTTTGCGAGAACTCTTTTCCACAGTGCAGGTATCTGGCCCATGGCTTGGTCACACCTCTCTGTCTCTGGCTTCTTTGGCAACTCAGAACACAGCCAGTCCTCCAAGAGGAAACAACAGTAACCTCTTGTTGGACTGCTCATGTATTTAGACACTTTTACATGGTTAGAATGCAGAATATATTAGAAAGTTCTCCTCTTGTATGTCTGCCTTAGAACATGTTGCCCACTTTTGCAAAAATCATTCAGAGGTTCTGTCAGCAACCAAAACTACCCTGTGCATGCAGAAACAGTGGGAGTATAGTCAGGACAGTGGGCACAGATGGCCACATGCGGTACAGAAAAAGAAATTAACTAAGAATTTCTGAATATTCTTGTGTAATTTTGGACAGAAAAAAAAAGAGGGAAATAAACCAAATTATTACAAGTTCCCAAATCAGAATTACTCAGATTATGTTTAAACAGCACAAGAGCAGAGATAAACATGGAGATTTCTTTGCTGTAACACACCCATTTCTGAAGGTTCACACCTTCAGAAATGTTCACATCTTCAGAAGATTCATACCTTCAGAAATAATTTAAGAGCCAAAACCAGACTTTTTGGCAAGGGCTACATCTTCCACGGAAGATGTTTCTTTCTGCACAAAAATGAAAATGGGAAATATGGTTATAGATAAACGAAAAAAAAAATCAAGTGCAAGCAGTAATTTCCAATAGAATTTTTTGGCCAGATCAATTTTCTAGACTTCTTTGTGATTAACATTGCCTGTGTGTGCAAAGGAGAAGAATTTTTAAAAAAAGCATCTCAGAAAATACTTTTAATATTTTGTGCATGTTGTGAAGAGGAGGATCTGACCTCTAGCCCACACAAATGCTGAGAGATTTCCCATCAGGTCAGAGATAGGAAACAAAACAACCACAGCACATGCTGTCTTTCTAGCCAGGATCAGTGTATAGGGCAAGAGCTCAATTTTGGTAGTAGGAAGGTGAATTTGGTCTGACTGGGATGGACTTACTTTTCTTCCCAGCAGCCCTTATGGTGATGTCTTTTAGATTTGTGGCCAGATGAGACGGATGACCCAAAGTAATCAAAAGGATATTCTGTGCCATGTAACATCACACTCAGGAATAAAACTAGGGGCAGAGAGAAGTTTTTTCCAGAGAGAGCATTGCTCAAAGACTGGGGAGCATCTGCTTGCTTGGTAGTACATGGCAAGCATTCGTCCTTGTATTTTCTCTTGTGGGTTTTTTCAGTTTCATTTTCTTATTCAACTGTCTTTTTCTCAACCCGCAAGTTTTTCTTGCTTCAGCACTTCTGATTCTCTCCCTGATGCTCCTGTGGGGATGTGAGTAGGTGACTAGATGGGAGCTTAGCTGCCAGCCGGGGTCAACCCCTCACAGGACATAAGACTTGGACAGCAAAGGAGACAAATCTGTAGGGAGTCAGTTAACTGTAGTTCCATTGCTCCCATAATATTTTTCTGCTGGTTTTACAACTTAAAATGAGTCCCAAGTCTTTCAGAGCCCAAGTTACACAAAGCTATGCCTCTGCATCTGGCTCACAGTCATGCCAGGGGCTTGGGAAAAGGGTGCATTTGGTGGCCGGAGGGGCTGATGCCCAGACTCCTTCTTGCAGGGGAAGCCCAGTCACTCCAACAGTCCCTCAGCCAAAATTGAAGGGACAGAGAGCTTGCACAACCCACATTTCCTCATTGTTGTCTTACTGGAAACACTGACTGACAAAGGATGAAGAACAACATCACATGTTGTTCTGTAGTGCACACCCATAGCAAGGCCATATCTGCCTTTCGCCTTTGTGCTCCCTCCAAGACACTCTGCTGATGTAAAGTTTGCAGCTCCTGAATAATGGCTGTAAACAACTATTGAAATAAGGAATCAAAACTCCTTATATCCCCAAGCAGGCGTGGAGAGGTCTTTTAGCTGACAGGAAAATGCCTTGATAGACACAGACACTAGACGCCACCCCAACAGCAACTCTCATCTTTTCCACCATTTGCCAAAGTTTTTTTCTCTCTACAGGACTGTGCACTGATTCAACCCCAGGGCTGTCTGAAACCAGCACAATTCCACTGCCGACACCTGCTCCAGGCTCTGTGAAGGACACAGTGTTTGCCATTTCAACCCAGACCAACACTGCAAACTTTCCAGTCTGCAACACCCACAACAGCAGCTCCACTGGGTGGGTATGTCTAGCACTGTCCTGATTCCAACAGGCATTAGGGCTCCCAAGAAGTCACAAACTACTTCTAGAAGTGCTTGAAGCCAGTCTGTTTGCACCCACGTCACAGTGCCTTTGCAGGCACTGTTTACACCTGACCAGTGCCTGGTCCTCCATGAATAAGGGAGACAGGACGGACTGGTATGAAAAGCAGATGGACAGGTCCCAAGGAGAAGTAAGACTGTGCTGTGCATGTCAGACACTGTGCTTTCCTGTGGCTGCCTTCCTGGCTTTCTATAATCCTCTGGAAAGCCACTGATGAGTGCAACAGCCCCAAACTATCCACAACTCCGATTAAATTCATCTTTCCTCTGCACCTGGTTGGATCAGACAAGTGACAGACTTTTCTGAGGCGGGGAAACACACAAGACAATGTACACAAGGGAAATGACACACAGAACACTTCCAACATGCACCAATGTGGCTCCACAACTGTATGGATGGGTTTCTTGGGAACTCTGCAATTTCATTCCCTTCCATGCCCTTGCACAGTAGTGCTTGTGTGCTCATCAGCAAAATACAATCCAGAGAAGAACATCAGCATGTTTGGTTCTCTTCACTGCAAAGCTTGGAGATTCCTCTAGTTTAATGTCTTTTTTTTTCTTTTTCAGACCAACACACCATGGGAAACGAAACCACAGACTACACTGACTGGCCACTGACAACAGAATTTGACTATGGCGATTCGACACCATGCATGGGAACTGAGGAAAAGCATTTTGCAGCAAACTTTTTGCCACCTCTTTATTCTTTAGTGCTGATATTTGGTCTGACAGGCAACATGCTTGTTGTCCTTATCCTAGTAAAATACAAGAGGCTGAAGAGTATGACTGACATCTACCTGCTCAACTTGGCAATTTCTGATTTGCTCTTTGTATTTTCTCTCCCTTTTTGGGCTTATTATGCAGCAGCTCAACACTGGATTTTTGGGGAGGCATTGTGTCGAATTCTTTCAGGTGTCTACCTCCTTGGCTTCTACAGTGGCATCTTCTTCATAATCCTCTTGACCCTGGACAGGTACCTGGCCATAGTGCACGCAGTGTTTGCTTTGAGAACCAGGACCGTAACCAACGGCATCCTCGCCAGCACCGTCACTTGGGTTGTTGCTGTTCTTGTTTCTGTTCCTGGGGTAGTATTTCAGAGAACTCAAAAGGAAAGTTCACGTAGTACTTGCAGCGCTCATTATCCAAGTGATTCCACAATAAATTGGAAGTACTCCTATACTTTAAAGATGAACATTCTGGGACTTGTCATTCCAATGTTAATAATGATTTTCAGTTACTCACAAATTCTAAAAACATTATTGAGATCTAAGAATGAGAAAAAGCAGAAGGCGGTCAGACTTATTTTTGTGATCATGATTTTTTACTTCATCTTCTGGACACCATTCCATATTTCTTCTCTTTTACATACATTTCAAAGTTCACTTTTCACTCCAGATTGTGAAATCAAAGGTCAACTGGAAAAAGCAATCCAAGTGACAGAAACAATCTCCATGATCCACTGTTGCATCAATCCTGTGATCTATGTATTTGTTGGAGAAAAATTTAGGGTGTATCTTTACACCTTTTTCCGAAAGCATGTTGCACCTCACCTTTGTAAAAAATGTCCAAGTCTTTATCATGAGAAATTGGAAAGAGCCAGTTCCACTTTCACACAATCCACTGCAGAGCATGACATCTCTACTGGACTATAAAAATACATTAGAACATTAGATAGTAACTCTTGCATTACTTCCTTTGCCTTAAGGAGTGCCTGACATGATTTAAGATCTTTATGTCAACCGCTACTGAAAACTGTATGACTTCCTATTCTTGTGGTTAATTGCTCCCTGGGATTACAGCATTTTCCATTGTTAAACTGAGAGAATCAATGAGTTCTCCAGGAAATATTAACTGCATAGCTGGGTCACATCAAGATTTAATAGGGCCCACAATAATATGATCGTGCTTCTTTACAAAATTCTATCCACTGAGATTTACTGAGGGGCAATATGACATTGAAAAGTCTAAGAAGTAATCGGTCATCTCACAAGATCTTACTGGGACCATTTAACCCAAGGATTTCTCTGTTAACTAATAGTGCAGTCATTTTTAAACATAATCCTTTAAGAGTTATGACTAAATTATAGTATTTTGATTTTTGCTTTTTAGTTTTATGTCTGCCATATTACTGTTTAGTTGCTAACATTTTCCAAAATGTGCTTTCAATCAGCAACATTGTGATTTTTGTGGGTGCAATTTTTTGAGTAACTGCGTACACCAAATTTACTGACTGCACAAGACAATGACGGACTGTTTAGAAGCACGGGCTTGTTTCTGAGAAGTCATATCCCTCCAAGAAAAACAACATTTAACCAATAAAGGCACTTCAGCAAAGATCTGCGAGGCGAGAATGAAAATAACCTTTGTATTTGGTGTGCAGGATTCTGTATGAGAAAATATATCAGGACCCTCTGAAGGATTTTGGAGACTGTGAGCACATTACTGAGAAGAGGCCACCCTAGTTCTGGACAGGGAAATCATGTGTTGAAGAGTTTACATGGCAACACATGACACAGGTGTGTCATGTTAGGGTCCTGCACGGGAGAAACATGCTCTTCACACACACAGAAAGTCTGACTTTTGGGATACACTTCTAGGAAGAAGTGGCCTTGGAAGCACAAAAGCAGCCAATTCCAGACAAGGTGTATCTTCCTGCCTTCCCAGGAGTAGAGTGCCTCCAGCCAGCTGGTGCCTCCATGAGAACTGCATGCTGATTGAAGACTCAAGACAATTGGCCTACTGGTGTACTATGGACATACATTTATTCCACTATTCAAAGTTTCCCTGCAAAAGAAAGAGGTATTCTAGGGACGTGGGGTTAGCAAAGAAGAAGAAGGAGGAGCATAGCAGACAAATTCTTACTTCAAACTCTGAGGAAGTGCAGGTGAGCACCCCTTATGCGAGTGAGCTATCCTTTTGGATTTTCCCCCATTTCCTTAGAAGGGCACTGCTCATGCACGTAAGGACTTGCTCATGGAAATCTGGAGGGGCAGGTTCAACTAACCTCCAGCAAGGTATGGACACCAGAGGGAATTCCGCGCTACTTAACATCAGGCATGTGATGCAGATGCCTAAATTAACAGTAAATCTCCTCAAGGTCCCTAAGTGGTCAGTAGAGAACCAGAAGTACCTGAGCCAGGAGCAGGCATAAGATTTAAATAGTCTCAGGGGAAGATTAAATGTTCAACTGTGGAGGAAACCTGGAAATGCCAGACTCTTAATTTAGGTGTCAGATGCCTTAATGTAGGTGGTGCAAAGTCTCTTCCCCCTCTTGCCTTAATATGCCCAGCCACTGCTTCTATTAGCTGTTAGCTCTTATCCTATCAGCTATTATTGCCTGGCCACCACCTTGCGAGGTTAACAGCCACAGATAGACTAAACAAAAGACCAAAACCTATCCTCACAGTAAATTTTCTTGCTTGGAAATAATATTTTCCCTTTCTTTTCTACTTTGTTTTATTGAAACAAAGTGAAAGCACCTTTATAATTTTAAACATAGATTAGTTCAGTGCGATACAAATCCTGTAACGGTGATATTTCTACTGCTGTGTTTTATTTTAAATCCTTTTCTTGTTGGAATTAAATTTTTCCTGTTTTCTTGTAAATACAGTGAAATTAATAAAATCAGTGTCTGAAAATCTGTGTATACCCTGTAGCCCATGTTCTCTTCTCTTCTCTTCTCTTCTCTTCTCTTCTCTTCCCTTCTCTTCTCTTCTCTTCTCTTAGCAAAAGGACATCAGGTCTGCTCTCAGAGTGGAGGCGGGATAAAGATCAAGCCAAGGGCACTTGTAATACCACACTTCAAACCAAGCAAGCTGTCTGCCCAGTCCAGAAGCTACTGCAGCTGGCACAACTTTTATCTGCCAGCAATCTTGAGAAGAGTGAACTATGGTAACTTTGGGAAAGGTCTGGGGCCACAGATTTTAGATGAGTGAAATTTGGAGAAACAGGCTTGTGTGTGTCATAAATAGGGAAAAAGAAGGAATAAAAGAGGACAGTACAAGATATAACTCTATTAATATTGGGATAAAACCAGGATTCTCCATAGACTTTCTGCAGCTAATTTCAGATCTCCTTGCACTGTGCAGTGTGACCCCAGCCAAGCAATGTGCCTGATGTCCCAAGTTTTACGTGTGAGGAACTTGAGCACTTAAGTTCAACAAAGAAATATGCTTCTGCTTCACCATGTTATTCTTCTTGTTCCATTGTGCCCATTCATTTATCAGCCTGTAATCCACAACTCCTCCTCTCCCCTGCACACTCTTCTCATCTCTCCACCATGGGATAAGCTAAGTTCTATAACCACTCCCTTTTTTTCATTTTGGATTTCAATTTTCTGTTTTGTGCTGCAGGAACACAAATAAACTAAACTTAAAGATTATCTTATCATTATATACCCAGGCAGGATAATCCTTGGTTCTTCATTACAGCTTTGCACTGAGACATGCAGGGCTCTAGAGAGTTTTGTGACAGTTTTTTATTCTTAATCAATCAGACGTGGCTGCACCATGGTATAGCTAAAGGCCAGGTAGCCTCAAATCAGGCTACCAGGACTTCAGGCAATCTGGTCACAGTGGGGTGGAGCTACTCTTGAGGAAGATATAACAAGATTCACAGTCCCCATGAAAGACAACAGAAGTCACCTCAGCAGAGAAGTGGTAGAAATTTTACATACGGGACACAAATATTCCATAACTCAAGGTCTGCTGGGGAAAAACATTGAGATGAAGATACAGTGCATGCGTGTAAGAGCTAGAGACACAGGCAGGTGCACCCTAACTGCGTGATGAACGGGAGGTATGTTAAGGAAATGGCAAGGATTTGCCAATACGTCAGGATTGCAGCAGAGAAGACACTAACATGAGGAAGAACCTCTGAAGTGTTTGGGAAGCATCTAAGCTGCTCTGGTGAGATGTCAAGGAGATAAAAACAGGCATTTGAGAGAGTATAAAAGTCGCACCAGAAAATCAAACAGATCCAAGCCAAGACATTTGTGAACATCACAGATTGGTGCTTTACAACAGATATTGAACAGATATGACGTTTCTCTCTCCTGGAGGATGGCAGGCAGCGGCAACCTCACAATACAATGTCTCCCCGGCACGTATCTCCACCAAGTCCGGGCCAGGCGGCCCCCGGGGTGCGCTTAGCGTGGCATGGGTCTCCGGCCACAGAAATTCTAGCAGGAAATGAAGTAAGATGAAGGAACGAACCTGGACTCATCTCTGTTCTGGCAGGGAGGTTTATTTGCTGTCANTAAGTGAAAATTTTTTCAAGTTCAAAACATTTGGCACAGAACTCCTGAACAGACAGCGTGATGCCTGGGCTTTCAGCACCCTATGAAAAGAATGACCACATGCCATGGACAAGTGTCTGTGCATAGCCCCAAAGCCAGTCACACAGCTTAGTTTATGCATCTCCAACCTTCTTGTTAGGAGATGCTACTGACACATGCTCAGAAACACGTTGGGGGGAATGTCCCACTCAGCAAAAGATAACTCTGACAGCTGTCAGACAGACTTCCTAAGAGGCAAAAGGAAATGCAGAAAAAGTACCTATATGGTACTGGTGAGTGCTGAATAGCACTCACAAGTAACCACCAGATTTACAAGCACTGCCATTGGTTTGCCTGTGGTTTGTTTGATGGACAAACAGAAATAGTGAAACTTCTTGTAATCAGTACATAGGGATGTCCTGTCATAAGACTTTCTTGTTCGTTAACCTAACAGTATGTGTATGTATTTTATATAAGATAAATGTAAATGGGATATAAAGGAAGAGGAGTAGATGAAAATGGATAAATAGGGAAAAGTAGTAACAAAAGTGAATGACTTTTTTAGCCCTAACAGACACTAAAAAAATAATAGCCAAACTAATGGGAAGACCAGAGATAAACTCTTTTAGCTGAACCTTAAAAGGTTAAGATAAGAGAGACTTTCAGTTATGAAGCTCCAAAATAAACATCTCTCCCTCCAGTGAAAATTACGGAAGGGATAATAAAAAGAACATAAGGACAAACATATGTGATATCTTGTTGAGTTAATGAGAAACAAAGAAAGTTCCAGGAGAATAACATGATGCTGACCACATTAAACGGCACAACAAGCAGATATTGCTCCTTTTGAAATTTAATTTTGCTGCAGTTTTCAACTGCTGATACCTACTGACCTCCACTAGGAAGTGTTTAGTGTGGTTGCTGTGGCCTCAGAAGCATTACTCCTTAATAAAGTAATAAAATAATTTAAGCTAACAGAGGAAAAAAACCAAGCTGGAAAATTTTGGTGCATTTAGAATAGTAATAACAACCAGCCCAGAACAAAGGGGTATAGGCATTGCTTCGTACCCATATTCTGGTGACACTTGCCTACTAGGAGCTGTACTTCATTCAAAAAATGGAATAGAAGGATAAAAAAAGCTTGTTTAAGTTTGTATAACTGCCAAAATTATGTTTTGTAATTCTGGTGACAGCAAAAGCAATCTCAGTTTGAGTGTTTGAAGTCTGGAATGACTGATCCTGGGAAGGTGGGACCCCAACACTGAGAAGGAGGAGGGCAGCATTATCAGAAACATTTGCCAATATGCAAAACTGCAGAAACCACCTAGTGATGCTCAGCTCTCCAGAACTATCTACAGCTTTGTGCCAGTAGGATGACACACAACAACTCCCCATACAACATGAACAACACAACCTATCCTGACACCAGCCTTTTTGAATAGAGTGGAAACCAAATGGATGGAAGTAAAACAGCCATCTGGACATAACTGGCAGGAATGGTAATATAAGGTATGGACAATTACAAACTATACTTAATCTTTGGCATCCAAAATTACTTTCTGGTTCCTGGGTTCTGGTGTTGTCCTGAGCACGGATTCTTTCACCACCAGGTAAAAGAAGCTGATTCAACCCAGAAGGTGATTCACATACACACAGTTGAGATATTTGTTTTTTTCATATCTGTGCAGAGACAGGTGCTAGGTGGTGAATCCATAATGCTAGCACACCTCCAGTATGCCAGGTGCTCTTTTTTTTGCATTCTGAACAATAAAAATGCAACATTTCCCATATATGTACCAAGCTAAAGCTGAAGTCCTTGGCTTTGCATCCTCTCATCTCCATTTAAAGGTACAGTGCACACTTCCTTTACCCTGCATGCTCTCTGAAGAAAGGGGTTTTGTGAATAAGAGGCAATCACAGTCTACAGGCAGGTATTTAAGTCTGTTAATGACTAAGCAAAGGTCTTTGGCTTTATCAACACTTTCATTTTCTTTGTAGTTTGATTTATAGTGTCCTCTTGTTCTTCTCAGGTCATAGATTTTGGTTTCTGCACATTTGGTTATTCTCTCATTTTCTAAGTTCTTTTATTCATCCTGTACTATATTTCAGTAAGTTTTTAACTTTCTCAAGGTACTTAATTCCATAACGGGCATATCCCTTGCCATTGAACAGACTCTCTTCATCCTTTGTGTGACCAAGTTTTCACTGGGAACAAATTTGGTGTGTGATTTTCCCAGCCTGCCTGATAAAAAGTCCAGGACCTACATGTACACTGAGAAGCATTTCCAATGCACAGATGAGATAGCCCCAAACACAAACTCTAGACCTAGAATTTACATACTAGAAATGTGCTGGAAATAACCAAAGTGTGTGAATTAAAGGCCTATGTAAAAATGAGATTCTGAGAGCTGAAATTTTGTGAAATGCATAACTGTGGCCCAAAAGTAAAATCTGTTGTACTATCACAACCCTTTCTCAATAAATTAGGAGAGCATAAATCATAAATCCAGATAAAAATAGTAGAAGGAAGCAATATTCTCTTCCTCGCTGCGAAAGGACACAGTTCTGTAAGAGCAGCTCAGAGAAAGCCAAAACATAAATAATACCATGACAGTAGAGGTAATATGTGCTGCAATGTATAACTACATATGTGCCAGATTTCCAAGAAAGAAACCAAGAGACAGCCTAAGAATAATAGGTGAAAAAGCCCCAAACCTTTGATGTTACTGACAATAAACAGCAACGTGAAGAAATGTTCATTCAATTTAAAAATGCTTGTGTCTTCCAGAGGTTGTTTTTGCAACACATCTTCCTTTACACATACATGTGAAGTGTTTTAGTTTTTTTCACTAGTCTCTGTGATAGAAATCTTAGGGTGTGGTAGGTACATCATGCTTTTCCCCTGTTCTCCTCAAAAGAATACACCTCACAGATGTTAAGACTGGGTGTGATTGTGATGGTGGCTCAAATGATGCCACCAGAACTTGAGAGCCTGAAAGAGAAAACAGCCTAAGCAATAAAGTAGTTTTAGCTGGATGTCTTTATTCAGCCTCTGCAAGACAGACATTTGTTGCTGATGAAATAAAAGATATACTAATGCTAAAATAACTTGGACACAGATGTTGTGAATACAACAAGTACAAGATTAATCTAGTTCATGTTCACTTGTCTTCATTTGACCTTTTCTCCAGATAGAAAGGAATAATCTTTGCTGTAGTGATAGAATTTTAATAAGAGTGTTGTGCTTGATCACACTGTGTACACCTGAGAAAGGTGTCTGTCACTCTGTCCCAGGACTCTTTTTATCCCCAGCCTTTCTTTTTGTGGTGGTGCAAGTTTGCTATGACTTGAATGGAAACTAGTTGAATTTTCAAGTTTCTGTACCCATAATTGTGACATTTGTGTATCCCACTGGTACATGAGTTTTTGGTATGTGTCCTAGCAGACATTTCGGTACTGGTGTAAACCACAAATAAATTACAACATCTCCTTGTGGGAGTGCCATACCACTCAGACACCAAACACTCCGGTGTTATGGGCTGATTACTGTAAAGATGAATCATACAATCAGTCACTAGATAAGAGATATTGACAAATGCAGCTTGACTTTACAGTGTACATGGCTGCACACTTGCTGAGTACACCAACTTGTGCCCCACAGGTGATGCACAAAGCTCACTTCCATTCCAGGAATATCTTGATGGAAGGAAGGAGTGTCACACCACTAAACATAACTCTACTCATCTCTGAATGAAAACCATGATAGGTAAAATTCAAAGCTGTATCAACCCATTGAATCATTACTTTTATTATTGAACAGTAGCTTCAATTTCTTGGTAAAATGATGAAGTATAGCTTAGGTAAAGATTCTTAAAATCCACTGGAGTTCATGACAAGCAGCAGTGCACTTTTTCAAAGAAATGCTGGGCAAGGGATTGAGAAAAGCTGGAAAAAAACTGACTTGTAACAATGGACGTTCTGCTTGAATTGTCTATCCCTCAGTGTTCACACACACTAGATGGAAGCAGCAAGGAAGAAGAGGTGAGGCAGCATTGGCTGTCCCAGGCGGCAAGTCCCAGATTAGTGTGATGAAACCTCAGACTGGATGGGAGACCAAATTCTGCAGGAAAGATCTCATCCTAATAGCATTGATGAACATGGCACACCACCAGTGCTCCATGAACAGCACATGGGGATTGAGCTTGCCTACAGGCATGTGCAAGGCCTGATCAAATCTGGCTTCTCAGCAGCTCTGCTTATTTGCAGATGGGGTATAGCTAATTGTAGATATCCTGCAGGTGCTGCTAATAGTCACACAGCCCATTATTTGGGCTGCCAAGTGCCACAGCAATTCAAACTCTCTCTGGGGAGTCTCTCATCCAGCTGCAAGATGCAGCTGGTGAGCAGACCAAGTGCATTTCCCTTACTCAGCTGCTACAACTGTGAGTGGCAGAGGCCCTCTATTGGTATGTAATAGCATCCATCAGTAAATAACATGCCCCACTATGCTTGCTGACCAGACTGAGTTATGGGACCAAAGGCCCATGATCAACAAAATCAAACACATTAATAAAGCCAATGAATCTGTGGAAACACGGGACTATTTCTGAAGACCAGCCTGCCACAGGTTTTAGTTTTAAGTAGTAGCTGGTTTTGTTGTTATTAGTTGAAATGCTGGGGGCAAGTTTTGTGGGAATATATTTCAGAATCAAAAATCTCTATGAAAAACAGGCAGGTCTGGCAACAGTTTTGAGACTGTTTCCCCTGTTCCTATAGTGTGAATTTATGAAAGGGTTTAGTCTCCAGTGGGTTTAGTAGCATGTAACAAATAGTAAACAATGCACATTTCATAAAGAAATACTGAAAATATCTGTTAATTTTAGTGTGTAGACTGTTTAGAAACTAGACATTGAAAAAGTAATTTGACACAATACCTTGTTTCAGAATTATAAGAATTCTGTGCAAAAGCAGAATTTTTTAGCCAGCAAAGTAAGGCAGTAA
Source organism: Grantiella picta (assembly GCA_013397955.1). NCBI lineage: Eukaryota > Metazoa > Chordata > Aves > Passeriformes > Meliphagidae > Grantiella > Grantiella picta. The sequence goes on from VZRM01007020.1 coordinate 617,739, forward strand.
TTGGGAACCTGTTTTAGGTGTAGTGGAAACAACATTAGAAGCAGCTATTTCCACTAACTGTGTAGGGGTTCTAAATAGTCAGTCCATCAAGCATGGTGGGGGGAATGCACCCTCAGAATACCCTAGAGGGGCCTTTAATTTGGACCCTGGGACTCCAGCCCTTAAAGAGCTCATTGGAACAGATGATTAGGAAAGGAAGAGAAAATTCCATTTATCCTATGGAATAAAGATTATTCCCTCATGCAAAGAAGGGTTGACAAGGAAAACAAAGTGAGCTTTTCACTCTTTACTGAATACCCCCAGATCTGAAAGATAACTCAGAAATGGTGATTCCCTTGACTTCTATTAAGGAATGACAGCATCTGAAGAAAGACATCCCCGTTGTGCTTTAGGCATTTTTAAATCTTTTCAGTGAGTGAGCACAGAGTGAGTGCAGAAAACCTTTTGTGCCTTCACTGACAGGACAAGATCCTCCAGAACCCTACAAAGAGATGTCACAGAGAGGCAGAGGGCTGTACTTTATCAGGCATCTTCTCAGCGTTTCTCTCTTTGGGGTTCTTGGGGATTTGGTAAGGCACCATCCCTTTCTTGCTTTCTGTATTTTTCCTACCTCCTGCGTCATTTCTTTGATGTCCAAGAAGGATCTAGAAATCTGCTCATAGTGCAGCTTCAGTTTAACTCTAAAAGTCAGAGCAATCAGCTGCAAGGAAGGAAATTGATAAAAAATCAGATTTTATCAGACTTTTCTAAAGCTCAATTCCAAAATGTAAGTAAAGCGCTGTTTTAAAAGGTCAGACTTCATATATAGACTAAGTCACAGTGTTATGAGAGGGAGTAAAATAAAAACAAGTCCAGAAGACTGGGTTTACGAAAAATAGAATTGGTCATATCTCCTGAAACAAAAGGACTGCAACTCAGAGCAAGACAACAGAAAGTGCAGGTAATTCTGAACAGAAGCATAAACTTTATTCAAGGGCTCCACTTTCTGTTAAAGGACAGAAGAACATAAAAGAAATTTAATTACTGAAAAATGTAAAGGAATGAACTGCATGTAAATTGTTCTTGATTCAAACAGGCTGGCTAAAAGAAAAAGGTAATTATATAAATCTATTTTCTAAAACTACAGTTGTGAGTTGTGAAACTTCAAGTCCTAGGAGGATCCTCTGCAATTTCAACATCTCTGCACATCTCAAGAGTTAGAAAAATAACATCTGATGACCCATTTTTAGAAAAAAGAGAACCAGATAACAGCTTCTTCACTTTTTTAAAATGAAAACAGATTTTTTTGCTAGAAGTTTTCAAACTGACACATCCTTCTTCTCGCAGGAAGAGGTGTTTTTGACCTTTGTCTTTTGACTGACAAGTCATTTAGTGTTACTCGTAATAATACAAGACATCACCTGCACCACAAGATACATGGTAAGTCATCTTTACCTCTTTCTTTTTCCTTTTTTTTAAAAAACATTTAGTAGCAACTTAGGTAGTATGATGCCTGAAGTGAAAGATACTAGTGGAACCATGCCAGTGTACCATCTTCAAAAATTACCCTGGCGGAATGCATAATATTTGTTAAATGGAATACACTAGTTTTAAAGGACAAAATCACTAGAAGACTTGAGCAGAGGATCCAGGTCAGCAAAGAAATAAATCTCTAGAAATTGATCTAAGTAAGAAACAGAGTATGCCTCCCTGATTTGTCTCCGAAAATGATGTGCAATACAGATTTTAAAACTGTTGCTTCAAAACGAAACAGTTTAAGTGTTGAGTTATTTGAGTGAAGAGTACTTACTCTTCTCACAGGATGACTACAGAACACCTAGTGTTGTAGTTTAGACACTGACTCAATGGATCCTGTTTACACACAGCATAACTTAGCAATTTACCTCTGTTTTGCTCTATAATTATTACCATTTTTTGGGACGGTGCAAATGAACTGAAACTCACTTCAATAAAATCTTTGCCTCTTAAAATACTGAAAGGTCCGACCTGAAACTCAGCATGAAAGAGTGACATGAGTTTACTCATCTTTTCTATGATGAGCCTTTCTTTTGAAAACTGCATGACTGCTAGTCTCAAGCAGAGCAACAGATTTTGTACAGCAGATTGGAGGTTTCTAGAAATATTGCATTTGTCTAAAGTGTACTCAAAATAATATAGAACTGTTTTTGAAATATCCTTTCTTCAGAGATCTTTGTTGACTGTATTTTGTTTTTTTTTTTTTAATGATCAGGAAACATAAGCTCAGTCAGATCCCTCTTGTTAGGTGAACAACCTACATTGATTAACCCAGTGAAATATTCTAGCCAGTAGCTAACAGTGTCTCCTAAAACAGCGAGATTATAGGAAGAAGCACAAACCTGCTTACAGTTCCTTTTTCTGTTTTCCAAAATAGTATTTTTAGTCTCCATTGTCAGCATGTGCTGGATACTACACACAATTCAGAGCAGTATACTTTTGCAGAGAGAGAGACCCTTCTGAAGCAAAGGCTGGGCTAGAGGAACGGGGCTCGGTTAGCAGAAGCAACTGCTCAAAGGGGAAGCCGTAATTTAAGCAGGCAAAAAGGGTTCTAAGGAAGAAGATAAGATGTAGGGAAGGTGTGGTTGTCATTCCAGGAAGGCAGAGGAAAAAGAGGTAAGGCATTGAGATAGCAGTTAACAGGAAGAAGGGGTGTCACAAAAAGAATTATCACAGTAATATCAAGGCAGCATTTTGCGATATTTGCATGTATCCTATCAATCACCTACTCAAAAAATCCCACTCTGGGTTTGTGACTTAGCAGTTTTTCATACCCATATTTATACATGACCATCCCACAGGTGCAAAATGAGCAAGACAGGAAGTGCTGGGTCTGGCACTTATCCCATAATCCCAGTATACAGCATGGCTGACTGACACATTGTAAATGAATATATTTAGCTACATGCAGTACCAGGGATGTGCTGCCAGCGCATGCAACATGGATCCAGCAGGTCTTTCTGAAGGAAATCTTAAATATTTACTTGGGTAGAGCCTAAGTCTCATCATGTTTTGAAGTAAAGAAATTAATGGTTTGGACCAAAGATTGTTCCATAAACTTGCATTTTTTAATTAAGCGTTGGTGAAAGCTCTCAAGATATATAAACCCTTACCTACTTTAAAATTGAGTTATTTACTGGTGAGAGAACCACAGCCACTTCCTTTACCAACAAAACCATTACTGCTGCATTGAAATAGCTACATAGTTAGTATGACTATGGAAAAAAAACAAGTGTTTCACAGAGATTGCAGGAGTTTCCTGAAAGAGAGTCTTTGAGGAGTTTGACAGCACTTACTTCTCATCAAGAAATTGTATCTGGGCAAAGTTGATATTGCTGATATTCTCTAATTCCTCATTTTCCAAAAGAAAACTTTACACCATGCTCAACATGCTGAAGTAATGTCTGAATATGGATGTCATTGTTAGAGGAATTATTCTCAGGGGAAGAGCTGGTAGCTGGACCCAAGAACTCAGGGAAAGAGCAGGAAAAGGTTTTGCAAAGGCAGCATTTCTTTTTGTACAAGGTGCAGAGTTTTCTCCAACAAAGCTTCCTCTTTTGGAGCAGATGCATATCTGCACTGTGCAGCACAGGAACCTTCATCAGGACCTCGCAACAGAACTTCATTTTTAAGGTCACAGACCTAGAAAATAGCCCCTTCCCCAAGACCTCATCTTAGGTTTAGCTAAATTAAGCACTTTGACACAGATTAAGGATACTGGCATTTCAAGTGATCCATTTTTACAGCAAAAAATAGTCCTTTCTCCTCCACAGTTTTGTCTACAAGCACAAAGAGACACTCTGGGGATTTCACATGCTCTAAGTAATAATGGACCACTATGAGCTTGTAACAAAAAGCAGAGCAGGGACCTGTCCCTATGTCACTCCAGCCACAGGCTGAGTTACTTCAGTTACATTTACACTTGTAGAGCTCAAGTGCAGAGAGAATGAAATGGTGGCTTTGAGATTGTGGTCTCTGCAAAAGATGCCTGCAACCCCACAGGGGTTGAAACCCCACACTGTTGAAAAAAGTGCATTCAGGAATGGAGTGAACACTGCTGCACAACTCAAGTTCTCAGGGATCACACAGCAAGCTGGGCAGATTCACTGCCTGAACCCTTCAGCATCAGGAGCACTGTGTTGCCTTTGTCTAAGAACCGGCAGGACATTTCCAGGAAGAGGCTGATTTCAAAACCAACAGCCTGCCATGGGCAGCCACCAGTCTGCCATGAAGTGTCTGATAAAAGCAGTCCTGATGGCACAGGAAGAAAGAGCAGCCCTTTACCCAGACAGCAAGTAGCTCTCTTTGAGTGGCTACCAAAGGCATCGATTGCACTTGCCCACTGAATGACCAGGGAGCATGGTTGGTCCCTCTGACACCCATCCTCACAAAACCCTCTGCCCAGCTTCTCATGGGACACACAGGAATTCTTCCATGTTCTCTGGGGATCTGTGAGAAAGAAGACAGTTCTCCTGAGCCTTTCAGAGCCCAAGTTACACAACGCTATGCCTCTGCATCTGGCTCACAGTCACAGCAGGGGCTTGGGAAAAGGGTGAATTTGGTGACTGGAGGGGCTGACATCACAGCCACAAGCCTTTCTCTGCTCCCACTGTAGCAGAACTTGCCTGAGGCTTTCACAGCTCTGATGCATGCTCATCTCCCAGGCCCTGGGTCCTTCTTGCACAGGAAGGCCAGTTCCTCCAACAGTCCCTAAACCATGAACAGCCATGGCTCGGATTAAATTCACCATTCCCCTGTTTCTGATTAGGTCAGGCAGCTGACAGGCTCTCCTGAGGAGGAAAAATGCATGAGATAATGTACACAAGGGAAATGACACACAGAACACTTCCAACATGCACCAATGTGGCTCCACATATAGCTGTATGGATGGGGTTCCCGGGAGCTCTGCAATTTCATTCTCTTCCATGCCCTTGCACAGTAGTGCTTGTGTGCTCATCAGCAAAATACAATCCAGAGAAGAACATCAGCATGTTTGGTTCTCTTCACTGCAAAGCTTGGAGATTCCTCTAGTTTAATGTCTTTTTTTTTCTTTTTCAGACCAACACACCATGGGAAACGAAACCACAGACTACACTGACTGGCCACTGACAACAGAACTTGACTACAGTGATTCAACACCTTGCCCTGCAACTGAGGAAAAGCATTTTGCAGCAAACTTTTTGCCACCTCTTTATTCTTTAGTGCTGATATTTGGTCTGACAGGCAACATGCTTGTTGTCCTTATCCTAGTAAAATACAAGAGGCTGAAGAGTATGACTGACATCTACCTGCTCAACTTGGCAATTTCTGATTTGCTCTTTGTATTTTCTCTCCCTTTTTGGGCTTATTATGCAGCTCACCACTGGATTTTTGGGGAGGCATTGTGTCGAATTCTTTCAGGTGTCTACCTCCTTGGCTTCTACAGTGGCATCTTCTTCATAATCCTCTTGACCCTGGACAGGTACCTGGCCATAGTGCACGCAGTGTTTGCTTTGAAAGCCAGGACCGTTACCCATGGCATCCTCGCCAGCACTGTCACTTGGGCAGTTGCTGTTTTTGCTTCTGTTCCTGGGGTAGTATTTCACAAAACTCAGAAGGAAAGTTCAGGCTATACTTGCAGCGCTCATTATCCATCAGAGCAGCAAAATACATGGAAGCAGTTCCTCACCTTACAAATGAACATCCTGGGACTTGTCATTCCAATGTTAATTATGATCTGCTGCTACACACAAATTATAAAGACATTACTGCAATGTAGAAATGAGAAGAAACATAAAGCAGTCAGGCTTATCTTTATAATCATGATTATCTACTTTGTTTTCTGGGCACCATACAACATTTGCATTCTCTTGCGTGATTTTCAAGGTGCATTTTTCATCTCTACTTGTGAAGGCAATGGGCAACTGCACAAAGCACTCCAAGTGACAGAAACAATCTCAATGATCCATTGTTGTATCAATCCTGTCATTTATGCCTTCGCTGGAGAAAAATTTAGGAAATATCTTCACAGCTTTTTCCGAAAGCAGATTGCAGTCCACTTGTCTAAATATTGTCCTGTTTTCTATGTTGAGACAGCTGAACGAGCTAGCTCCACCTACACACAATCTACAGGAGAACAAGAAGTTTCTGCTGCACTGTAAGTTGCGTCTAGTGAAAAAGTGGAAGTGGCTCTTGTGAGATCAAATCTGTGATGAAAGCCTGCTGAATCTCTCATGGATATTGTCTCTATGGCAACTGTAAAAAATAAAATTACAGAATACATATTTACCAAAGATTGCATTCACTCATAGATTTGAGTATTTGTAAATAAATGAAAAGGATGTAGCAAGTTACCTGATTGGAGGCCTGAGCTAGAAGTCTCATAAACGGATTTTTTGAAGTGAACTAGAGGTTATAAATTTACACTGGTTCTTTGGAACATCTCTTGCCTGTACATTACACAAGATACTTCACTCATTTAAACTCAGTCTCGGTCACATTTTTTTACTAGGCTGGCTGTGTCACTGTAAATAAGATCTGTGATACAGCATGGTATTGAAAGTTTTATATACTTGGAATAGACTCTGATATTTCATGGTATATTTTCCTATGTGTACGGTTGAGTGCTAACCTCATATCTTTCTTATAATAGTTCAAACCACTAGGGGCTAATACCTGAGTGACTTTGGAGTTTGATATTTCTGAAGGCTCTCCTTTGCTCATCAGCTGTTTTATACGCCATTTACACAAAAAAGCTAATATAACTGAGATATTATTTTAAAAAAAAGTCCTATCATGGATCAGAAAATCAGTGTGGTAACAGTATTTTAAAACTAAAGTATTACACATGAAACTTTAACCAGGTTAGATCAAACATAAGATAAAATCTTTAAAATGGGAAATTAATGCAGGTGTAAGGGCTGCCAAACCACATTACAGCAGAACAACATTAGAGGTGTGAAAATGATTTCTGAACAGGGTTGACACAGATGTCTTTAGAGAAGAGTGTATGTTATAAACATTTAAGTTAACAAAACATCTGAATAAATAAGAATATTCCCTGTTCTACAGAGTCAAGGGCAAAGAGCATCTCTCTTTCATTTTAGAAGCCAGTATCATTTGGGGTGCTGTGACAATGGGGTTTTTTTTTCCATTTGGGAGTTTTACAGAGAGCAAAATCTACCATAATTAATAAGACTGATGCTTAAACTTGACTGATTCTCTGTAAAGCTCAGAACCTGTAAAGCATAGGAACACATAGAAAACATGAAATAAACATGGGGCTAGTCAAGTGCTTAAAAACATACTATAATCAAACTATTAATTTGGGCCAAGTTTTCCTTCTAACATTTCTTATATTTCCCCTAACACATATGGTATTGGATGAGTTTGGAGACAGGAAATGAAAAGTGAGTATTTTTTTTTGCTGTTCCCATCCAGAAGGGCAATTTATCCTTCCCAACTTCTCTAGATAGCCTTTTAAATAATATTTTCAAAGAAGCAAATGTTTCAAACAGTCTCAAAGGAATTTTACAGTGGAAAGTGCTTGTTAAAGCAGGAAGTGAAATGGGGAAATCTTTAGTTATCAAACCACTTGTTTTGAGTTACTCAACTTTGTCACATTAAGCATCACTTTGGAACTACATCCGCCTGGGAAATGTAACAGAAGTGAACCACACCTTCTCATTTACAAGATTTTCAGCTGCATACTTTTCTTTAAGACTCTGTGCATCAATTATTTTCTGGACTTTGTATATGCTTTTAAAATGAGTAAATAGATCAGCATAAGCAGAAGTTCCGTCATTTCAGCATATAATGAGAAATTGTATAAACTTCTAGTCAGGCTGGTGCTTTTTTTTTTTTCTTAATAGACTACCTTTATAAAAACAATTTTATATTTTATTCTGCTCTTGACAAGAACTTTCACTTGGTCTTTAAGGCACCTTGCTTTTAGGAGGCTACTTTCTCTGGAGGGCTTTGACGCTAGACACAGTAATGCATCTTTGTCAGCCCTTCAGGAGCAAAGTACAACAACCAAACATGCATGGGCACACTGACAAACTTTCTGAGAGGCATGTCAAAAAGCTGCCCCATCCTTCTACAGCATGGACCTGTAAACATGGATCTTTCTAAGCAACAAGCAGCTTCCAGAGAAAAGAGGTAGAACAGAGATTGGTCACCTAGTGGATCAGCAGCTTATCAAGAGTTTCCATCACTTCACTGGAAGAGGATCACACTTCAGCACATGAAAGAAGTCAGATTTAGCTACTGAAATGAACCGTGATCCACATACAAGGAGACAATTGAAAACACAGTATTTGGTAGCACTGCTGGTACATTCAATTAAGGACTCTGCCAATAACTGTAATAATATTTTGTACTATACAATCCATTAAAGTTGGTTAACTTTTATGTTAGACTTCTTGATCCTTTCCTGCCTCCATCCCCATATATTTTAGAATAGCCCAGAAGAATGAAAAAGGAAGATAAATTCCTCTTCATAACAATGAAAGAGCAGGCAGGAAAAACTCACGGTTTTAGAAGCGGATTAAGAACCACCATAATCAAATAACACAGGACTATCAAGATAACTCCATTGTTCTTAACTGCTTGTCACTAATAATCTAATAATAAATGTGCTATTTTGGTCATTACATTTGGTTTTGTTTATATTTACCAATGGGAAAAGCAGTATCTCAGACAATTCACACTGTTCCTAAATGATTACTATTAGTTGTTTTTAATATAAATAAGCTTATAAAAGAATTTCAATGTATTTAGTGACCGAAGTAACTTGGTCACCTAGATAATATAAAACACAGTGGACTTGTGCACACACTTCCCTTCAGTTCTTAAGATTATGGTGCCATCATGTGGTCTCACGATAAGATTTCATGGACTATCCCAGCAAGGCTTTTGCTGCTTTCCTGTTTCAAAATATTTTTTAGGAGGAATTCCTTCACTAAAAGGGTGAGGAGACATTGGAATGGGCTGCCCAGGGAGGTGGTGGAGTCACCATCCCTGGAGGTGTTTAAGGAAAGACTGGATGTGGTACTCAATGCCATGGTCTGGTTGACAGGGTGTTTGGTCGTGGGTTCAACTCAATGATCTCAGAGATATTTTCCAACCTAATTGATGCTGTAATCTCTTTTCCTAAGAGAAACTTCTAACAGAATGACTCCCTCCACCACAGGCATTATCACTATTATGCAAACAGCAGCAAGTCACTGTGGTCAGTAAGAATGGAATGGAGGTCCATTGGATGCTTAGGCAGGGTCACCCTGTAGTGATGCAGGCGGATGCCAAGAGTGCAGTATGGGATTCCAGCCCCTGCTCTGGAAGGACAGCATTTGATGTTCTTGCCCACAGCCTGAGAGCTGCAAGCTACAAGAATGAAAGTAAAGTGCAAGGTCCAACACTCAGGCCGTGGCAATGCCAGACACAGCTCCCGGTTGGGTGTAGAAGTGATTGAGAGCAGTCCTGTGGAGAAAGTCTTAGGGGTGACGGTTGATGAAAAACTCGACTCACTCTGCTCTTCTCTGGCTGCAATTACCACTGCGCAACAACTTCTTGTTTTGCTCTTCTTAAACATATTACCCCACAGGTGTTACCACCATTGGCCCAGCCTTGGCCAGTAGCATGTCCATCTTTGGAGCTGCCAGGCGTTGGCTCTGCTGGACATGGAGGAAGCTTCTGGCAGCCGCTCAAAGAAGCCACCCCTGCAGCCCCCAGCACTTCAGAAACCAGGCTGAGCAAACCCATTACACAGTATCTGAAGGGGGCCTACGGGGAAGCCAGAGAGGGACTTTTCATCAGGAACTGCACTGATAGGACAAGGAATAATGGGCACAGATTGAATGAGGGGAAATTTTAGTTAAATATTAGGAAGAAATTCTTTGCTGTGACGCTGGTGAGGAGCAGGTTGCCCAGGAAGGT